>CM053030.1:128454485-128901985 GCA_028564925.1 Lithobates sylvaticus | reverse complement strand
AGAATATACAGTTTACTACAATTGTAGCTTTTGCCTAGATTCATTGATGCAGAAACTGCAAATCATTTACATAGGCTGCATTGCTATTATTGGGCAACAGATGTATTGCGTTATATTACTGTACTGTACCAGGATGACAGAAACCTGCTGAGCTTTATCTACCATCACTCTCAGGATTCCCTCAGACAAATAAAAGACGTTTATACATAGAAGATCCCTGTTGTCAATTACCGTATATACTCGAGTATAAGCCGACCCGATTATAAGCCGAGGCACCTAATTTTACCACAAAAAAAAAAAAAAAAAAAATGGGAAAACTTATTGACTCGAGTATAAGCCTAGGGTGAGAAATGCGCAGCTACTGTAAGTGTAAAAGAGGGTCAACAATGCCCATTTGTATGCCTCACTGTGCCCAATTGCAGCCATAAGTCCCCCGAACTTCAAACTTGGTAGTTAAGGGTTCCTAGATGCCCCCTATCTGCAGACAAAGTGTCCCGAAATGACATTGCTGCAGATGGACACAGTTGACCGACTTTGGGGCCCTGTATCTCAGGGCCACTTGGTGCTAGGAACCCCAAATTTGGGTATGTTGTAGTGCTAGTTGGGGTTCCTAGCACCAAGTGGCCCCCGAGATATGGGGCACCAAAGTCGGGTCAGAAAATGTCAAGCACTTTTCTGCAGCAGAGAATGACATTTTCCGAACCGAATTTGGGGTCCGTATCTCGGAGGCCCAAATTTGGATATGTTGTAGTGCTATGTCCACTGGGTTCTCACACCAAATTTGGGGTTCCTAGTGGCCCCGAGATACGAGGCCCCAAAGTCAGGTCGGAAAATTTCATTTTCTGCTGCAGAAAAGTGATTGACTCCAGTATAAGCCGAGGGGGACACTTTCAGCACAAAAAAAAAAAAAAAATGTGCTGAAAAACTCGGCTTATACTCAAGTATATACGGTACCTGCAATTCTACAGGTTCAGACAACTATCAAACAGTGTATAGGTTACTGCAAATACTCTATCTAGCATGCAAGTCAAAGGAAAAAAGGTGGTCCATCAACTTTAGGCTTGTACAGTTCTACAGCCCGAGCTTCTCACAGTGTGCATTAATAGCTGCCACATGCCAGACAGTGCCCACCCCATTTCCTGAATGGAGCATGTCAATCATTCTCTAGGCCTTTCCTGATATCTTCGGGAAGCCCTGTACACAGAACCCTTTCAGCCTCTCCCACCAGCCATGATCTGCCTGCATTGTATAAAGCAGCAGAGACCCAGTGATGACATCATAGGGTCTAAAATAAGGTATGCAAGGGAAAAATTTGTATTTCACTTTCAATGCACGTTTATTGAAGTATTTTCAGTACAGGTTATAACATGGATGAATCATGCAAAATGAGCAATAGTACTGGTTACAAGAGAAAAATGTAAAATGTAATTTAAAAAATGTCATTAACACAGTGATGAAGTGGTTGGGAAGGTAATATACAAGATGCCACAGGCACATCAACTAGTATATGGCCAAAAATAATTAGAGCAGGGGTGGACAAATACACCAAGATTAATCCCCCCCCTCGAGACTGACTTGTTAAGAACAGTAAGACCAAAGGCAGGATTATTGCAGTGTGCACTTACCATGAAGGCATAGCCATGTTCATGTTTAATGTTACCGGCATGATAGGCCTGCAAATAGAAAGCTCTAGTTATTTTTCTAACCTGCAGCATAATAATTTTTTTTTATATATATATATATATATATATATATATATATATATATATACATACACACACACATATACACACACACACACACACACACACACACACACACATACAAAAATTTACATTTACAATAGATTTAAGAAAGCAGAAATATTTTATTACTGTAGCTGAAATTACAGTAGGTATACCAAGGCACAGAACGTATGCCTTTTGTAATGTTAAATCTAAAACAAAATGTAAGATAAGGCAATCAAAGTGGATAAATTGAATGCAATATACAACACTTACGCATGTGGACATATATACTTCACATGAGGACTCCTGATGCTTGCCATTGCTTCTGCCCAGCCATGCCTATTGGGTACAAGAAAGATAATAATTTGTTTGTGCCAAGTGTGAAAAACTAGCTCTGACCATAAGCTTTTGACGCTCATTTAATACGGTGGTTGAATCCAAAATATCTGCTTCATGTCTGAGGTCCCCTTACAAAAAGAAAGCCTCCTTAACATAGCTTTGCTGCAAAAGGCATGTCACTCTGCATCTGGTGTTGAAACATGCAAATATGTGTGCTGGACTCTTCTCTTCAAATAGTAAGCTTGCCTTAACATGTCATTACACTGCAATTATATTGAAAATGGAATGCCTATGTATCTGTCAGCCACAGGTATGTAGCTCCTAAAAGGTGTGGGGAAGCCAAAACGTTTGTTAAATTATTAGATGTATGGACTGTGCTAGTTTCCAGCTGAGAGACAGACTTCCCGTCTCACACCCGAGACAATACCAAGTTGGTCTGAGTGGCGCTCAGCCATTCATAGGCAACTTTGTATTCTGTGAATGAATACAAAGCTTCCTCGTATTGGCTGAGGCGGGCTGCTCAGCCCATCAGAGGAAGCTTTGTATTCAGAGTACAAAGCTGCCTATGAATGGCTGAGCATTACTCAGACCGATTCAATATTGTTCTGTCTTATGGCCGGAACCTAGCACTGCGTACTGTATGTAGCTGAAGCTATATGTAGTACATACAGCACCTAAAGCTGATTTCCATGGTTTCTTTCAGACCCCTTTCCCACTGGGGCGGTTTTCCGTCTCTTTATCGCTAGAAATAGCCTCTGCTAAGTGCCTGAAAACCACCTCCCATTCATTCAAGTGTGACTGTTCACACTGGAGCGGTGCGCTTGCGGGACGTTACAAAAAGTCCTACAAGCAGCATCTATGGGGCAGGCTGGGAGATTTGTATTTAGCACTCCAAAAACGCCCTGCCCATTGGAATGAATGGGCAGCACTTCCGAAGCGCCTGAAAAGTGTTTTGGAAGCGCAACACATGAGTTTTAAACCCCTTCTTTGGGGTTAAAAGCACCCTGCTAATGACCAAAAAGTGCCGTTCAAACAGCGGAAAAGCGTTGCTAAAACGAGCAGCACGTTACCACGAACGTGGCCCCAGTGTGAAAGGGGTCTTAGAGCTGCTGCAGCAATTAGTGAGATTAACAGATTGGTCCAAATAAACTATTTAAAGCAGAGTCCCATTAAAAAGTCAGTAGCTACAAAAAAAAAAAAAAAGAAGTGTAGCTGCTGACTTTTAATAATCACTCACCTGTTCCACGGTCCATTGATGTGGGGACACGAAGCCCCGCTCCTCTCCCCCTTCTCTCTGCGGCGCTGGCATTCTAACTGTGGGCGACTGGTTGTGGCTTCACAGCCGGGCGCGCATGCGTAAGCCACGCCATGAACGGTCGGGCAATCTTCTGGGACCTGCAACGTGTCCCAGAATATTGCAGGGGGGGGGGGGAATCTTCCTTCTGGCGCCGTAGCGCCAGGGGAGGAAGTGGGATCTGGGTGCCTGTAAAACAGCACTAAAAGCGGAAATTACATTTTAGGGTGGAACTCCGTTTTAAAGTGAAAGAGAACATGGAAATCAGCCAGCTTTAAACTCTCTCAAAAGGGTAAGCCCCTCCTAAACAATGGCTACTGGAAAAGGCATCACCATTGGAAGATATTCCCAGTTATGGAGACAACAGAAAATTGTGGCTTTCCATCACCTGCTGCAACAAAAATTTCTGATGTATTGTAAAGCTTCTGTATTCTATCCATCTAATTAGAAGGTTAAAACTACAGAAGCCTCACAATACAGGCAGTCCCTGGGTTACAAACAAGATAGACACTTTTTCCCATAATAACTCTTACATGAGAGAATTTCCCTTCCTAGGGGTAGATTTCTCTCACTTCCTGTTCCCTCCATTTGTAAGTAGGAGTCGTTCGTAAGTCAGATGTTTTATAACTAGGGGACTGCATGTACACTGATCACAAAGAATGCATGATTTTTTTTTTTTTATGCTTACCTGCTCTGTTCAACGATATTGCACAAACCAGTCTCTTAACTCCTTAGTGGTCCCTCCTTAGCACTATCTATCTTTTTCTATGCTCTCAAGCCAGGCTGTGTGTCCTCACACCCCCCACTCACAATATTTGTCTGAGAGCAGCAGGAGCCAATGGCTGCTTTTGCACTAATGCGCGCAAATATGCAGCCACTCTGCACCAATGCCCACCCACCAAGAGGCCCCATATTTGCATGCGGCTGGCACCAAGAGGTTAAAACTGAAAATGATATGTCATATTGTGTTATTCTTTTATCTGTGATGATACACAAACATTCTAATAAGCTAGCAAATTTCAGACATACCCAGTATCTCCCAAGCCGTGCAGGAATATAACCTGAAATAAAGAACATTGTTTTAAAGCCAAGTATTTATTCATTTTAAACATTTAATACACAACTAGCATGTCAAAGTTCTGAAAGATACACTGGCACGCATAATTTTCCAGACTTTAATACATTGAACTAGTAAGCATAAATTAACCCCCCTGATGCTGCCTCCAGATACCCTTTTTGTGGGCTTCAATGCCCAGGAGGGGGCGCAGCTTCTTGATCATATGATTTAAACAGTCATGCGATCAGGACCTCTTCTCACTGGCTCCCAATCAGAAGCTTAGACCAATCTTGGTCAGCTTGCTGTGAGAATGCACTCAGTCCCCAAACCTCATGCCACCTTAGACACATATGTGCAGCAGTTGGACATTTTCTTGTTGCCACATGTATGCGTTAAGTAGTTGGCAAGAGGTTATAATAGAGACCTTTTATTATAACCTATTAAGTTGATGGAAAGTTAAATTGCAGTTGTTGTTGTTGTTGGGTACAGGTGGGATAGGCTCCCTAAAGAGATTAATCAAAGGACTGCCTGAAGACAGAAAGAGTAGGATACAAGATGGATTGGGGCAGGGAGTTCAAGGGAGAGTGGCTCTGGAGAAGTCCTGGAGACAAGCATGGGAGGCGACAAGGGGGCTAGAGAGCAGGAGGTCTTGGGAGGTGCAAAAACATGGTTTGGGTGATAAGGCTGGTGATGTAGTTCGGAGCTGAAATGTGGATGGCTTTGTATATTATAGTTAGCATTATAAATCTTATGCACTGTGTGACCAGTAGAGGGATTGCAAAGAAGGGAGACACGCACTGAGCAGTTGGAGAGGTGGACGAGTCTCGCAGCAGCAATAGATTGAAGGGGAGATGGCCTAACTCCACGCAGACCAATAAAAAAGGAGTGATAGTTAAGGCAAGAGATAACAAGAGTGAATACGGAGCATTGTGGTCTCTGGGGCAAAGTCAGGAAATTATGTTGAGATGAAGGCAACCAAATCTGGACAGTGACTGCATGTGGGGCTAAAAGGAGATTGGAATCCAGGATCTCTTGCACATGGGGCGGTCCAGCTGCAGTGTGTCCGCGAGGGATAGGTGTAGGGGCCAGCCTTGATGCAGGCAGCCTGAAGCACAAAAAAAAAAAAAAAGAAGAAGAAGGACACACAGCAGCTGAACAGCCCCACGTACAAGGGGCTCAACACCCTGGAGGAATATTATGCCTTCAGTATTGGAAAGATTGAGTTTGAGGAAGTGGCTCAACATAAATGCAGATATGTAAATCAGTAAGAAATAGCAGGAAAATCAAATAACACAAAAACACCAGTCAAAAAAGGGCCTGGATTTTCAGTCTGCAGAACTAGTCAGCGGGCAGTGTCAATTTTTTTTTTTAACTTTAAAGTGGAGCTCCACCAAAAAAAGAAAAAAAAATATTGTATTTATGTGCATAAAAAAAAAAAAAAAAAAAAAAAGAAAAAACACATTTTTATTAATTTTTAAAAGAAAAAACACATTTGGAGAAATTTTTTTTTCTTTTCACTCACCTCTAAATGCTTGTTGCTAGGGTGCCCCCTCCCTCTTGTCAATCTGGGACACGTCACAGGTCCCAGATGATTGCGTGGCCAATCACGGTGTGCGACGCCGCTCGCGCATGCTCAGTGGGTGCCCGGCTGTGAAGCCACAGCCGGGCGCCCACAGTGACAATGCCGGCGCTGCCGAGCGGAGGCGAGTGGGGCTTCGATTCCCCGCATCACTGGACCCTGGGACAGGTAAGTGTACGATTATTAACCACTTGCCTACCAGGCACCAACACCCCCCTCCCATCCAGACCAATTTTCAGCTTTCGGTGCTCTCACGCTTTGACTGACAATTACTCAGTCATGCAACACTGTACCCAAATGAATTTTTTGTCCTTTTTTTCCCCACAAATAGAGCTTTCTTTTGGTGGTATTTGATCACCTCTGGGTTTTTTATTTTTTGCGCTATAATTGAAAAAAGACCGAAAATTTGGAAAAAAAAAAAAAAACACATTTTTCTTTGTTTCTGTGATACAATTTAGGAAATTATTAATTTTTCTTCATAAATTTTGGCCACAATTTATACTGCCACATATCTTTGGTAAAAATAACCCAAATTAGTGGAAATTATTTGGCCTTTGTGAAAGTTACAGACTCTACAATCTGTGGTGCGAATCATACAAAATTGATCACATCTGATGTACTGGTGGCCTATCTCATTTCTTGTGACCCGAACCCAGGAAAGAACAAATACCCCCCAAATGACCCCTTTTTGGAAAGTAGACATTCCAAGGTATTTAGTAAGAGGCATGGTGAGCTTTTTGATGTTGTCATTTTTCCCCACAATTCTTTGCAAAATTAATTATTTTTTTATTTTTTATTTTTTTTCTACAAAATTGTCATTGTAATAGGTTATTTCTCTCACATGGCATGTGTATACCACAAATGACACCCCGAAATAAATTCTGCTACTCCTCCTGATTATTACGATACCACATATGTGGGACTTTTCCACAGCCTGACCACATAGAGAGGCCCAACATGCAGGGAGCGCCATCACGTGTTCTAGGAGCATAAATTACACATCTAAATTGTTGACTACCTATTACACTTTTGAAGGCCCTGGAGCACCAGGACAATGACACGTGACACTGACGACACATGGTACTAATACGGGGCACTGATGACACGTGACACTAATATGTGGCACTGATGAGAGATGGCACTAATACGTGGCACTGATGACAGACGGCACTAATACATGGCACTGATGACACGACACTGATGACAGATGGCACTGATACGTGGCATTGACAGGTGACACTGATAACAGATGGCACTGACTACAGGTGGCACTGGCAGATGGCACTGGGGATGTCATTGGGCACAGATGGCATTGGGGACAGGTGGCAGTGGGCACAGATGGCATTTTATTTTTTTATTTTTAAACTTACGGCGCTGCAGCCGTTCATCTCCCCCTCCTCACACGCTGTCTCTGTGTGAGGAGGAGGAGCGGCGCTGAGAGATGATCTCATATGTTTACATATGAGATCATCTCTCATTGGCCAGGGCGATCGCGCTGTAAACGGCCGCTGTTATTGGCCGTTTACAGCGATCTGTGATTGGCCGTGTCCGAGGGACACGGCCAACACAGAATTTCCCTGCTGCGCGCTCGTGAGCGCGCAAGGGAACTAGGAAAGGGGAGGCCGTCATATGACGGCCTCCCGGGATTTGGCATCCGCGCTGTGGCCGTCATTCGGCTACGGCCGGATGCGAAGTGGTTAAAAGTCAGCAGCTGCAGTATTTGTAGCTGTTGACTTTTAAAAAATTTTTTTAAAGCGGAACACCGCTTTAAAGTGTTACTAAACCCACAACAGTAAAAATCAGTCTGTATATGCAGTAAAGCATGCTGGTTACACTCACTGTGGAACCTAAGGGGTTAATCCTCCTCATTGTGTAAAAATGGTGTTGGATCCTGTCCTCCGATACTCTCCTTCCAATGTCCCCAATAGATTTCCTGATAATGCAGAGCGAGGGGATGGGCTGCACATGCTCAGTTTGGTGTATTGCTAGAGGTTTTTTTTTTTTCTGGGAAGGTGCATGTGAATCAGCACAGGGCCGATCAGCACTGTCCAGAGGGTCAGGGGTCATGCAGCCAGTAACACTTTAAAGTAGAATTAAAAGGCATCTAAAAAACATTCCATTGTAGCTCTGGCTTTATGTTTAGCGTTGTTGTCCTGCTGGAAGGTGAACCTCCACCCCAGTCTCAAGTCTTTTGCAAACTCAAAGGTTTTCTTCTAAGATTGCTCTGTATTTGGCACCATCCATCTTCCCATCAACTCTGACCAGCTTCCCTGACCCTGCTGAAGAAAAGAATCCCCACAACATGATGCTGCCACCACCATGTTTCACAGTGGGGATGGTGTGTTCAGGGTGATGTGCAGTGCTATTTTTCTGCCACATAGCGTTTTGCTTTTAGTTCAATTCAATTCAAATTCAATTTTGGTCTCACCTGACCAGAGCCCTTTCTTTCACATGTTTGCTGTGTCCCGTACATTGCTTCTCGCAAACTGGACGTCTTATGGCTTTCTTTCAACAATGTCTTTCTTCTTGCCACTCTTCCTAACTAATAGTAGTCCTGTAGATCTCTGCAGCTCCTCCAGAGTTACCATGGGCTTCTTGGCTGCTTCTCTGATTAATGCTCTCCATGCCCAGCCTGTCAGTTTAGGTGGACAGCCATGTCTTGGCAGGTTTGCAGTTGTGCCATACTCTTTCCATTTTCAGATGATGGATTGAACAGTGCTCCATGAGATGTTCAAAGTTTGGGATTTTTTTTTTTTTTTTTTTTTAATATAACCTAGCCCTGCTTTAAAAAAAAAAACGTCTCCCCAACATTATCCCGACCTGTCTGGTTTGTTCCTTGGCTGTCATGATGCTGTTTGTTCAATAAAATTCTCCAACAAACCTCTGAGGGCTTCACAGAACAGCTGTATTTATGCAGAGATTAAAATTACAAACAGGTGGACTCTATTTACCATTTAGGTGACTTCTGAAGACAATTGGTTCTAGTAGATTTTAGTTAGGGGTATCAAAGTAAAATTGATATTTGTTTAAAAAAAAAAAAAAAAAGAATTTAAAAACCATTTATCATTTTCCTTCCACTTCACAATGATGTGCCACTTTGTGTTGGTCTACCACATAAAATACATTTACATTTGTGGTTGTAACATGACAAAGTGTGGAAAATGTCAAGGGGTTTGAATATTTTTTTCAAGGCACTGTAACGGCGTCCTATTGTGGAGATTTAGCTTCACGTCCTGTCCTACAGCCAATTAGGAAGTGGGAGGAAATCCTTGAAAATGAAGGGAATCCCTTGGCGACCGACCGCTCAGGGGACCAGAACTAGTGTCCCCACTGGAAGACTTCCCCTCTATTACTTTTCTGGAGACAACCCACAATTAAGGATTTCTTTACTTTCAATGATAATGGAAACCATGACAAAGAGGGATAATGTCCCCAACGGGGACACAGACAACAATAACTGACAGGAGATCTAAACCCTCTCCCCTCCTAGCCAAAACTAAAAGGCAACATTTTTTTTGAAATGACACTTTAACCGCGTTCCGACCGGCGCACAACGATATACGTCGACAGAATGGCACGGACAGGCATAAGGGCGTGTATATATATATATATGTCCCCTTTAAGGTGCCGCCGTGCCATCGGCGCGATCGCCGGTCGGTACCCCCATGAGGCCGGTCGCGGGTCCCGCAGACTCGATCACCATGGGGACACCCGCGGTCGTCTCACGGGAAGGCTGAACGGGGAGATGCGGAAATAAACAGCATCTCCCCGTTCTGCCTAGCAACGCCGATCTCGGCTCCCTGTGATTGGAGCAGAGATCAGCATTCACTAGCTGACAGCCACAACCCCCACAGTAAGAAACACACCCCTAGGCACACTTAACCCCTACACTGCCATTTATACAGGAATCAATGCATTTAAATAGCATTGATTGCTGTATAAATGACAATGGTCCCAAAAATGTGTCAAAAATGTCCGATGTGTCCGCCATAATGTCGCAGTCACAATAAAAATCGCTGATCGCCGCCATTACTAATAAAAAAAAAATATTAATAAAAATATCCCCCATCTTGTAAACGCTATAACTTCTGCGCAAACCAATCAATAATCGCTCATTGCAATTTTTTTTACCAAAAATATGTCGAAGAATACGTATCGGCCTAAACTGAGGAAAAAATATTTTTTTTTTTTTTTTTTTTTTATATATTTTTGGGGGATATTTATTATAGCAAAAAATAAAAAAAAGAATGCCTTTTTTTCAAAATTGTCGCTCTATTTTTGTTTATAGTGCAAAAAATAAAAACCGCAGGGGCGATCAAATACCACCAAGAAAGCTCTATTTGTGGGGAAAAAAAAAAAAAAAGGACGTCAATTTTGTTTGGGAGCCACGTCACACGACCGCACAATTGTCAGTTAAAGCGACGCAGTGCCGAATCGCAAAAAGGGGCCTGGTCCTTTGGCTGCAAATTGGTCCGGTCTGAAAGTGGTTAATGCATTCCCTGTATTAAAAGATAAAACCCACCCAATAACTATTTCCCTACCGCACCTCCTGCCCTCTAAACACCAACACCTGAGCCCTTCAAGGATCTAGCGCTGTGCCCGGCTGTGAACTTTCAAAAATAGGTTTCCATGTAAACCCTGCAGTCTGATGGCTAGTTATACGCAACATAAAAACTTATTTGAGTTAAGTGTTGCAAATTAATGTAACATGTAACATGATGCATATTTATTCTGCAAAACTATTGATTTATTCTGTTCATGTAACCAGCAAACAGACTGCATACAAAACACACAATCACACAAAATCACTTCAAGGTCAGGTATTTCAGTTATTTTTCTTTGAAAGGCAAAATGTCTTTGTGCGCATATCTTCGTAACACAAGGCTCCATTATAATATGGTGCCCTCATTGCAGCCACAAGCTGACACTGTTCATTTTTATGAAATCACGGGGGCTGGCATTTCAGGCTCAATGGACTTTGAGAAACTTGACTTCAAAGGGCTACATGAACATGTCGAACAATAAGAATATGGCAAAAATTTAGTCAAAAGGAGAAATAGGGCCAAAGCTCTTTTGAAGTGCACTCCTGTGACCCAGACTCAGCCAATAGTGGGCTAAGGTCTTCTGTTGGCTGACGTCTCAGTTGGTCCAGGCTATGGAGGGATCTCGACTTTAATGCCGGGATTCACCCAGATGCCCGAGTGGCAGTTGGCTCAGCTTCTCAGCACACCACTGAGAGCCTTATGGCCGATAAACACGATCCAAAAATACAACTTTTCGACGCAATCATACGATAATCGGATCGTTAGTACAGAGCTTTGGAGAGCCGATCACGACAGTTCATCTGATATTATTCAATCGGACAAGCATGAAAATGTTTTGTTTAGCCAGTACAGTTGTCGTCCAAAAATACAACACAAATACACAACACGACATCACTTACAATTTTTTTTCTGTCGTAAGAGAATTTGTGACTTTAGTAACCTATTCAATTTCTACTTGCGACTAGTAAGCGAAAAAAGTCAGACGATCTGTCATCCGATTTTTGGATCGTGTGTACAGGGCATAAGGCTGGCCATAGACCAGGGGGTCTCAAAGTGGCGGCCCTCCAGCTGTTGCAAAACTACAAGTCCCATCATGCCTCTGTATGAGGGAGTCATGCTTGTAACTGTCAGCCTTGCAAAGCCTCATGGGACTTGTAATTTCACAACAGCTGGAGGGCCGCCACTTTGAGACCCCTGCCATAGACTGTTCGAATCTCGTTCCGGTTCAGCAGGAACC
The DNA here is from genome assembly GCA_028564925.1 of Lithobates sylvaticus. Lineage (NCBI taxonomy): Eukaryota > Metazoa > Chordata > Amphibia > Anura > Ranidae > Lithobates > Lithobates sylvaticus. The sequence continues at coordinate 128,890,208 of CM053030.1, read as the reverse complement.
AGCCGAGATTTGAACTGTTAATGGGCAGGTTGTGTACCAAATTGATCATTCAAACAACTTGGGTACAACCAGCAAGCTTCACTTGCGATCACAAGCAGCTGCTATAGTCGCCAGCGATAATCATGGTCTTATCCCAGCAGGGACGGCTTCCCCCGACCGCCCCCGCCTGTAGAAAAGACAGTTGATCGGCAAGGGAGAATTCCCTTGTCAACGCTGTCTGTTGAATGGGGGGGGGGGGGGGGGAGCATGGTTGCGCAAAAGAAATTTGCACAATCTATGGCCAGCTGCTCCTGCCCTGTCCACAGCCCAACACTCTGGAGGGGCAGAGCAGAAAGCTGGTGACTGACAGTCACCAGCTCTCTGAAGACCGAGAGCTGAGCAATCAGCAGTGTCTGATCTCTCAGATCTCAGTGTAAAGGCAGCGGGGGGACAGTTGCTGCATCCACCTAGGGGAGTGAGTATGTAGGTTTGATATTTTGAAATCCCACACTTCTCTTTTTAACTGCTACATTAAACTTGAATTAAGAAGATTTGCCCGAGGAGACGGTCTCTTGCAAATGCAGTTGCTTCTGCGCATTAATGTTTACTGTGCATGAGCATCAGACATAAAATATGGGCAAGCGTTGCGAGCTACCTTGCGTGTTCACTTGGGCCACGATAAAAAAAAAAAAAAAAATAATAAAATTATATATATATATGGCCAGCTACTAACACCATTGACAACACCAAATAAAGTGCACAGTAAACACAAATAATTGTAATAATTCACTGGATTTAATGAATTTGGAGCAGAACGCGACACTTTGAGCATCAGCCATGTCACAAAACAGATGTTTTAAGCTCAAACACATCAGATTTGTAGAATTGGGTCAATGCTGATGCAAGGGCACATTGGCATTTGTCAAAGTACAGCAGTGTACAGCAATTCACCCGCAGGTCAGGCTGTACATGGTACCTACAACTAGGGTGTGGGAAAGCCATCAGAAAATGAAAATGAAACCTCTGCATGCAAGAACCCTGAACACAGTCTAGAAGTTATTATACAGGATTTATATAGAACCAACAGTTTGTTCAGCACTTTACATAATAAGGCAGACAGAAGAGTCACAGTACAATTAAAGACAAGAGGGTTAGCGGTCCAGTTGGACCCCTTTCACACGGCAGCACCAAAAAAACAACGCTAAAGCATTCCCAAGCTGCCCCCAAAAGATGCTGCTTGCAGGACTTCTTCTAACATTCCACAAGCGCACTGTCCGAGTGTGAAAGCAGCACACATTACAAAGAATGGGAGGTAGTTTTCAGGCGCTTTTTAGAGGCTATTTCTAAGGCTAAAACACCTGAAAACTGCCTCAGTGTAAAAGGGGTCTTAATGAGGGATTACAGTGTAAAGGAAAGAGTTCTCCATCAGGGCGGTTGGGGTGCACTGATGAAGAAAGTAAAACTTCAGCTGTCAGGTAGAGGAAGGATCAGATTTACTGGACAGATGAGTTTTTAGGGATCCCCTAAAAGCAGAGTAGGAGATCTGGATAGTGAGTTCCAGAGGATGGGAGGGGCTCTGGAGAAGTTTTGAATGTGAGCATGGGGGGAGGTGATGTGGGAGCTAGAGAGCAGGAGGTCTCTGGAGGAGCAAAGAGGATCATTTGGGCGATTGTTTTTAAGGCAATGTTGGTGATGTAGCTGGAGTCGTGGATTGCCATTTATGTTGCTAGTATTTTGGAGTGGAGGGATGGGCAGGGAGGAGGGGTTGGCAATGAGCGGTTGGTAAGGTGAGCAAGTCTTGCAGCAGCAATCATGATCGACTGGGGGGAGGGGGTACCCTGTGTAGAAGAAGACAAACAAGTAAGGAGTTGCAGTAGTTTAACTGAGGGATAACCAGGGAGTTAATTAGTAGCTTTGGACAACTCAATCTCTCCTCCCAGTTCAGAGAATGGATGACTTCACAGTCTCAATAGCGATTTAAATAGAGGTTACAGAAAAAATAAAGTCTACTCATATATACTGTACATAGACAAGGGAAGCTCCAGGGAAACATTTTGTGCATCCTGGAGTTAAAGTGGCTGTAAACACATATCAAGTGAAGTCACTGACCTCAGCCGATACACAGATGAAACAAATCCTCCTACATAAGTTGTACCTGTATATCTACAGCCCTTTCCTCTCTACATCTGTTCAAAGCATACATAGAGGAGAGATATATATATATAGATATAGATATATATATATATATATATATATATATATATATATCTCTCTCAATATCATAGGCAGCAAGCATTTCCCTACCGGCAGCTGCACATACACACACTGCCTATGATTGGCGGTGTTCAGTGGCAGCTTCAATCCGAACACGCCTGAGCCCATTTCTATTACACACTGCAGAGCTCAATGGGGAGAGCTCTGACAGCCGATTGGAGAGAAGGGACACACCCCCCTTCACACAGCTGACATTGTCAATCTGCTGGGGATCTCTCCCTGGTCATTTTTCTCTTGGTGTCAGAAGTGATTGGTGCTGATAGCAGAGGCATAAAGCAGCAGACAGAAATTACACTTAGTGCTCTGGATTGAGACAAGTGTGTGTACTTATCTATCTAGATCTAGGGGGATAGCTGGCTATATCTAGGGGGGCTAGAGATAGGAAGGGGGAGGGCAAGAAGAGTTAAGGGTGATGAAAAGAGGGGGTGAGCAGAGTTTGGAGAGAGGGAGGTATAAAAAAGGAGGGGTGAGCAGCGTTGGGGAAATTGAGACGAGGGGGTGAATAGAGTTGAGGGGAGGGGGGTGTAAAATGGAGGGGGGGGGGGGGTGATCAGAGTTGTGTACAGAAAGGAGGTGGTGGCTGAAGAGGGAGGGCGGCAAAGGAGGTGAGCAGTTGGGGGGTGGGGGTGATTACAGTTGGAGGGATAGGGGGGTTTTGAGCAGTTAGATGGATAGTGAGGGGTGTGATCAGAGTTTAGGAGGGGTTAAGATAGAAGGATGGGAAGGGGTGAGCAGTTAGATGGATTGGAAAGGGGGGGGGGGTACAGGGAGGAGGGGAGTTAAGAGTTGGGGGGAGGGCAGTAGAGGAGGTGAGCAGTTGGGGGGTGTGGGTGATGAAAGTTGGAGGGATGGGGGGGGGGTGGTTGAGCAGTGAGATGGATAAAGAGGAAGGGGGTGAACAGAGTTGGGGGGTTAAGAGTTAGGGCAGTAGAGGGGGTGATGACAGCTGGGGGAGTAGTTGAGCAGTGAGATGGATAGGGAGAAGGCGATCAAGATTGGAAGGGGGTGAACAGAGTTGGGGGGTACAGGGAAAAAGGGGGGGTTAAGAGTTGGGGGTGATGGGGTAGAAGGATGGGAAGGGGGTGAACAAAGTTGGGGGGAAGGCAGTAGAGGCGAGCAGTTGGGGGGTGATGACAGTTGGAGGGATGGGGGGGTGGTTGAGCAGTAAAATAGATAGGGAGAAGGAGGAGGGGGTGATCAGGATTGGAAGAGGGGTGAACAGAGTCGGGGGTACAGGGAAAAGGGGTGAACAGAGTTGGGGGTTAAGAGTTAGGGTGAGGACAGTAGAGGTGGTGATGACAGTTGGAGGGATGGGGGGGGGGGGGGGGGGTTGAGCAGTGAGATGGATAGGGAGGAGGTGAACAGAGTTGGGGGGTACAGGGAGGAGGGGAGGTAAGAGTTGGGGGGTGAGGGAGCCGGGCTGTTGCGGGCAGTCGTGCCCGTGTATTGGTCGGGGTGTGAGCAGAGGTTGCTGGGAAGGAGGTCTCTTAGTAGGACAGGTGTCGGGGTCCGGAGGTGACGGAAGTTGCAGAGTACATGCAGTGTGACACGGAGGAGTCGGGCTCGGCACAGGACAGTCAGCTTGAATATAAAGGGGGGGGGGGGGACTCACCGCGGCCGTGGCCTTTCTGGCGGCGGGCACTATGGCAGGCAGGGGTGCGGACATAGTGTTGCCGCACATACACCGGGTGTACCCAAATTCGTCTCCGTGCTACCGGGTGTCTCTGGCCGTCCACCGCCGCGCCGCCCTTATCCTTCAATAACCCGGAGATAAGCCGCGCGGAAGAGGGCGGTCCAGAGGCGTCATGAGGCACAGCAGACACCCAGCCGATCCCACCAATCACCAGCTGAGCCGGGACCAGGACTGGAAACTGGAAGGGGCCGTATGGCGGGCGTGATGTCACATACTGTGGAGGACTCTGATTGGAGGAAGATGCCTATGGGCGGGGATAAAGTGGGCAGAGTTCGACCTTTCATTTTTGGGGAGTCAGAGGGTGTGTGACGGGGGCGTGGTGTGCGGGCGGAGCTCCGAGGTATACAGAGCTGGAGTGATAGGACCCTGATAATCCCATTCATAAGAAGCGGAGCGGTCCGCACTGTTCTATGGAGATCCGTACAGGGCTGTATGAGGTCAGGGGGGAGGGGTACTTCTTCCAAATGTCTGTATACTGTACACCATACCGATATGTGATACTCCATCGATCCGTCCCTTCCTATACACACCAATCATTGTATATTAACCATCGCTATATATATATTCTATTATATTGTATATTAACCATTTCTAAACCATTTCTATATACATTTTCTATTATATTAACCATTTATAAACCGTTTCTATATATATATTCTATAAAATATATCAATATTACTGGGATTTCTAGGAAAAGATGCAGAAAAATGAAAACATTGTCCATGTTTTCATTTTTCTGCATCTTTTCCTAGAAACCCCATTCATATTGATATATTTTCTGAGAGAGCAGAGACCCTAGAGAATGAAATGGTTGTAGTTGGAATTTTTTTATGTCACACAATATCTGGGCAGTTATTTATTAAACACATATTTTCAGGGAAAACTTACACTAACATTTATTTTTGTACAAACAATATTATACCCAATTTTGATCAAATAAAAAGATGACGAGTATACAGACACCAAACATGTCAAGTCTTAATATTGTGCATGTCCATGGAATCGTAAAAAAACGTCATTCCCACAATCCTCCAGAGGCGACCTTTTAAAAGTCTTTACAGGTCATCAATTCAGTGTTATGCTGGCCATACACATTAAAAATATTGTTTGAAGAAAATGATCGGTTATCGATCGATAACAATATAAACATTCGATCTTTCATTGATTGATTACACGATCCGGGGTTACATTTTAAGACGCGCTTGCGCTGTAGATTTGAAATTGTTTCTTGATCAATTCCATTACTAACGTTTCAAAAATTGTTAGTTTCGGCACAAAAAAAAACCAACGTGTTGGTTCAAATTTTTTTTGTCATAAAATTTGCATTTAAAGAATCAAAATTAGCCCACAAACATTTCATAAGTCAAACAATCAAGTGTATCAAATGCTTTTTCGAATATATTTTGTATGGCCAGCATTAATCATGAATTATGGTCCTAGAATTATTGCTCCCACTCTGACATTTGTGACAATACCTCCTATGCAGGGGTGGCCCGTCCAATAAGGGCGCACAGGCACCCCCCCTCCCATCCATGCGTCGCCCCCCCAAGCAGGATGCATGCATTCCAATGGGGAGGGTGTTTTTTTTTAAAGGATATGATTAGAGCCACAGGCTCTAATATGCTTCAAAAAAGGATGGTCCCGGGACGCAGAGCACTGCTCCCTTAGTCCACCCAGTTGTGTGACAATAGCGAATGAATGTTCGATATTTTGACACTGATTCTCCTCCCAGCCAATCAGGAAGTAGGGTGCTTTTAAGCAAAATGTTAATTATTTTTATTTAGTTTATGCAGTTCTTTTTTTTTTTACTTTATTGCTATCACAAGGGAGCTAACCCCTATGTGATAGCATGGGCAATTGAGAGTACTCTTTATGGAGACATTGGGGGTCTCTTTGACCCCCAATGTCTTCTCTGACCTCCAAGGAAGCTAAAACATAGATTGTGCTGGAATTGCTGCATCACCTGCATTAGCCAACGAGTGACAGCCGGAACTGTAGTAATACATGTCGCTTCTGGGGACATTAGTTGGTCATTCGGAGGGATAGGAGAATGCATGTACATCTGAGAACCCTTGTAAAAGTGATCGGGCAACTCTAGAGCTGTCCAGATCACTTTAATCAGAAAGCTTTTCACCACCTCTAAGGCTTCGCTCAGTGGTGGAACTACCATGGTCGCAAATGTTGCACTTGCAACGGGCCCTTGCGTTCCGCCACCACGGGGGGGCCCCTGACACTCAGTGTTGCCAAAGAAGGCACTTTTCTCCCATCAGTGCCCGTGACTCGCAACTCACCAGTGGTTTGCAGTGAAACACTTCAGAAAGAAAAAAAAAGTCTCTGCGACTCCGACTCTAAACTGGGCATGGGCCCATTTGTTAAAAAAAAAAAAAAACTGGGCATGGGCAGTTCCAGAGCCAGCCAATTAGGGAACTACCAGGCTCAGCCTTGGATCAGGCAGTGGGGTGTGCAGTTTTCTAATTGGAATCGTCCAGCAGTTCAAAGTCACTGAGACAGATTTTTTTTTTTTAAAGTGTTTTATTTTTACAGAGTGCCCCTTTACATCCTCCAGAGTGGACCCTTAGCACAGTATTACTAAGGGGCACTCGGGAGGATGTAAGGGGCCACTCTGGAGGCACCAAGGGGGCAATCTGGAGGATGTAAGGGGCCACTCTGGAGGCACCAAGGGGGCACTCTGGAGGAGGATGTAAGCGGGAACTCTTTGATGGATGTAAGGGGGCACTCTGGAGGTAATGACAAATGCCCGCTTACATTCTCCAGAGAGCCTCCATACATCCTGCAAAGTGTCCCTTAGTAAAGTGGGTACAAGAACTGTGGTATATGTGTGCAGTGTATACTGCAGGCACAGATTCTGTTCAATCCCCCTTTAAGACCCTCCCACTGGCCATGCCCACTGTTTGCCATGGCACACATATCCCAGGGTGCCCCAGGTCTTTCATAATCTTAGTCATGCTCACATTTTGTCATGCTGTTTTGACTGAAGGGGGGCCCTCTGTGGTTTCTTGCACCAGGGTCCTGAAGGTTCTAGTTCTGCCTCTGGCTAGGTTCTCACATATGCAGCTCTGCAAGCTGCGTTTTGCACAGACATGGCAGCCCATTCATTTGAATGGGCTGCCATGCCTGCTGAAATTCAGGGAAAAGATCCGTGCAGCCCACGCGGGAACTTTAAGTGTATTAGGATTTCGCATCTGGCATGTTTTTCTGCAGGAACAGTTGCGGACCCGCAGCAGGAACCACCCGCACAGATGTGAACCTAGCCTAAGGCTGTATTCAGATACAACAGACAGCTGGCAGAGAAGTCAACCACAAGGGTTTCCTCTCCAGCAGCTGTCCCTTCCGGCTGCGTTAGGGGGCGGTGTGGTGCGCGATTGAGCACATCACACAGCATATTTTTTTTTTTTCCTCACTGAACTTTATTTGAAGTGTTCAAAAGTACACCTCAATCATATCACTGTTCATCAGCGTGATGTGCAGTGACATGCAATCCTGTACAGTGCGCTGCGATAAAATGTAGCATGTCTGCATCTTAACGCAGCTTGCTGCGACCTTGTGCGACCTTGCGATGACCAGTGTTTTACAATGCAGTAAAATGCCAGTCACTTCACATAGTGTGAATACAGCCTTATGGAATGTTCACACTAGCTGTTGCATTACAAAGCAGCAGCTGGTGTGCGGTGCACCTTGTCCGGATCAGCGCAATGTTCAGCGCTTACTGATTCTTTTCTTTTTAGAATTCCTAGATATTAAAAAGCTGACAAATGAAAATCTGCAAAATTATGAAGCCTCAGCAGTTCTCGCTGTAGATTTTGGTACAAGAATGAAACCATATAAGGTTCATTCCTGCAGCCCATATAGGCTCTGATCATTGATTGCATTCATGTAATGGCACACTTGATGTTTGAGGAGATAATCAGCAGATCACCGCAGCACTCTGGGGACAGCAGCGGATATGTCTGCTCATATCACCTGACCCCATCGGGGGGGGGGGGGGGCATTTACTGGAACTTGGCACTCTTCAACACTAATTCTCCATAGCTGCGTCACTGACACTCATTCATCCATTGAGATCTTGGTCTTGATCTACCGGTTATCTCCTAAGCTTACAATGATATTATAATAACATAATCATTATGAGGTCAGACTGCACAGACTTTTTATTCATTAACTAGTTATCAGCCATTTGTAGTTTTCTAGACTCTTGTAGATCATAACATGTTACAATTTATTATGAGTTTATTTCCTCCCATGGCAGAGATGTACTTCTTTTTATTTAGATATGAATTGCAAATTAACATTGTAACCTGCTTTCACTATAGGTCAGTACTCTGGGACTTCAAGCTACAGTATGTCTGTTAAGGTGCATCCAAAAATGCCCCTATTAGCGCCAAATGCAATAATTAAAAATGCATAAAAGCTTTAGCATAATAATGTATATTCTGTAAAGTTATTGTGAATATTTCTTATGCTGCGTACACACGACCAGACTTTTCGACAGCAAAGGTCCGACGGAACAAATCCATCGGACAATTTGATCGTGTGTGGGCTCCATCGGACCTTTGCTGTCCAAAAATCAGACGGACTTTAGAAATAGAACATGTTTTTTCTTGTTAAAAAAAGAAATAGAACATGTTTCAAATTTTTCCGCCGGAACTAGTTCCTATCGAGAAATCCGCTCGTGTGTGTGCTAGTCCGACGGACGAAAACCGACGCTAGGGCAGCTATTGGCTACTGGCTATGAACTTCCTTATTCTAGTCCGGTCGTACGTCATCACGTTCGATTCCGTTGGACTTTGGTTTGATTGTGTGTGTCCAACCCTATTTTCCATCCATCTGGAGGATTAGATGGGATCCGATGAAAACGGACAGGCGGTCCGTTTTCATCTGATCTCTCAATAGAGGAGAGCAGGGCTCTGACAGGTCCATCTCTGCACAGTGAGCAGAGACGGACCTGTTATCCGCCTGCTCAGTGGGGATGAACGGATCGATTCCCAGCTGAGCAAAACAGGGTCCGTTGGGCAGAAAGCCTGTGTGAAAGGACCCAAACAAGCCAGGCCAAATTACCCCTTGTTGGAAAGTAGACATTCCAAGGTATTTAGTAATAGCCATCGTGAGTTTTTTGAAGTTGTAATTTTTCCCCTCAATTCTTTGAAATTCTTTGCAAAATTAAGATTTTTTTTTCACAAAATTGTCATATTAACAGGTTATTTCTCACACGCAGCATATGCATACTTGCAACTATACCCCAAAATAAATTTTGCTATTCCTCAATGTGACTTTTACACAGCCAGGCCACATAGAGAGGCCCAACATGCAGGGAGCACCATCAGGTGTTCTAGGGACATAAATTACACATTTAATTTCTTGACTACCTCTTACACTCTTGAAGGCCCTGGAGCACCATGACAATGGAAACACCCCAAAAATGACCCAATATTGGAAAGTAAACACCCCAATTTATAATCTATGAGACATAATGAGTCTTTTGAACATGTCATTTTTTTCCACAAGTTTTTGGAAAATGTGGAAAGAAAATGAAAATGCATCGATGAACACTGATGTAGCACGGATGAGCACTGGTGGGGCATGGATGAGCACTGATGTGGCATTGATGAGCACTAATGTGGCATGAATGTGACATGGATGATCATGGATGTGACACGTATGAGCACTGATGTTGCACGTATAAGCATTGATGTGGCATGGATGAGCACAGATGTGGCATTGATGAGCACTGATGTGGCATGGATGGGCACAGATGTGGCATTGATGGGCACTGATGTGGCATGGATGGGCACTGACGTGGCACGGATGGGCACGGATGAGCACTGAATGTGGCATGGATGTGGCATGGATGAGCACTGATGTGGCATTGATGAGCACTAACGTGGCATGGATGTGGCACAGATGATCACTGATGTGACACTTATGAGGCATTGGTAGGCACGGATGAGGCATGGATAAGCATGAATGAGCCATGGATGGGCATGGATGAGCCATGGGTGAGCATGAATGAGGCATGAATGGACATGAATGAGCCATGGGTGGGCATGAATGAGCCATGGATGGGCACGGATGAACCAGGGATGGACATGGATGAGCATGAATGAGGCATGAATGGGAATGAATGCGGCATGGATGAGCATGGATGAGCCATGGATGCGGATTGAATGGACATGGATGGGCCATAGATGGGCATGTATGAGCATGTATAAATTCGAACAAGGGAATTAGTTGGGACTTTATATGAAGCATGGCTAAGAAAATAAAATTATGCAATCACATGTTAGAGGATTTCAAGGAGATATACATTGAATACAATAGATAACAAGATAGAAATAAATAGCACCATAAAAATGTATTATACATAATACTACATGAGTCACAAACGATCTAATGGTAATAGATACTTTAGTATATAGTGGTAAAATTGTTCCAATTCATAATGAACATAAATATGTTAATGATGGTAATAATTGATGATAAAATAATATTATTGAATCTCAGAATAACATGATTGCATTGATGTAACATAAGGCTGGGACTCTACGCATTTCGTGGAGATGTCCACTCGTCAGGAGCAGTTACATTAGGGTAAATATACAGTATAATAGGGCAAAGAATTGCAGAATGAACAGATGTTTGACACAAGGGGAAAGCAGGGCAGAGGAGGGATGAAATATTCCCAAGCGCTCTTACCTACATATGAATTGAATATATAATTTAATAATGTTCACAACTGAAGGCGCCATGGGAAAACAGACATCCCGCGGGAGCTGAGGCCGCAAATCCGTGGCCACACTGAGGCCCAAGGACGTGATATAAAAAACATTGGTGGTGGTGTAGTCCCCAATTAGCAATTAGGTATTGGTACAGAATGTGTGACAATTCCAGTGGATATACTGTAAAAGAGAGCATTGTGTAAATATTTTTATATATAGAACTGCCCATGGGCAGATTAGGAATACTACTAAAGGGCATATAATAGTGTCAAATGGCCAGGTGAAAGGTAAACATACTAAATAATACATCCCCCATACCCAAACAAGGAAAAATGTGAACATGGGGAGTTAATGAATAAACCCGGTGAGCATGGATGGGCATATATGAGGCATAGATGAGCCATGGATGGGCACAGGTCCGCGCTGTGGGCACTTCAGATCCAGCCCACAAGCGCTGCTGCACCGGCTTCCTCCTCTCCTCACACACTGTACTGATCGGGAGGGGAGGAGCTGAACCGGACATGCTCCAGTTTGTTTACAAGTGATCGCTCCATCATTGGACAGAGCGATCACATGGTATAGGGCTGCTTTCATTGGCCCTTTACCCCATTCTGTGATGTCCAGAGGACCTGACGGACATTCCCGGGTGCGTGCCCCAGGGGGTGCATGGGAATTAGCCGACCGCTCTGTAGCCGTCATTCGGCTATGACCCGGTTTGGCAAGTGGTTAAAACAGAAGTATGGCAACTTTACACAGGTATATTAGTCCAGTTTGGACCAATGTCAGTATGTATGTGCCATACCTGTGGGATCCCTGTGAGAGCTGGATATCACTGTACTAGGCACCAAAGCTACAGTCCTTGCAGCTAGCTTCTGGGTCACATGCCAAAGTGTTCTCTGATTGATAAGGTGTTGATCGTTATGTCACCACCCTTCTTCTCCACTGCATCCAATCAGAGAATGGTGCCGGTGCCAATGGTGCCAATGGTAGGTGTCACTGGGTGGAGGGGAAGGAGACCAGCGAACGTCCATTCACTGATCTCACCTAACTGCAAAGAACCTGGAAGTAATTTTTTATAACGCCACTTCCGTTGTCTTAGATCTGGGAGGGCAAAGCCATGAGACAACATTTGGAGCCTGCAGCACTTCAGGAGCCCCCCGAGGAGGTGTTAAGGGATTTGTTTTAGCAATTTCTGAAGGTTTTCTCTGTCAGTGTTGGGGGAAGGTCACCTCCTGGAGGTGTGTGTCTTTTCCCTAGTTGTCAGGGTAGTGGGGTAAGTAGACATCTCCGGGTGGGGGTACAGAGAATCCCAGCTGGTGACCAGGAGACACTGAGCAGTGTCATACCTCACCAATGACATCGGTCCCATCGTGGCTACAAGATGGCACTCTCCTCCTCGCTGAGCTTGGTTACCATCCCATGTTGCCAGCACACAGCACAGACACTTCCCCATCCTGGGTTGTTCTCACCTCGTGCTCCTCCACATTCAGGAAATGGCTCACAGCTTCTCCCCAGCCAATGGGAACAGAGGGGTGTGGACTGTGGAAGGCAAAGTATAAGCCCAGTACAATTAGGCTAGGGCAGATCGGAGCTGGATTTTGTGGAGGATATGATAATATGACTGAGAGGCTGCAGGGAGCTAGGGGCGGGGTTGCGATTGTGACCCCTGCAACCCCTTATGCTATGCCCATGCGTAGCGCTTTACAACTTGAGGGTGGACAGTGGGCCCCACTCATTAGAGCTTACAATCTAAGAGGGAAGGTCAAGAGATACAAGAGGTAATAACTGTAGGGGATGTGCTGATTCAGAAGATAAATGTGCAGTTGTTAGGTGGGGGCCAGATAGGCTTCTCCGAATAGATGAGTTTTCAGGGATCGTCGGAAAGAGGACAAAGTAGGAGAAAGTCAGACAGATTGGGGAAAAGCATTCCAGAGGATGGGAGAGGCTCTAGAGAAGTCCTGAAGGCGAGTATGGGCTGAGGTGAGGGGAGTTTGAGAGCAGGAGGTCTTGGGAAGAGCGAAGAGAACAATTAGGTTGGTATTTTGAGACAAGGTTAGTGATGTAGCTGGGGGCCAGGTTGTGGATGGCTTTGTAAGTTATAGTTAGTATCCTGAATTGAATTTGTTGGCTGAGTGGCAGCCAATGGAGGGATTGGCAAAGGAATACATGTTTTTATTGCTTGGTAAAGGTTTTACTGTAATGACTTGTTCTATTTATGTAGACATCCGTGGTCCACAGATTTTCAAAATGAAATCCAGGGGCACCACCAATAAAAGTGGGATATTATGTAGGCTATGTGACATCAGCATGTGACATCATCCATAACCCTGAACACAGCCGGGAGACACATTTTTTCTCGCATTCCTAATGGTCCAGGCCAATCACAGAATTTTTGCTAAAACAGATTAGAGTGCAGCTGCCTGGGCCAGAGACTACATTATTAAAGCTGGAAAGAATTAGTGACAAACCTTTTTAACTGGGAAGACAATCAGATATACTTGGTTTTTAAATGTAGAGTGGGCAGATGTCACCAGTTTCTGGTGACAGTCCTTGATTTTAGGGGAGTGTCCCTAAAAACCGGGGACATCTGGTCACCCTACATTAGGCCACTCTTTGTTTATCCGATACGGGCCAGGGACAGAGAATGTCACTCTTCAGTGACTGGGTGTGAGCTCTGCCTGTGTGCTATGGCTATGCTGTCTGTCTCCTATGAATGGTTGTATGTATTCTGTGTCTGGTGTGTAATGTGTGTGGTATGCGTATATGAAAAAAGCAACAATGGCAGCTGCTCTGATATGTTTGAAACTAACACACAGATGGTTTACAGCTACAGACCACACTAAACCAAGGTGCCCTTGAGCAGCAGTGTAGATTCCACATATATTTGCAAATGTATGCAAAAAAAAATTCAACGTATGCTAAAATAATTCCTTTTTTTTTTTTTTCCTGACTTCCTTCAAAGTGCTGTAGGGACCTATTGTATTGTTTTATATATTGCCTTGAATATCCCCCTGACCATTTTTTAAACAGATCTAGCAGCTGCCATCATTACGTTCTTTGGTTTGGCGCAGACACACATTTCAAGTCTTCAGCTGCTTTGTTAAGGTGATATCTGGGCTTCTGATGTGTTGCTGTAGCTTTCAGAAGGAAAGGGCCTGTTCTCTGTGAACTGTTATATGTGTCCCTAAGATGGGGGAACTCAGATAGTTTAGAGTCAGGGCTCCTTCACACATGGGCCTGGGGGTTTTACTCCTCCCCAACCACCCACTTTAAGATAGGGTGACCAGACAGCCCCGGTTTCCGGGGACAGTCCCCGGGTTGAGGACACTGTCCCCGAACAAAGTCTAAACAAAAGAGATATTTGGGGGGCACACCCTAAAAAATGCATAAAGATGGTGCTGCCATAAGACCATACAACAGAACAAACATATACAGCGCACACATGCAAAACTGACATTTACCTCCAGCAAGGCTATTTAAAAGCACCTAGACAGACATTTTCAAAAAACATTATCAAAAAAATATGGGGATTTGGTCACACCATATTGCTATATGGTGCTTAAGCCCACTTACTGCGACAAAGTACCCCATGATTAGTGGGTCCTACACTATCCATAGATCGGGAGATCCTGCTTCCACCCATGACACAGGTGGTCACTAATTGAGGTACTTACTGAGTGGGGTGCTCCACCCAAAAGGATTTGGTCAAAATCCATACAATAGACAAAAGAGATATTTGGGGGGCACACCCTAAAAAATGCATAAAGATGGTGCTGCCATAAGACCATACAACAGAACAAACATATTACAGCGCACATGCAAAACTGACATTTACCTCCAGCAAGGCTATTTAAAAAGCACCTAGACAGACATTTTCAAAAAACATTATCAAAAAATATGGGGATTTGGTCACACCATATTGCTATATGGTGCTTAAGCCCACTTACTGCGACAAAGTAACCCATGATTAGTGGGTCCTACACTATCCATAGATCGGGAGATCCTGCTTCTCTGAACCAAGGGAGCTAAACTCCTCTATATGGGAGAACATGAGGTCTACTTTGGGGGTACTTTGTCGCAGTAAGTGGGCTTAAGCACCATATAGCAATATGGTGTGACCAAAATCCCCATATTTTTTGATAATGTTTTTTTGAAAATGTCTGTCTAGGTGCTTTTAAATAGCCTTGCTGGAGGTAAATGTTTTGCATGTGTGCGCTGTAATATGTTTGTTCCCGAACAAAGTCTGTCCCCGGTTTTGTCCCCGGATTGGATTTGAACAAGGGCTGGGGCAATTGTAGAAAGTGCAGAATTAAAAAAAAAAAATGATTTACAAACCCCCCCCCCCCCTCTCTGCCGCTCCTACTAGCTTAGGGGGTGGGGGTGTATTTTTCATTATCTGTGCCCCTTTCTGATGATCATGTGCTGGTTGGAGTGGAGAGAATATTTCTTCAGTTTCGGGTGCATGCCCGTTCTGCTCCTGCTCGCATGTTCTTCTGCCTTGGCGCAAGTCCCGGCCAGCCACCTGCCCATCTCCTTGCCTTCCCTGGTGGAGTGATCTTCCTCCGCTTTCCACCGAGTAGTAGCTGGGGCCCGGAGAGTAAGACTTAACGGGCAGGGAGTCGCTAATTGCCACCATTACTGGTAAAAAAAAAAAATATGTCCCTGGATTTAATTTAAAAAATCTGGTCACCTTACCTTAAGAAGGGCATTCAGCTGCTTATGGCTTACACTTCCTGTGGCTACAGTAAAAATGAAATCTCACGTTAGATTCAGCAGGCAGTACAGCCACTGAATGTGACCCATTTGAGTGTATGCGGTCACGGCATGGTGGTTTAGGCTTTTAGGGTTAAAACAGGTGGTGAGTTTGGGGCATACTGCCTCCTCATTGTCTGCCCAGAAAAGTGATGCACCATGGACCTTTTTTCAGAGGGGTGACAAGGGCTGCCGCTTGTCTGAACAAGCCCATAGGGACCACACGTGTCTTGACGCAGCAGTGGGGCTCCCTTGTGTATTTGCAAATGTGTGTAAGGCAAGCCATAGATTAATCAATTTTCTTTCACCAAGGGTAGAATGCCTCTCGCAGTGATATTGTGTTTTGCCAGTGGGGGATATTGTGTTCTGCTGGCAGAATACAATGGTTACTGCTAGCAGCTATAGCCGCTGGCAGTAATTGCATGTAGAGAAATCCCACAGGCTTGTTGTACCCAAGTCGATAAATGGATCAACTTGGGTACAATCAGCCTGCCCATACATGGATCGGAATTCCTCCCTGCTGAACTGGTTGAATTGTAATCCATGTATGGCCGGCTTAACAAAAACCTGTAACCTGATAAAATAGTTCAGGTTTTTGTAAGGCTGGGTTCACACTGCCGCACAGAGCAGCTCACAGCAGAGGTCCCGTGTGTCCCCTGTTCACCGTTAATAAAATTCATAACTGAGCACATTTAGACCTTCTGTTTAGAGGTCTCACAGATTTCAATGAATGCAGTGTTTGACTATACTGCAGTGAAGGAAAACACATGGACACTATGATTTGGAGATTTTTATTTGAGTTTTTGTAATACATTTGTTTTAATGGACTTGAAATTGATATATGTTTTATTCTAATGTAACACTTTGTTCATTTGATTGAAGTGGTAAAATTTAGGCGAGTGATAAGATTTGTTGCATTTCTTAAAAGAAGAAGGAGGGATCAAAGTGCTACTTTATAACTGCACACTACGCATGAGGTACGGTATTTATGTGAGATTTTGGTTCTTGGATCTTCTCTAAAATACACTATACATTTTATGATTAAAGTAACACTTTGATCACTGGTGATGGAATTGTTACACACACCTCTCCTGGACCAGGTTTCCTCTACAGCGCATGGCCAGTTGTGGTACAGCTCTCCTCATCGGTGCTGTGGTCAATCATCTCACTGGCATTGGCTTAATTGACAAGGCGAAGCTCAGTCTGCCTAACTCGAGTCCCTCTGCTGCAGTAATCTTACTGATGTTCTCCATGCCTTCCACCTCTGTGTTGTCCATGCCTGCTTTCAGACCTCCATGTCTTCAGTGGCCCTCTTGTGCCTCAGTGTCTCTGTACCAAGTGCCCCCAGTGTCTCCAGTGTGTTCCTGTGCATCTCCATGTCTCCACCTTTGCCCTGTGAACCCTTGTGTCCCCAGTGCACCTCTGTATCTCAAAGATTGTCCTTGTGTCTCCAAGGGTTCCCTGTACACTACTATATCTCGAAGTTCGCTCTTGTGTCTACAAGTAAGCCATGTGCGTGCTAGTGTCTCCAATGTGCCTCTATGTTTCCAGGTGAGCTCTATGCGCTCCTGTATCTTGAATGTGTCCCCTGTGTCTGCAAGTGTGCCCCTGTACCTACAGTGCACCCCTGATTGCCTCCATGACACCTGTGTCTCCTCACAACTCCTGGTGTGCTCCTGTAATCACTTAGACTGTCCATCCCCCAGTGGATACCCATGAATTCCTTCAATGAACGCTAGCTGCATATCGATCCAAACTAGGCACTCTCTTTAGAGTCAATGCCCAGAAAGCTTGTGGGTGGGTGCAGCATGGTGCACCCGCAATAACACACACTCAGTCTGGATGAATTTGAAAGAGCTTGTATTGAAGTATTGTATTGAAGGAAAACAGTTCACAACAAGCCCGGTAGATGGAAGTCAACCAGGAGCACTCACAAATGATAGCAGCATGTATCGGAGCAGGTCTCAGCCAAGCGTCTATCTTGAGGGATGAAATGAGGCATGGCTGGTCCGAGCCCAAGTGGGGAATTTTCCACAAAGAGTGGTGAGTCCTTATACTTTCTCTCCTTGTCTGGAACCTTTCCCTACCATTAGCACGTTCCCTGACAGATGGGTGACCTGTCCCTACACTATCCACACACTAAATGTGCACCAAACCCAGGAGCCAGGGTCTTAAATAAACTCTGCCTGACCCAAGATGTCCGCCAGAGTCACATGGGCTGTCAGCATTCAACCAGCTCGCTGCTCCAGTGACTCAGGAAACCATAGCGGAACCATGTTCCTCCTGACTTCTTTCCCTCTGCACTGCTGCTGCGGTTGAGCGCCACCTGCAGTGGAGAAATAGACTGCACCTACCTACAAGTTGGTCAAGTCCAGGTGATCCGACATCTCTATGCCCTCTCAACTCATTTGGATCGACTGCAGGCCCCTGTCATTCCACCCCCAAACTTCTGGCCCCATCGCAATCCCTTCTAGCTCTTCATGCGTCACTCACTGCCTCCTCCATGCTTCTCCAGGGATCCAAAGGGTGGCAGCAGGTTTGTCAATCAGTGTAATATAAACTTTGATCTACAGCCACAGAACTTTCCTATGGACAGTGCTAAAGTGGCCTATGTAATCTCCCTATTTTCTGGGGAAACTTTAGTCTTGTGGGTCCCCGCTCTGGGGAAAAAGGCAACCCTGTGCGTATGGCACAAGCACTTTCTGACTTGGCTGTAGGGAGGACAGTCGTGGAAGCACTGACATGTAAAAGGCTGTAATAGCAGTGATTATTAGCATGTACAGTGCCTTGATAAAGTATTCATACCCCTTGGAATTTTCCACATTTTGTCATGTTACAACCAAAAATGTAAATGGATTTTATTGGGATTTTATGTGATAGACCAACACAACGTGGCACATAATTGTGAAGTGGAAGGAAAATTATAAATGGTTTTCAAAATTTTTACAAATAAATATGTGAAAAGTGTGGGGTGCTGGCTGGCTGGCACCCTGCTGTGGGTGGCTAGCTGGCACCCTGCTGTGGGTAGCTGGCACCCTGTTGTGGGTGGGTGGTCGGCTGGCACCCTGCTGTTGGTGGGCGGCTGGCACCCTTCTGTGGGTGGGTGGCTGGCACCCTGCTGTGGGTGGGTGGCTGGCACCCTGCTGTGGGTGGGTGGCTGCTGGCTGGCTGGCATGTCCCTTCTGGTCCAGCCATTCCGTGGCATGCACTGTCCGAGGCAAAGGAGGCTAAGGCCCAGTGTGCGGAGGTGCAACATATGTAATGACGTCACGTGCGTGTCCTGCGCGCCTCCGTGCACTGGGCATGCAGTGCAATACCTTCTGGGTCCTGGCTTCCCGGGCCGATGACATGGGTCCCAAAAAGATAGCCGCCATGGCAGGGGAGACCAATATTGGTACGTTTGTGACTGATATGGATTCTTTAAAAAAGTAAATATCGGCCCCCAATAATCGGTCGAAACCTACTACCCAGAGATGAACGGAACACTTTTACATCCCCTCACACAGGTGTACGCTGTAGTATGTCCATGTAATTGAGGCCTTAGACAGCTATAGGAGGAGAAAGAGAACGCACTACACCCATGGGGAACAGGGCTCATTAATACAAATTGAAGAGAGACTACTTTTTGTTACGGCGACAAGGCGGCTCTCCTGTGCAGGATCATGTACCTAGTATGTGGTCCTGCACTCCCGGGTCTGGGCACGCATGCACGCTGTCAGCGACCCACTCCCACTGTGATTAGACACAGCAAGAGCTGATCTGTAGGTACCCAATGATTATTTATTACAGAGCCACAACCATAAACACTACATTTGGAGAGGAGTTAACAAAGCCTGTGATGAAAGGTACACCATCATTCCTACTGTGAAACACGGAGGTGGGTTGCTGATGTTTTTGGGATGATGCCCCCCCCCCACCCACAGTTAGTAACACGCCTCTAGGAACACTTAACCCCTACACTGCCACCTAGTGATTAACCCCTTCACTGCCAGTGTCATTTACACAGGAATCAGTGCATTTAAATAGCACTGATTGCTGTATAAATGACAATGGTCCCAAAAATGTGTCAAAAATGTCCGATGTGTCCGCCATAATGTCGCAGTCACAATAAAAATCGCTGATCGCCGCCATTACTAATAAAAAAAAATTATTAATAAAAATGCTATAAAACTATCCCCTATTTTGTAAACGCTATAACTTGTGCGCAAACCAATCAATAATCGCTTATTGCGATTTTTTTTACCAAAAATATGTAGAAGAATACGTACCGGCCTAAACTGAGGAAAAACATTTTTTTTATATATTTTTGGGGTATATTTATTATAGCAAAAAGTAAAAAATAATGCTTTTTTTTCAAAATTGTCGCTCTTTTTTTTTGTTTATAGCGCAAAAAATAAAAACCGCAGGGGCGATCAAATACCACCAAAAGAAAGCTCTATTTGTGGGGAAAAAAAGACGTCAATGTTGTTTGGGAGCCACGTCGCACGACCGCGCAATTGTCAGTTAAAGCGACGCAGTGCCAAATCGCAAAAAGTGGTCTGGTCTTAACAAGTGAGGGATGGGGCATAAAATGTCCCCCGTCCCCACCACATATGGGATTATGATAGACATGAGTAAAATTAAAGTTTATATAAAAAAAAAAAAAAAAAAAAAAATTATACTTACCTGAGATAGGTTGAAATTAGTGACAGTTAGCCAATAAACGATCCTCTGGCACGAGCAGGGTACCTATAAAAGAAAGAGGATGCGTCATCTCAACTGTCAGAAGAAGAGAAGATTACAGAAGAAGCTTGTGCTGTACTTTGCTATGGAAGGCTTACTGCAGTTAATGATGGAGCGCGCTGCTGCGGATGATGGTGGCAAATGGATGCGCCGCTGCCTGTCTCTGTCTTCCCCCCCTTCGGCGCCTGCATCTCAGGGCTTCCTTCAGCATTTCTCCGTTCCTCCGGTCCCGGATGTTGATATGGGGGAACCCCCCCCCTTCTGGTTCCGGCATTCAATCCCAGCTGATCTCCCGAGCTCCTCCTGCCAGTTTCGGCTCTGCTCGTCTGCCTTCGTTCCCTGTGTTTCCGCCGATGGTCCCGCCTTCTGACGCCGTCTCTACAGGCCCGCCTCCAGCTTCGGATTTCGCTCGGCCTTCGGATTCCGGCCCTGATCCTCATGACGCAGCTACACGAAGTAGTCGTCATTCCCACAGGCAATTGAATCCCCGGTCCGCCAGGTCTCTAAAAAGAAAGGTAAAGTGATAAAAAAACGGCATAATTATGCTGGTTTGCTTGTGCCTACTAAAATAAATATTGAACCTGTGGATGTGAATTTTTTAAATAGGAATGATGTCTCCAAAAAGAATCATTCATTATTGCCTCAGTCAGATTTTAATCGTGCTAAGGTTGCTGTTGTTTCAGGTGGATCTGATCGTTCGGAGACTGCGGATGGGGTGGCATTTCAAGATCAGCCCGCTGACAATAATAATGCATCCGTCCCGGTTGTTATGACTGCCCCGGGTGAGTCGGGTGAGTCGAGTGAATTGTCACAATTTAAACAATTTTTTATTCAATGTCAGAGTTAATGTCGCAATTCTCTTCTAGTTCTAAGAATGTCACTTCTCATACGCCATTAAATCCGAGTGTTGCCCCTGTATGGCTTGCTCCAGCTGCTATCGGGCCTAATGTTTGTACTTCAGTTGCCATGACTACGCCTGTGGCTGATGCTCCTTCAAATGTTGACAATTCTTTCTTGCAAGTCCCTGAAGTTTGTTTGAAGGAAGTGCTTGCGTGCGAATTGTCGCCTTTGGGTTTTCACTTGGGTACTTCGATAAAAGAAAAAATTTGGAAAGGAGATTATGTTGACCTTTTATCTTTGCTCCCTTCTTCAAAAGATTATAGGAATGATAGGAATGACGTGGTTGAATTTAAAGATGAGAAACGCAAACATACGCCACGGTCTTTTAATAACTGGCTGCAAGCGTTCTGTATTTATGCTGGTGTTTTGGGTGAGAAGAGGCCTGACTTATGTTGTGGGTTGTTTCAGCATGTTGAAATTATACTTGAGGCTTATAAAAACTTCCCTGGTCTGTCTTGGTTCGCATACGACGAATCGTTTAGACAGAAGTTGTCGGTGCATAAGACATTGAAATGGGGTGTAAAAGACGTCGGATTGTGGCTGAATCTTTTGTTGCCACAAAAGCAATTCGTCAAGCAGCCTGCGACTCCTACTAACGTTTACAGAAAAGGTGTGTGTTTTCATTTTAATGATGGACAATGCAAGTGGCCAAATTCTTGCAAATTTAAGCATGAATGCAATTTTTGTGCAGGTTCTCACCCGGCGACCCGCTGTTTCAAAAAATTATCTACAGTTTCCTCGAATGCTTCAAAGGAGCTTTTTCTTAAAAGCAATCACTCCAGTGAAACTCCAAAACATGTTGCCATGGCTCCGTCAGTATCCAGATCAACAGAAGGCACTCATTTTGCATGATGGTTTTCTACATGGTTTTGTGTTGCCATCCTTTACGGGGTCAGGCTGTGTAGTGGTTGATAATTTGCCTTCTATTGCTTTACATACTGCTGAAGTTCGAAAAAAGCTGGATAAGGAATTGGCTGATGGTAGGATTGCTGGTCCTTTTGCGACTCCTCCATTTTCAGCTTTTAGAATTTCTCCGTTAGGTATTATTCCGAAAAAGGAACCTAATACTTTTCGGTTAATACACCACTTATCATATCCAAAAGGGTGGTCTTTGAATGATGAGATCGATCCACTTCTTTGTTCTGTCCAGTATGCGTCGTTTGACGATGCTTTGGCTAAAATTAGTAAAATTGGGAGGTCAGCTTTGCTAGCTAAGGCGGACATCAAATCAGCTTTTAGATTGCTTCCGATTATTCCTGCTGCGTTTAATTCTCTAGGTTTTTGTTTTCAAGGTGAATTCTTTTTCGATCGATGTCTCCCTATGGGATGTTCCCTTTCTTGTCATTATTTTGAGCTTTTTTCGTCTTTTGTCGAATGGGTGGTTGGTCAGCGTGCTGGTTCGGATAATTTGCTTCACTATCTCGACGATTTTTTATTTATTGGGAAGGCAGGCTCGACGGATTGTTTATACCTCTTTACGTTGTTCAAGGTTGTGTGTAGGGAGTTCGGCATTCCTTTGGCACCGGAGAAGTCTGTTTCTCCTACGTCATGTATTGAATTTTTGGGAATTCAGATTGACACGGTTTCCATGGAATTCCGTTTGCCATTGGATAAAATTGTTCGTATGCTGACTTTGCTGGATTTTGTCTTGGCTAGAGAAAAGGTTAGGCTGAAAGTTTTGCAGTCGTTGTTGGGTTTACTAGCTTTTGCTGCTAGGGTGTTGCCCATGGGTAGAGTTTTTTCTAAGCGACTTTATAGAGCCATTTCGGGTTTGACTTCCCCTTTTCATTTTGTTCGGATCACAAAAGAAATTAAGGATGATCTGATTGTGTGGTGCAAATTTTTAAAAAATTTTAATGGTCGCGCTATTTGGCAGTCTCCTTTTTGCCCTGCTTCTGCGCTTGCGTTGTATACGGATGCTGCTGGTTCTTGCGGTTATGGTGCCTTTTGGAATGGTCATTGGTCGGCGGAAGTGTGGCCTCATAGGTGGAAGGTGTCTGGTTTGACATCCAATATTGTTCTGTTAGAAATTTTTCCGGTTTTAGTAGCATTAGTGTTGTGGGGTGCCCATTTTCAGAATAGGAGAATATTGCTTCATTCAGATAATAAAGGTGTAGTGTTTGCCATTAACTGTCTTTCATCGAAGTCTTTACCTGTTATTACCATCTTGCGGCAGATTGTTTTTCGATGTTTGTCTTTGAATGTTTGGCTTAAGGCTCGTTATGTTCCGGGTGTTGTAAATGTTATAGCTGATCGTTTATCCCGTTTACAGATTTCCGAGTTCAAGGAATTAGTTCCGGACGCCGATGTGCTTTCCACTTCTTGCCCTCAACATTTATGGGACCTGGTGTAGACCCTCTTCTTCAATCGGTTAAAAATTCGGTAGCTCCTTCCACGTGGGCGTCATACTCAGCAGCGTGGTCATTATGGAGTACTTATTTGGTGTCGTTAGGTTTCGAACAAGCTTCTTTCTCTGAAGGCTTGGTTTTGTCTTTCCTCCGCCATCTTATTTCTGATTCTTATTCATATTCTTATATTGTAAAGATTTTAGCGGGTGTTTCATTTTTCGCTCGTTTGTCTGGTTTCGGTTCGTGTTTGCAATTTTTTACTGTGAAAGCTGCTTTGAGGGGCTACCGCAAACGTATGAGACTGCCTGACTCTCGGTTGCCTGTTTCTGCCGACTTATTGGCTTCTATTGGTGTTGCTACTGATATAGTATGTTTTTCCCCTTATGAGGCTGTGCTGTTCCGAGTTGCGTTTTATCTTTGTTTTTTTGGGGCTTTTCGGATTTCCGAACTCCTTCCTCGTACACTTAGGGACAGCACTGGTGTTTTGTTTCAGGATGTGGTGGTAAAGGTGGATTGTGTTCAGATACTGTTGCGAAAGAGTAAAACCGATCCGTTGGGTCGTGGCAAATGGATCACTTTGAGGAAAAATTTGGGTTCCCGTGTTTGTGTTTTTACTCTTCTGCAGCATTATTTGACTTTAAGGCCGGCTTTATCTCGACATTTTCTCATTCATGTAGATGGGAAACCAGTGACGGTTTACCAGTTTTCGGCTGTCCTAAAAAAGTGTTTGGTTTATTTGAACCTAGGGGATTTGAAAATTACAACACTTTCAGGATAATCGCTTATTGCGATTTTTTGTATTACCAAAAAATATGTAGAAGAATTACGTTCGGGGAACGAGGTATGCCAATCTAGGTTTGCCATCTGGTAAATATGCCTAAACTGAGGAAAAACATTTTTTTTGTTCTTTTTCATATTATTCCTCAGATTGTTTTTCTGCATCTTTCCGGCAATGATTATATTTTCTATTATAGCAAAAAGTAAAAAATAATGCATTTTTTTTTCAAAATTGTCGCTCTTTTTTATAAATAAAAAAGTATTGTTTATATAAATTTATGCCTGCGATTAATGGAATTTTCAAAAAATAAAAACCGCAGGGGCGATCAATATCACCAAAAGAAAGCTCTATATTGTGGGAAAAAAGGGATGGGGCATAAAATGGACGTAAATCTTGTTTGGGAGCCATGTGACAGCAATAAACGACCAGGGTACCTATAAAAGCACAATTGTCCCAGTTAAAGCGACGCAGTGCCGAATCGCAAAAAGTGGTCTGGTCTTAAAATTTTTTAAAAAAAATAAAAAATTTAAAAAAGTGGTCTGGTCTTAAGCCAGCAAAATGGTCCGGTCTGAAAGTGGTTAAAAGGGGGCATGGTAGGGGGTGGTGTCCTAAGCCTACATACTTTTGCTAATAGGTGTCCCTCATTCCCATCTCAAAAAATTGGGAGGTATGTACTTTTATTATATATTATATTATATACTTTACAATAAAAAGGGGAACAACTGGAGAAAGGACAGAGGGATTATTCCTAATAAAGGACGGTTGGTTGGGAGCGCTAATACTGATTTGAATATCAGTCCAGGGATGACCAAATATCTGATAATCACTTCCCTTTCTAGAATACAGAGAATGGGAAAGACTTGTCGCTAACCTTCTATGTGTCCTCCGCTATCCTCTGCCCGAAACCAACATGGCGGAAACTCTGAGGTTAGCGCCGTAAAGCAAAACCTTGGAGGCGGGGCTTAGTAGTAAATGGTGATCACATGGTCTTTGCTGTCATTCTGCCCTTCAGAATGCGAACATGGCGGCCTCCGGGAGCAGCGGGAAGAAAGCCGGGGAGCTTCTGAAGACTCTGCCCCGAGTGTCCCTGGCCAACCTGAGACCCAACCCCGGAGCCAGGCAGAGAGTAAGAACCGATCTGTGTCCTGTACACCGCCATAGACGGGGCTTGGCGAGTGTCACGTGGTCCCTTGCCAGGACCCGATCACATACACTATGAATGGCCAGCTCTAGTAGAACTACAAGTACCAGCAAGGCCGGGATCTGTAGGGGCCCCTCCTCCGGAGAGTACACGTGTGCTGTGACTGGAAAGCTGTTCCTTACCACTTCTCCACTACAGCAAGCTTTTCGTTATTTGCACACATGTAAAATCTGGATTGTTCGCTTTATAATCATCTAATCCCCCTTTTCTGAAAGCAGAGGCCCTGGGGAATAAAAAGATAGTTTAAATTTGTATGTTGCATGATATTTGCACAACTGTCTCATACATATTTTCAAGAAAACAAAATATAATAAAATACATTTCTTGTGAGTAAAACCACAATATAATTCAACATTTTTGGTAAAATATAAAAGATGGGGTTGTGCCAAGTAAATGGATACCCAACATGCCAAGTGTTAGATTTAAAGTGGTTGTAACCCCCCCCCCCCCCCTCCCAATTTGTAAGTTGTACCTAGAATAATATCTCCCTAAATGTGCGCCAATTAGGAGATATTTACCTTGTAGTGCGTCGATGATGTCATCTGTGCATGCGCTGTAAAGAAGAAACTGCCCTCCATGCCTTTTCTTTACTAGTGAGTGCCGTGACTGGTGGCTCCCGTGCGCGTACAACTCCGGCCAGTCACAGAGCTGGAGTCCGCGGCCCTGGAAGGAAGAGGGGCGAAGATGGATGCGGCCTCAAGTGTGGACATCGCAGGCTTCATTTGCAGGTAAGTAACACATAATGTGCTAGTATGCAATGCATACTAGCACTTTATGCTTTTGCGTTGCAGGGAACTAAAAAGGAAGTAAAACCCATGAGGGTTTACTTCCTCTTTAAATGTGACTATGATATTGCAGAAAAATATGGTACCCAAATATCTCCATAGGTGTCGCTTTAAAAGCCTTTACAGATCATCAGTTTAGAACTACCTGTGAGCTGTGGTGCTAGAATGATCGTTTTCACTCCTCACATGGGTGGTGTGAACATGGTTTACATACACTATGTTACCAAAAGTATTGAGACGCCTGCTATTACACACATGAACTTTAATGGCATCCCAGTCTTAGTCCGTAGGGTTCAATATTGAGTTGGCCCACCCTTTGCAGCTATAACCGCTTCAACTCATCTGGGAAGGCTGTCCACAAGGTTTAGGAGTGTGTCTATGGGTATGTTTGACCATTCTTCCAGAAGTGCATTTGTGAGGTCAGGCACTGATGTTGGACAAGAAGGCCGGGCTCACTGTCTCCACTCTAACTCATCCCAAAGGTGTTCTATAGGACCTCAATTTTATTTGGGTACAGTGTCGCATTACCGCGCAATTGTCAGTTAAAGTAACACAGTGCCGTATCCCAAAAAATGGCCTGGTCATTAAGAGGGTAAAACATTCTCGGTCCGAAGTGGTTAACTTAAAGTGGTTGTAAACCCTTACAAACCACTTTGGCCTACAGGTAAGCCTAGATTAAGGATCCAAGAAATATCTCCTTAACCTTGGGAGATATTTACAAAAAGACAGGCACCGCTGTCTACGGCGCATGCGCCGTAGACTGCGGCGTGCAGGCGCACTGAGCACGCCACAGATCACAGTGATATTCCGCTCGTGGCGGCTCCCGTGCGCATGTGCGGGAGTGACGTCATCGCGGCCCTGGCGAATAACAGCGCCGGAGCAGCGAGACCCGGAAGTCACTCCGGGATTGAAGGACGTGGTCGAGGGTCGCTGCGGGGGCTTTGTTCTCAGGTAAGTTATTCATAATGAGCTGGTATACTATGCATACTAGCTCATTATGCCTTTGCCTTGCAGGGTGCATTTAAAAAAAAAAAAAAAAAGTGCCTTTACTTCCTCTTTAACTACTTCTCAACCAGGCCATAGTAAAATGACATCCTCGGTTGGACGTGGCATACCGGGGTTATGGGTGCAGCACTATGCCATAACCCTGGTATTGTGTTTTTATTTTTTTCAGCCTGCGATTATCTAATTGCTAAAAGTGATCAGAGAGAGGCTGATTAGCCAATGGATGACTTTTAGAAGTGGTGGGCGAGGTCGCAACCCCCTGGCCACTTTCCAGTGTTTCCAGGGCATTACATGGATGATCAATAGCCTCAGGAACTGCTCTGGCAGTTGCGGCGGCTGAAGGAAAGATGGCCTCAGCTAAACTCTATGGTTTAGGAGGACCAGAGCGTCAGCATGACGTCACTTCTTCTGGTCCGATGTAAACAATGCCTTTTTCCATCTAATGCTTTCCATTGTAGAGGAGAGTTGTGGGATCTCTCCATAAAGTGGACCTGTCATACTGTATTTTTATCACAATGGATGTCTACATGTCTTGCAATAGCAATAATGGTGAAAGAAAGACACATAAAGGAACGGATCTCAAGACAAGTGCACACTACATGAGCCTGGATATTAGAGTAATGTTAGTCTATATACATGGGTGGCTGTGAGATTCAGTTTAATACATGTTTGTATCCCCTTAGATCATAGGTTTTCAAACTATGGCCCTCCAGTTGTTCAGGAAGTACAATTCCCATCATGTATAGTCATGTCTGTGAATGTCAGAGTTTTACAATGCCTCATGGGATGTGTAGTTTCGCAACAGCTGGAGGGCCGTAGTTTGAGGATCCCTGCCTTAGATCAATGTTTCTCAACTCCAGTCCCCAACAGGTCATGTTTTTAGGATTTCCCTCAGATGAAATGGCTGTGGTGATTACTAGGGCGGTGAAACTGATCAAATCACCTGTGCAAAATAATGGGAATCCTGAAAACCTGACCTGTTGGGGTGCCTTGAGGACTGGAGTTGAGAAACGCTGCCTTAGACTGACACCCAGCACTTTGTATTACAGAGGTGCTGGACATACTCATAAGTCCGTGCTTGTAGCTGCTTACACGCTTGACTGTCTCTCAAGGTGTCCATATGGCCCATTTAAAGCATAAATGTCAGTACTGATTCATGTTAATGCTGTGGGCAAGGGGTGGGCCATGTGAAGATACTGCAGCTTATCTTGGCATTCACAGCAGTGACTTGGTATTCTGATCTCTGAGAAAAGCTGCTTGGGTACCTTTCCCCTACCATAGTCCTAGACCGCAGTCCTGATTTACTGTATAAAACTATCAGATGTTTTATTTTTAATACATTTCTGTATATGTTAGTCGTTCCTGTTTGTAAATTATTTTTCATTTTGTTTGAAGGAAAAACAACGTGGTCGTGGCAGACATGGTGGCAATAGAAGTGGTAGAGGTCACAAAGGAGAAACACAGAGAGGAACCAAACCTCGTCTGGGGTTTGAAGGCGGACAGACTCCGTTCTACTTGATTATCCCAAAGTATGGATTCAACGAGGGACACAGGCATGTATTATTTATCTTAAAAATGCTTCCTAAAATATTGACCCAGGTAACCTTATAGAGGCATTAAAGTGATTATATATCACTATATTCTTCCTTCTTCTTTTTTTTGACAAACATGTCATACTTGCCTGCTCTGTGCAGTAGTATTGCACAGAGCGACTCCATCCTCCTCTTCTCAGGTCCCCTGCCGTCGCTCCTGGCTTCTCCCTCCTACCAAATGCCTAGTCACTCTCCTGAGCCATGCTCTGTGTGTCCATTGGCACACAGAGCGTGGCTCAGCTCCGCACCCCCCCCCTCTCTTCTCAATGGCTGCGAATGACAGCAGCGGGAGCCAGTGGCTTCCGCTGCTGTCTCGAAGCCTGCGAGAAGGGAGAGAGCCGCTGCTCTCGGGCTTAGCGCTGGATCGAGATCGGTCTCAGGTAAGTATTAAGGGGGGGGGGAGGAGCTGTACTCAGGTTTTTTTTTTTTACTTAATGCAGAGAATGCATATTATAGCGGAGCTCCGGCCTTTTTTTTTTATTATTACCCCCCCCCCCCCCCCCCCGTGAATATCACTGCTTGTTCTTTTACAATTTGCAGTCGTTAACGGTGTCCCCTTTTCATTACTTGTGCAACATTTATTACTTGCTGTGTTCTCCTTCTGCACAACGCGGCCATCCTGACTGTGGGCATGTGAAGCCTGCTGGGTCTCAGTTCCGGGATTAGGTGCCTACTGGCTCCCCAGCATGCACCTCTCGATCGCGCACATGTGCAGTGTGAAGAAAGCGTGCCCCACTACATGTCGGCCCGGTTTCCATAGCGATGGGGGCGTCGGAGAAAGTTCTCCGCCTAGCTTTCCTGTTTTAAAATAATGCGATGCTAGCAGCGGGGATGCCAAATGATTCCTGGGATTGATGACACTGCAATCTCAGGAGCCGATGCAGCCGCGGAAATGACGTACTTCACCGCGGCGAGGTAGGGCGGTCTGTTGAACAAGACCAAGTTGTATTTTTGCCTGGAACTCCGCTTTAAGGTAAAAAACCTTCAGCCTTTAGAATCCCTTTTTGTTTAAGGGCTCTTTCACACGGGGCGGATCAGTGCAGATCCGCCCCGTGGATAGCCGCTTGCTCAGCGGGTATCGCCGGAGCGATTTCCGCTGAGCAGGAAGATGACATGTCCGTCTCTGCACTCTGTGCAGGGACGGACCTGTCAGAGCGCCGCTCTCCCCTATGGGAGATCGGGTGACGACGGACCGTAGAGTCCGTCGTCATCCGATCCGCTCTGCAGACGGATGAAAAAATGGGGTTTTCCTCCGTCTGCAGAAACGGAGCATAGCGGGCACGGACGAGAGCAGGTGTCAGCGGATGCTCATCCGCTGACACCCGCTATCCCATAGGGATACATGTATGTCCGTTTTTCATCCTAAAACGGAAGGATGAAAAACGGACATACGGTCCGTCAGTGTGAAAGAGCCCTAACATTGTAAAAGAAATGCTCAATATGATTATTTTCAAAGTAATTGCATACTAATGCCACTTTCCGGTCCCTGCCTGGTTTAAATTTCCTGTGTATAGTATATTCTATAGCTGCCATGTTTTATGACACTCATTCTACATTAGGGGCTCATGCACACAGGACGTTTTTACAGCTGCTGTTAGGGGCGTCTGAGGTGTTTTTTTTTATTTATTTTATTTTTTTATTTAACTGCCTGTAAACGCCCCTCCATGTTAGCCTAGTATGTCTCCATGCATGCCCATAAACGCTTTTCACAGCGCATTTTTAACGTTGCTTTTTCCTGGCAGCTCTGGCTTTTTTTTCTTTTTTTTAATGTGTTGTGTGTATGAGGCCTTAGAGTGCCTTTGTGTTTTCATGCATTTCTTACTGTACTGCCAGCTAAGGGATGACTTGGTGTACAGAGCATAGAAAGAAAAACGGGCAAACGGTCCCAATACATATTCCTATTCAGGACAATTGGGGACTTCAGACAAAATGTTTATAACCTGTAATAAAGGGCACAGGATCTGATTTTTTTTTTTTTTTTTTAACCTCTGTTTTACCTCCTTGCAATGAAAATGTTCTCATTTATCAAAGAGACTGAAATGAGGACTGTCTGTGTAACGTCTGACTACTCAGTTTGAAACATAAAATTTAAAATGGCAAAGGCAGAAAAATAAATGTTCAGCCAGAGGAAGAAAAAACAATGAATAAAATGTTACCGTTATTTAATGACTTTGTGTATTCTGAATTGTTTTTTTTTTTTGTTTAGCAACCGACGCCAATATCAGCCGCTGAGCCTAAAGAAGCTCCAGTACCTCATTGACCTTGGAAGGGTCGATCCATCACAACCGATTGACCTAACCCAGCTGGTCAATGCTAGAGGAGTGACCATCCAGCCACTGAAAAGGGATTATGGTGTACAGTTGGTGGAAGAGGTATGGCAACAACTGAAGCTTATAATTACTGAATGGTTGACCTGCAACTTATCTGTTCGGTGGGATAATTCATTCTTTATTGCTTTTAAAGCTCCTTAGAACAGACATCTTGGGTTCTTCAACCATGTTTCATTAAAATTGTATTGTAGTTATAACCCTGCACTCTGTAAAAGAAAATAGTCTTCGTCGCAGTTATTCTTCATTGTAGTTGGGGCTTTGCCCCAATCAGGCTGACTATGGCTGAGCTGCAGGAGTGGCCCCATGTCTCTGTCTCTAGTAATACAGTCATTTTATTTTGCAAGAAAGGGCTGTTCTGGAAAGAAAATGCATACCACGCCCATTGGCCCCCACTCCCCTCATTTTTGATATTGGCCAGTTGAGTACCCTGGTTATCGTGAATACAAGAAATATGCTTGTTTTTCCTATTCTTGACATGCCTTTCTTTTTTTAATCAAAACCAAGTTTATTGAGCATATAACATACAAGAATGAGTATACACAGCTTAGGTGCAACAGGCACCATATAAACGGGGTGCAAAGAAGAGAATTTGACATGTCTAGGTGAATAGGAGCCGATTTACAGTAAAAGTGTTATGCATACATACAGGTAAATGCAGTGCCGTGGGCTTCATGGTTCCTTGCTGGGGATCTGTCCTATCACACGGTACTGG
Source organism: Lithobates sylvaticus (assembly GCA_028564925.1). Taxonomy (NCBI): domain Eukaryota; kingdom Metazoa; phylum Chordata; class Amphibia; order Anura; family Ranidae; genus Lithobates; species Lithobates sylvaticus. The sequence goes on along the minus strand of CM053030.1, from coordinate 128,858,403 downwards.
GTGCCGCTCCAGGAGGGGTGCGCAGGGTAGGCCGTACAGACTCAGTACATATAGGCGCCCATCATATTATGACACCTGGGGGGGGCGTATTTGCTCAGGGGGCGGCAGGCCACCCTTAGGTTGGGCAGGTAGCTGGGTCTTCGAGCCACCTGTCCCAGACTTTGTTGTATTTAGCTGGGCATCCACGATGGAGGTAAAGTACCTTCTTATAGGGCAGGGTGGCGTTAATAGCAGCGATCCAAGCCTGGAGAGTGGGGGGGTTAGATTTGAGCCAAGTGCGGGCAATTTGCATTCTGGCTAGAAAAAGGGACTCCTGCAAGAAAACTGTGAGGTATTTTTCTTCCTCAGGGAGTGAAAGGATCCCTAGCAAGCATTGGCGAGGGCATAGGGATAGGGGGGATCCCATTCGGTCATGCAGGAATTTAATGATCTGTGACCAGTATTCTTGGACGTGCGGGCATGTCCAAATTAGGTGGTAGAATGTACCCCCTGGGTCCCCACATTTGGGGCAGGAGGGGTCGTGGTCAGGCCTAAATTTGGATAGGCGTATCGGTGTGAGGTATGACCTGTGGAGGATGTAGAGGTGAGTGAGCCTATCTGATAGTTTGGGGGACACTAATTTGGAGACAGCGAGTGCATCCTCCCATTCCTCATGCTCCACCGCGCCCAGATCCGACTCCCACCTGGGTCTCAGGTCGTGTGCCAACTGGGTGGCCTCTGGTGATAGTAGTTGGTTGTAGAAAAAGGAAATTAGTTTTTTGGGGTCCTGACCCCGGATGACACCCACGGCGGTCAATGACTCCAGCCTGGGGACAGAGCCGGAGAATTGGGAGTTAAGAGCATGTCGGAGCTGGAGGTGGCGGAAGAGCATGTGGTTAGGGAGGTCGAAATCGTCTTTGAGGGCCTGGAATTGTCTGACCCTGCCTCCTCTCAGAACCTGTGAAAGGAACACTATGCCCTTGGAGATCCAAAGGGCCTGGTCTGGCACCTTGAGGAGCTCAGGCAGTTGGGAATTGTTCCAGAGGGGAGTGTGAGCATGGATGAGCGGGACTTTGGTCTTGTTGATTGATAGCTGCCAGATTTTACAATGATGGGCTAGCATGGTTTTGCAGGGGGTGGGGGGGCCATGGGTGCCGCAGAGGAGGACTTGTAGCGGGTGAGAGATCAGGCCCGTGCGGGGCGAGCAAACTAGCGTCAGGTATCTGTCTTTGTCAGTCTTGTCAAAATAATAAAAATGGGAGAGTTGAGACGCTATGTAGTATAGGAGGAGGTCAGGAAGAGCGGTACCCCCCCAGGTGCACAGGGCACTTCAGGGTTTTCCAGGAGAGCTTGTGGCGAGATGGGCCCCAGACGAAGGTGTTGAGGATGGCTTCCATGGATTTGAAGATCCTTAAGGGGATACTTAGGGGAGCATGCCAGAACACATAGAGCAGCTTGGGGAGGAGAATCATCTTTATTAGGTTTATGCGCCCCATAACCCCAAGGGGGAGCCGGGACCAGGTCTGAGTCTTGGACTTGAGAAGGGCGAACAGTGGTTCAACATTTAATTTTATATATTCTTCGGGGGCTCTGGTGCATTGCACACCAAGGTATTTTATCTGGCTTGCCCTGACAAGCGGGAGTTCCGCCTGGGGGGCCGATGGTGCCCCAAGGTCCAGTGGGAGGATTTGGGATTTGGCCCAGTTAATTTGTAGCCCTGAATACTCGCCGAAGTGTTTAATAAGTTGGAGCGCGGCCTCCAGTGAAGGACCAGAGTCCTCCAAGTAGAGGAGCATGTCGTCGGCATAGAGACTTATCACCTCAGTAAACTGTCCCGTTCGGAGGCCGTTGATGTGGGGGTGTGTTCTGATTGCTATAGCCAGGGGTTCGACCGCAAGGGCATATAGAAGTGGCGATATTGGGCAGCCTTGGCGGGTGCCCCTGGAGAGTTTAAAGGAGTCAGAGGTTCTGCCGTTGACCTGGATCCGGGCGGTGGGAGCCTGGTAGAGGAGTTGTATCCATTTAATGAATTTGGGGCCGAAGCCGAATCTGCGGAGGCACTCCCAGAGGTATTGCCACTCCACGGAATCAAATGCCTTTGCGGCATCCAGACTCACCACCACCCGGGACCCAGTGTTGTCATGTGTGGCCTGTAAGTTCATGTGGAGCCTGCGGAGGTTGAATGCCATGTTTTTGTTGGGCATGAAGCCCGTTTGGTCTGGGTGGATTAAACTAAGAATGACCTTGTTAAGGCGGAGGGCAAGAATTTTAGCCAGGATTTTCACGTCGAGCTGTAGGAGGGAGATGGGGCGATATGACTCGGGGAGGAGGGGGTCCTTGCCTGGTTTGGGGATGAGGACAATGAGGGCCTCCCCCATGGACTGGGGAAGGGCCTCAGAGTCGAAGATGTGGGCATAGAGTTTCTGTAGCTTGGGGATAAGGGTGTCTTGGAAGTGTGCATAAAATTCTAGGGGGAGACCATCAGATCCTGGGGACTTGGAAGTTGGGAGAAGGGACATCGCCTCAGCGATGCATTCAGTAGTGATAGGTGCCTCGAGTTGGGTCGTCTGGAGAGAAGAGAGGGAGGGGAAGTCAACAGTCTGGAGGAACTGGGTCAGGTCTGTCGGGGTATGGCGAGCCGTGGAGGTGTAGAGGGCTGAGTAGAATTGCTTGAATTCCCCAGCCACTTGATCAGGGTCAGAGATCATCTCCCCCGATGAGGCCCGAAGTTGGACCACCACGGGGGGTGTGAGGTCAAGGTGAGCCATGTAGGCGAGAAGCTTGCCCGCACGTTCCCCATGCTCAAAAATGCGTTGTTTGCTGAAGAATATGCGTTGCTTTGCCTTTTCAAAATGTAGCTGATCAGTCAGTCTAGATTGCTGTCGGAGGAGAGAGGCATTGCTTACGGAGGGGTCGGCGAGGAACGTCTGTTCCAGGGAGCCGAGCCTCTCCTCCGATTGTTGCAGTATGTTCTTTGATGTGGCTTTATGTCTATTAATGCGGGTGGAGAGAATTAACCGGGCGTGGGCTTTAAAGGTCTCCCACACCGCGCCCATTGGCGCAGTGTCGAGGTTGGCGTTAAAGAAATGTGACCACTCGCGGTCGACCGCCTCCAGGTCCGGTAGGACAGAGAGCCAGAACGGGTTCAGCCGCCATGTGCGGGGAGATGGGGGGGCCGGTAGTCGCAGAGTTGCCCAGTAAGGCGAGTGGTCTGAGAGCACTCTGCTTCCGAACCCCACCTTAGCGACGACCGGCAGCAGAGCGGGGGACACTAGTATTAAATCAATACGTGACATGGCCATGTGTGAGGGGGTGAAACAAGAGAAGGCTATTTTGTCCGGGTATTTATATCTCCAGGTGTCTGTCATGGCAAATTCTGCGAGCAGCCTGCCAAATCTAGTGGTGAGAGGCGGGGAGGGCACTTGGGCGGATGTACTGAGTCTGTCTAGGCTGGGATTGATAGTCATGTTGAAGTCCCCAAGCCACATTGCGGGCACCGTAGGGTGTTGGGCCATGAAAGTTAGGCCCTCCTGAAGGGCACCGAACTGAAATGGGGGCGGTATATAGAATGCCAATAGGAGTAACTCGAGCCCACTTACAGTGGCATGGATGAAAAGGAATCTGCCCTGCGGATCCGACCGCAGGTCATGCAGCTGAAATTGGACTGTTTTGGCTATTAGAATGGCGACCCCCCTGGAGCTGGACGTGTGGGGGGCATGGTATAACCACCCCACCCACGGCCTCTTGAGTGACATTTGGGCCTGGCCCACTATATGTGTTTCCACGAGGACAGTGATGTCTGCTCGTGCGGCCTTGAGGTAGGAGAGGACTGCTATTCTTTTGGGTTTAGCGCCAAGGCCCCGCACGTTCCAGGTGACTAGTTTAAGTGATGCCATGCAAGGGTAAGAGGGGCGCTGTTTGGAACCGGAGCTGCAGGGAGAAACCCACGGCACATATTATCAAGAGGAGATATACACTGCACAACATGAGGCATATAGGCATACATTGTAAAAGGCACGTCAGGTGGTACATGGAGCAGAGCAAAGGTATATTGCATGTCAATTGAAATGAAAATAAACATATAATTATAAAAAGGGGGGGGGGGGGGGGGGGGGGGGGGGGGGAAGAAAAACAAAGGGAGTTGAGTTAGCAGCCTTATTAACGCTAACAAGAAAATAAAAAACTTTCGCCATCTCTGGACCAGCGTGGCGAACCGAAGAAACAGCCACCCACCACAGCCATGGGGGTAGCAGCTGGCCAGGGAAACTGAGTTGCGTTTACCGGTGTGGACCGCCGGGTGGAGAACTCGCCCGGGTCCCCAAGAGTCAATCGGGAAAAGGGGGGCGAACAAACGTTCTAACTGCAGAGCACACAATGGGGCAGAGGTGCTAGAGTGTCTACCATGCAGGTGGAAGCAGGTAGAGCGTCCGAGTGGGATAGGGTAAGTGGGGGTCATTGGGCAGGGAGGTGGTCCAGCATGTGCCACTAAGACACTGTGCTGGAGACAGGCAGTCCAGGGAGGATGGGGTCTCCGGGGGGCACACAGTACTGTTACAGGGAGGAAGATGGTGGGGGAGAAGGAGGGGGAGAGGGCACAGATAACTCACAGTTCTGTTGCTGGTGGATTTTCCTCAGTGTGTTTGCTCCGTGCGCTTGACCCGGAACCGATGATTGCAATGCTTGTTCTCCGGATCATGGTAGCGGAGCTTTAACGAAGTTCACGGTGTGATGGCCAGGTCAGGCGGGGAATTCCGGGAGGCTAGGTGAGGATGTCAGTCGGATCATGTGGAGAGTTGGTTCACTTGTACAGGCATTGGTCGCGGGGGGTTGAGGTGATTGGTCGGGGCATCAGCGTGCCGGGCCGGCTGGCTCCCGGTTCTCCAGCCACGAGATCACTGCTGCAGGGTCTTCAAAGAACTGGGCCTTCCCATCGCATACGACCCTAAGTCTCGCCGGAAAAAGCATGGCGTAGGGGAGGTGTTTGGCGCGGAGCTGGCGCTTGACTTCTGTAAATTGTGCGCGTTTTTTCTGTACCTCCGCGGAGAAGTCTGGAAACACTGCGACAGTCGCATTCCCGACCGGGATGTTACCCCTCTCACGGGTAAGGCGCAGGACGGTGTCTCGATCACGGTAATTTAGGAGCTTTGCGATGAAGGTTCTAGGGGGCGCGCCGGCAGGTGGTGGGCGAGCAGCGAGGCGGTGGGCCCGTTCAATAACGAACGTTGATGAGAAGGCCTCTCTGCCATATGTTTTGATCAGCAAATTCTCCAGATATGTAGGGGGGTCGGAGCCTCCCACGCGCTCCGGCAGGCCAACAAAGCGGAGGTTACACCTCCTGAGTCTATTCTCCATGTCGTCCTGCTTGTGCAGGACGACGCTGAGCTGGTGCTGGAGCTGCTCTGTGGTGACCTGCAGGGGAGCAATGTCCGCCTCCACGTGACTCACCCTCCGTTCTGTCTCGGCGGTCCGGTCCCTCAGCTTCTGGATGTCCTGCCGGATAAGGGAGACATCGACCTTCACCTCCTCTATCTTAGAGGTGAGTGTCGCTTGGCAGAGGGAGACTGCTTCCAGGATCTTTGCTGTACCTCCGGCTGCTGGTTCCGGCGCCTGGGCCTGGTCGGCGCCATCTTCGTCTCCGCTCCCGCGGCCCTCGTGGCGGTATTTCGCCAACTTGTGTGCGGCCTCGGAGACCCGTTTCGGCGGGGACATGGTTGCGGGGGTGCGGGCGGAGGTCCCTGGTGCTCAGGTGTCTTTTTGAGGGGGGATAACCCCGAAGGATGAGTAGATAGGATGTAGGCTCGGACGGAGCTCTCACTCTGCACACCCTACTCCATGCAGCTCCAGGCCACGCCCCCTTGACATGCCTTTCTAAGCTGCATATTGGCTACAGATTGATACATTATTTTCATAATCGAATGTTTAAAGTGATTTTCAAGGTTCGTTATTTTTAAACAACAAACGTGTCATACTTGCCTGCTCTGTGCAGTGGTTTTGCACAGAGCGGCCCCAATCCTCCTCTTGGATCCCCCGCCGACACTCCTGGCTCCTCCCCCCTTGACCAGTGCCCCCAATAGCAAGCCACTTGCTATGGGGGCACTGGTGCGTCCTCGCTCCTGAGCCCCACTCTGTGTCAAGACACACAGAGCCGTGGCTCGGCCCTGTCCTCCAATCTCTCATTGACTGGCTGTGATTGACAGCAGTGGCTACCACTGCTGTGCCTCAGCTAATGAGGAGACAGAGACCCGGGACAGCCGAGGCTCCTGTACCCATCGCTGGATCAAGTGGGGGCTCAGGTGAGTATAAGGGAGGGGCTGTAGTGGGAGCGGCACACAGGTTTTTTACCTTCATGCATTCGTTACAAACCCTTTCTTTTTTTTTTTTTTTTTTTTTATAAGAAGTCTGCAAATAGGCACATACATGTTGTTGTTGTTGTTTTTTTTTTTTTTTTTTTTTTTTTTTTATTATTTATTGCAGAAGAGAAATTTCATGTCTCTTTTGCAATTTTAACAGACTACCTGCTTTTAACAGTAGGTTTACCTCTTAGTTTGCCCTTCTTCTTCAAAATGAACTGCCTCAGGTTCTTCTGCATATGGCTATTGAGCAGCCACTAATTTCTGGAATTTACATCCCCTCGCTCCATACTATGTCAGTATACACACACAAAATTTCTAGTAATAAGTGTCAGGAGATATTATTATTTTTTTTTTTTTTCTTTTGTCTGCTTTAATCGGCAAAACTAGAGAAATTAGTCACCACTAGGGGGAGACATCAGCCAAGTGAACTGTTTTAAAAAGTATTTCTTATTGCCATTTTTTTTTATTATCATATTTTTATTTTTTTTTTGCTCTTTAAAGCTTACCTAGTATTGAAAGGCTCCCACTTCTACTCAGATCGCTTAGATGGTCCGAGCGGAGGTTTGGTCCGTGGCCTTCTGGGACATGTCCCCCAGAATTCTTGCGGGATTATTGAGAAAAGGGCAGCGTGGCTTTTACATGTGAAGCTGAGTCAGAAGCAGCTTCCCACAGTAAACATGCTGGGAGCCCGAAGACCAGCAAAGAACTGGCCCAGGTGAGCGCTGGATCCCTGGACAGGTGCGTGTCCTTTTGGTAAAAGTCAGCAGCTACAGTATTTGTAGCTGCCGACTTTTACATTATTTTTTTTTCTCCTAGGTTGAAGTTACTATCCCTTATTTTTTTTTTTTTTTTAATGTTTGTTTTTATTTAATTTTTTTGTGACGATGTTTTAAATGCTTTTTGAAATAAATGCAAAATAGACAAGATTGTGAAAGCTAATTGCAGTCTTTCTGGATTTGCTAGATACTAGAGCTGCACGATTCTGGCCAAAATGATAATCACAATTTTTTTTGCTTGGCATAAAAAGATCACAATTCTCTCACAATTCTTGCAACGTAAAATCTTTCGCATTATACAAAAAAAAAAATGGGCTAACTTTTACTGGTTGGTGTGTTTTTATTTTTTTTTTTTTTTATTTTTCCAAAAAATTTTTCCAAAAAATTGCATTTAAAAGACCACTGCGCAAATACAGTGTGACATAAAATATTGCAACAACCACCTTTTTTATTCTCTAGGGTGTCTACTAAAAAAATATATATAATATTTGGGGATCTAAGTAATTTTCGAGCAAAATCAAATTATTTTAACTTGAAACCAACAAATGTCAGTAAAAGGATTAGTGTTTAAAGCGCAGGGCCACTCTAACATAAAAAATAGCATTAATATTCTTAAAAAGAATTTGAATTTGAGAATTATTTTTTATTTTTTTAACTTGCCAGAATCCCCTGTTGCTAGGCAGTCTTCCTAATCTGCCTCTTCCGCAGCGCTTCCTCCTCTTTGGCGAGCAGCCTCGTCGCCTTCTGGTACATGTGTGTCCCAGAAAACAACGGGACATTCACAAACTCGCGCAGTAGGAAACGGGCAGTGAAGCCTCAAGGCTCCACTGCCTGTTTCCCTTAGTTTGAATGGCGGCGCTGGAGAGCTGAGGGACGTGTCGGCCTTGGGTGGCCGACATCGCCAGCACCCTGGATAGGTAAATGTGCTTATTAAGTCAGCAGCTACAGTGTTTTGGCTGCTGACTTTTTAAAAAATAAATGTTTTCAGCCGGCCCTCCTCCTTTTTAAGTGGTTAAACTTTTTTCACTTACACACAGTCTATTCCATTGACAAATTGTTACAATGTTTATACTTAAGTTCAACTGATAAAGAATGTTTTGATTCTTGGCAGACTGCCCAGTTTTTCTCTTCCTTTCTTTTGACCGCTGTGGCTTCAGAAGAGCAGAGAGAATTCTTTGCATAGAAAGAATTGTAAAACACTTTAGTCAAGATCGCAATAACGATTCATGACTATTAATTGTGCAGCTCTACTAGATACAAACATCAATAGAATTTGAGTCTGAAAGTATGTATTTAACCTCTAGCCGACCGCCCACTGTCTATTGACGGCGGAGCGGTGCGGCTCTTGTGGCGGGGCGCCGTCATATGACGGCGTCTACATTTTGGCCACTAGGGGGCGGGAGGCGTGCCCGCCGGGTCGCTGGGGACCCGATGCACGTGCCCGGCGGCCACGATGTCCGCTGGGCACCCGCGATTGCCCTGTAACCGAGCAGGACGTGGATCTGTGTATGTAAACGCACAGATCCACGTCCTGTCACTGGAGAGGAGACCGATGGTGTGTCCCTTGTACATAGGGACACGGATCGGTCCCCTCCCCCAGTCAGTCCCCTCCCCCCACAGTTAGAATCACTAACATAGGGAACACATTAACCCCTGAGGGCCCCCTAGTGTTAACCCCTTCCCTGCCAGTCACATTTATACAGTAATCAATGCATTTTTATAGCACGGATCGCTGTATAAATGTGACTGGTCCCAAAAATGTGTCAAAAGTGTCCGATATGTCCGCCGCAATGTCGCAGTCATGATAAAAATCGCAGATCGCCGCCATTACTAGTAAAAAAAAAAAATAATAATAATAAAAATGCTATAAACCTATCCCCTATTTTGTAGACGCTATAACTTTTGCGCAAACCAATCGATATATACGCTTATTGCGATTTTATTTATTTTTTACCAAAAATATGTAGAAGAATACGTATCGGCCTAAACTGAGGAAAAAATTTGATATTTATTATAATAAAAAGTAAAAAATATTATGTTTTTTTTTTTTTTGTCGCTCTTCTTTTGTTTATAGCGCAAGAAATAAAAACCGCAGAGGTGATCAAATACCACCAAAATAAAGCTCTCTGTGGGGAAAAAATTATAAAAATGTTATTTGGGTACAGCGTTGCATGACCGCGCAATTGTCATTTAAAATGCGACAGTGCTGAAAGCTGAAAAATGGCCTGGTCAGGAAGGAGGTGTTCGTGCCTGGTAGGCAAGTAGTTAAAGTGATATTAAAAGCTGGAATGTTTTGCCCTAAAATATAAAGAGGTTTATACTTAACCGCTCTGTGCAAGGATAATGCACACAGTGGCCCCTTACCGCCTCTTCTGGGGTCCTCTACTGGTGCTGTCCGCTCCTTCTCTTGTGAGTGTTGCCCCCATGGCAAACCGTGTGCTATGAGAACACACATGCGGGTGCTTCTAAGCCATGCTTTGTGAGTCCATAGACGCACACAATGCGACTCACCCATGCTCCTCCTCACTGGTTTTGCTTCACAACAGCAGGAACCAATGGCTCCATCAGTCTGTTTCCTGAGAGAAGGTAGAAAAACCAGAGCTGCTGCAGATGGGCACAGTGCTAGATCAAGAGGACTCGGGTAAGTATTTAGGGAGGGGAGCCAACAGCAGGGTGACGTGTTTTTTTTTTTTTTTTTTTTTTTTTTTTTTTTTTTTTTTTGTTTTTTTTTTTTTTTTTTTTTTTTTTTTACCTTAATGCAGATAATGCACACTTTATTTCTGGCATATCAACAGTCATTTTTCTGTTTTTTTAACAGGGGATTTTAGGGATAAAACATGGGGAAATTTGAATGTATTCTAGAGACGTACAAAAGTACCGTATATACTCGAGTATAAGCCGAGTTTTTCAGCTCATTTTTGTGCTGAAAGTGCCCCCCTCTGTTTATTCTCGAGTTGAGCACTTTTCTGCAGCAAAAAATTTAATTTTCCGACCCGAATTTGCGGCCCCGTATCTCGGGACCACTTGGTGCTAGGAACCCCAAATTTGGTGTGCAAACCAACACTACAACATATCCAAATTTGGAGTTCCTAGTACCAAGTGGCCCCGAGATACAGGGCCCCAAATCGGTCAACTGTGTCCATCTAGGGGGCGTCTGTGAACCCTTAACTACCAAGTCTGAAGTTCAGGGGACCTATGGCTGCAAATGGGCACAGTGAGGCATGCAAATGGGCACAGTGAGGCTGCAAATGGGCATTGTTGACCCTCTTTTTTTCCACTTACAGTAGCTGCGCATTTCTCACCCTAGGCTTATACTCGAGTCAATAAGTTTTCCCATTTTTTTGTATTCGGGTCGGCTTATACTCGAGTATATACAGTATGTTTATTTTACATTTTTTGTCTTGACATGTACTTTTAACAGACTGAAGGTAGCAAAGGAGAGTTGGGATATACATGCACATTAAAGTCTTAGGTTTAATCGGACAACTTTGTCAATATTTGCCTGTTTTCAGGGGGCTGATTTGTTTTGTGCAAGAGTTAACATTGAAGTCCAGTGGGCATCAGAGTTGGTGGTTGCAGCCATAGAGAGAAATGGTGGCGTTATAACAACTGGTTTTTATGATCCACGAAGCCTTGGTAAGTTGCCTTGTATGTCATGTGTTTGAAAGTTGCCTGCTGTTGAGATCTCTCTGCCATAACCGATAATGAAATTTTGATTGCTGTATTTGTAATTATATACAGTTCTAGATAAAGGACTAACCCCCCCTCCCCCCCCTTGAAGTTTTCATGCTATGTTGTAATATACCATTAAACCACTGTGGATATTATATATACATACCACTAATGTCAACCTAAAACAGATCTTTGCAAAGTGATCTTTAAAGCCCATCCACAATATAAAATTATTTTTCAAAAATTCTTACCCCCCTCCTGTATATATAAAAAAAAAAAAAAAAAAAATGGTTACACACCTTTAACCCTTTTGCTGCCTGGTGCTGGGCTCCATTTTTACACCAAGGCCATTTTTGCAATTATTTTCATTGCTTTTTTTTATTTTTCCCTTACAGCTTTCAGAGTTTGTTAAAGCCCCCGCCCCCAAACCATATATTTTCTGAAAGCACATGGCCAGTATAATACAAATAAGGTGATAATGATTTTTAGGGCACAATGATATTTGCGCAGATGTTTTTCAAAACAATATTTTCTTTAACTACTTGCCTACCAGCCACGAACACCTCCTTACTGACCAAGCCATTTTTCAGCTTTCAGCGCTGTCGCATTTTGAATGACAAATGCGCGGTCATGCAACGCTGTACCCAAATAAAATTTTTATCATTTTTTCCCCACAGATAGAGCTTTATTTTGGTGGTATTTGATCACCTCTGCGGTTTTTATTTCTTGCGCTATAAACAAAAGAAGAGGGACAAGTTTGAAAAAACATAATATTTTTTACTATTTATTATAATAAATATCCAATTTTTTTTTTTTTTTTTTTAAACAAATTTTTTCCTCAGTTTAGGCCAATACGTATTCTTCTACATATTTTTGGAAAAAAAAATCGCAATAAGCGTATATTGATTGGTTTGCGCAAAAGTTATAGCGTCTACAAAATAGGGGATAGATTTATAGCATTTTTATTATTATTTTTTTTTTTTACTAGTAATGGCGGCGATTTGCGATTTTTATCGTGACTGTGACATTGCGGCGGACACTTCGGACACTTTTGACTCATTTTTGGGACCATTCACATTTATACAGCGATCCGTGCTATAAAAATGCATTGATTACTGTATAAATGTGACTGGCAGGGAAGGGGTTAACGCTAGGGGGCGCTGCAGGGGTTAATGTGTACCCTATCTTGGTGATTCTTACTGTGGGGGGAGGGGACTGACTGGGGGAGGAGACCGATCGGTGTCCCTATGTACAAGGGACACACCATCGGTCTCCTCTCCTCTGACAGGACACCGATCCACGTCCTGCTCGATTACCGGGCAATCGCGGGTGCCTGGCGGTCATCGCGACCGCCGGGCACGCGCACCGAGGCCCCAGCTACGCGGGGGGCGCGCGCGCGCGCCTCCCGCGGCGCACGCGCGCCCCCCAGTGGCCAAATTGTAGACGACGTCATATGACGGCGTCCCGCCACAGTAGCTGAACCGTCCCGCCGTCATTTGACAGTGGGCGGTCAGCTAGTGGTTAAAAATACACTAAAATCATTATTAGATAAAAACACAGTACAGTTAACTGAATTCCTACTAAATATAAAAGCTTAACCTGTATTGAGTTAATAACAAATATTTGTAATTTTTACATTACGCATTTTTGCAAAATGGTGAAATCTGAATGTACGCAAAACTGTAAATCGCAATTCTCAAATCTCAAGGTTTTCATTGTTCCCTTTACAGCTTTCAGAGTTTAAGACCCCCCCCCCCCCCCCCCCCCCAAACCATATATTATCTGAAAGGATAGGACCAGTGGAATAAAAAGGTGCTACTGATTTGTGAGGCCTCACAATATTTGCGCAAATGTTTATCAAACAATATATTCGCAAACATTTTTTTCTAAAATCATTTTTAGCAGCTATAAACTCAGCAAATTTTCCAAAATTCCTTCTATATTCCTACTAAATCTAAAAGCTTAACCACTTCAGCCCTGTGAGGTTTTTTGAAAAAAATAATTTTTTTTTTTTTTTTTTTTTTTTTTTTAATATATTTATCCAAAAAAAAAAAAAACGAATTTATTCATTAGTTTAGGCCAATATATAATCTACATGCTTTTAGTAAAAAATTGCAATAAGCATATATTGATTGTGCAAAAGTTATCACGTATACAAACTATGGGAAAGATTTTTGGACTTTTATTTATTTTTTAAATGTTTTTACTGATAATGGTTGCGATCTGCGTTTTTTTTATGATCATTTTAAACTGTCTCTAATATTTCTTTTAGCAGGTATTTTTGCTTTTATCTCCATTTTTACTAAGAGGATAATGCGTAGTCCCAAGTTGGGGTAAAACCGACAAATTATGGCGCTTGATATTATACACGCTTATATTTATCCATAAATATTGGGACATCGACACAATTCTAATCTTTTTGGCTCTATACACCACCACAATGGATTTGAAATCAAACATACAAGATGTACTTTAACTGCAGACTTTCAGCTTTAATTTGTAGGGTATTTACATCCAAATCAGGTGAACGGTGTAGAAATTACAACAGTTTGTATATGTGCCTCCCACTTTTTAAGGGACCAAAAGTAATGGGACAGATTAATAATCATCCATCAAACTTTCACTTTTTTAATACTTGGTTGCAAATCCTTTGCAGTCAATTACAGCCTGAAGTCTGGAACGCATAGACATCACCAGGCGCTGGGTTTCATCCCTGGTAATGCTCTGCCAGGCCTCAACTGCAACTGTCTTCAGTTCCTGCTTGTTCTTGGGGCATTTTCCCTTCAGTTTTGTCTTCAGCAAGTGAAATGCATGCTCAATCGGATTCAGGTCAGGTGATTGACTTGGCCATTGCATAACATTCCACTTCTTTCCCTTAAAAAAACTCTTTGGTTGCTTTCGCAGTATGCTTCAGGTCATTGTCCATCTGCACTGTGAAGCGCCGTCCAATGAGTTCTGAAGCATTTTGCTGAATATGAGCAGTTAATATTGCCCGAAACACCCCAGAATTCATCCTGCTGCTTTTGCCAGCAGTCACATCATCAATGAATACAAGGGAACCAGTTCCATTGGCAGCCATACATGCCCACGCCATGACACTACCACCCCCATGCTTCACTGATGAGGTGGTATGATTTGGATCATGAGCAGTTCCTTTCCTTCTCCATACTCTTCTGATCACTCTGGTACAAGTTGATCTTGGTTTCATCTGTCCATAGGATGTTGTTCCAGAACTCTGAAGGCTTTTTTAGATTTTGTTTGGAAAACTCTAATCTGGCCTTCCTGTTTTTGAGGCTCACCAATGGTTTACATCTTCTGGTGAAACCTCTGTATTCACTCTGGTGAAGTCTTCTCTTGATTGTTGCCTTTGACACACATACACCTACCTCCTGGCGAGTGTTCTTGATCTGGCCAACTGTTGTGAAGGGTGTTTTCTTCACCAGGGAAAGAATTCTTTGGTCATCCACCACAGTTGTTTTCGGTGGTCTTCCAGGTCTTTTGGTGTTGCTGAGCTCACCGGTGCGTTCTTCTTCTTTTTTTTTTTTTTTTTTTTAAGGATATTCCAAACAGTTGATTTGGCCAGACCTAATGTTTTTTGCTATCTCTGATGGGTTTGTTTTTGTTTTTTGTTTGAGAGTTGACAGCAACAGATTCCAAATGCAAATAGCACACTTGAAATGAACTCTGGATATTTTATCTGCTCCTTGTAATTGGGATAATGAGAGAATAACACACACGGCCATGGAACAGCTGAGCAGCCAATTGTTCCATTACTTTTGGTCCCTTAAAAAGTGGGAGGCACATATACAAACTGTTGTAATTCCTACACCGTTCACCTGATTTGGATGTAAATACTCTCAAATTAAAGTGAAAGTCTGCAGTTAAAGCACATCTTGTTTGTTTCATTGAAAATCCATTGCGGTGGTGTATATAGCCAAAAAGATTAGAATTGTGTTGATGTCACAATATTTATGGACCTGACTGTATGTTGCTTTAAATGTATTCAAATGCTAGTTACACCTGCTGCCTAATATATACTGCTGACTTTCAGTTGTCATTGAAATTGTCAATTGTTTTGTGTATGAGGCTTTGTAACTGCAGACTGGTCAGGATAAAATAGTGAAAGGACCTCTGCTCTACTAAAGTGAACTAGAACCTATTAATAAAAATAAATGTGGAAATGCTGCAAAATCAAACAGTGATCACATCACCTAATAGCATAAAAATTTAATATATTAACGTATATAAATGATCCTGCGCATAACCTATGTGATCAAAAACAACCTAATAGTGTTAATATCTATCTCCCAATAGTCCTATAATAAGGAAGATTATAATATAAATTCCATGTGCTGATAATAAAAATAAATCCAAGTGATACTAAAATTAATAAATGCAACTGATGAATGATAAATCCACAGACTAGTATAGGTACATCCAATAAAAGTCCAATGTGTAAAGTGCAAAAGTTCAAAGGTGGGAAAAATTCAAAGATCTTCACAACGAAGTTAAAACGCCACAATGTTGACTATAGTTCCAATGATAGATAAACACAGATTCAATGTGCTCTCAGGACTCTTACCTCATAGACAGATAAATGCCTTAATCCATCTATGGGATAGTAGCCTCGATTCCAGCATCAACCAGATAGGGGGATGAACGCTCAATATGGAAAATTAATATCGCCTCCTTTCACTCCTACATACACAGCATCTTTCCCTATAAAAGTCATTCAGTAAGGGTTTACATCCACGTAATTTAGCACTTTTTTTATTTATTTTTTTGGCCATAGACTCATGTCCAAGTGCCAAGTCTTAAGGATATTCAGTATGCACCAGTTCCTCTTGCAAGAAAGGTTGGAATCAGCTGCATCGTGCCCACAGCCAAAAGCAACTACATCAGGGATATGAGCATCAGAACCATGAAGCAATGGAAGAAGGTGGCCTGGTCTTTTAAATTATGTTTTCTTTTACATCATATGGCTGGTCGGGTGCATGTGGATCTATGGAATGTGCTTAAAAACAAGTCTTATCCATAGAGGTCCAGCCAACCAAAAAATTAAAAAATCGGCTACAAATGCTGTAGCTGCTGACTTTTAATATTAAAACACTTACCTGTCCTGGGATCCCATGATATACACCACAGCCACCATTCGTGGTAAAGGAAACCGGCAGCAAAGCCATTCGGCTTCACAGCTGGTTCCCCACTGTGCATGTGCAAAGCGTGCTGCGCTTTCCAACTGGCCAGGCGGCAGAGGAAGGAGCAACTTCCTGCAGCGAAGTCTCCCGGAATTGTGGACAGGTACCGGTCAAAAACAAGGAACCCGCTCCTCCCACCGAATAGTGCCAAACGTGGCATCAGAGGGGGGGAAAGGAAGCAAACACGTGGAGCTCCGCTTTAAAAGGATCTGCAACTGACTTAATGGTGCCAGATACCACAGCATACCTTCAGAGGTCTAGTGGTGTCTATGCCTCAGTGGGTCAGGGCTTTGTTGGCGGTAAAAGAGTGACTTACTCAATATTCGGTGGGTAGTCATAACAAGATGTCTGGTCTTAAATACCAAAGTCAAAAAAAGAAACTGCGCTATGAATTGAGTACATAAACAACCAAGTTAAATTTAGAGCAGCAACTCCACAGTGAGATACTATTAACACCAATATGAATTTGCCAAAAAGAGTTGCGCTTCTATAAAGATAACAAATATGTCTGTTCTTGTCTGCTCCTCCTAACCTCTGATTTTTAAACCCAGCCTTTTGAATGAAACGCATCAAAAGAGGAGGTGCCACGCAGGGACTCTCAGCTCATATTATCTGATTCAAGAAAACTACCAGTGTTTGAATTTTTGTTTTGGAGTGGTGGGGTGGGAGGAGGGGGGGGGGTGAATTTTTGGAAGGGGGGGGGGGGGTCGGGGGGGGGGGGTTTGGAGTGTTGCCAGACTTTTTCTTTGGATTTGTTCAGTCTTTGGACTATAGGACAAGCCCCTGCTGGTTTTCCGCAGCTGATCCTTCATGAGGGTGACCCAATTCAAGTCTTGGGGACAGCTTACGGCATACATTTGGAAACTTAAAGTAAAATGGTAGTTGCCATCTATACTGAAATGAATCTATGAAATACAGTGAGTATAGAATCACCTTTTAAAATAATATTTTGTTGCGTTGCTGCCTAAAATTCAGATAGACACCATCCAGCTGTATTTACTCAGTGTAACGTATAACATCCCAAGTGAAAGCGATAATGTCAGCATATCAGAAAAACAATTCAAAAACAGAATCATGGAGTTGGGGGGGGGGGGGGTGGGAGAGGATCACTCCCTTCTAAAAATGACTTGTAAACTCAGTTGGGTGTAGCTAATCGCCTTCTCAATGGCACACACAGCCATTTGACTTTCAACTGTGCTTGGGTGTGGTCATTTTTGATTAGCTCTGCATGAAAAGCGCCTTCCTGTTGCATTTCAGTCCCTGATGGTGCAACTGAAGCAAACAATCAACTATGGGTGGCAAGGCATTGTCAAAAGATCTCTGGGATAAAGTTGTGGACAGGCACAAGTCAGGAGATGTATACAGAAACATTTTAAGGCCTACAAGCATAGTAAAGTCTATTATGAAGACGTGGACGGTATTTGGTACAACACAGACCCTCCCTGGATTAGGACGTTGCTCCAAACTAGATGAAAGAGCCAGGAGGAAACTGGTCAGAGAGGCTACCAAGAGGCCTACAGCAACTCTAAAGCAGTTGCAGGAATTTATGACAGTGGTCATTGTGTGTGAGTTGAAATAAAAAAGCCACTCCTCAAAGGACACATGCAGTCTTGACTGAGCTTTGCCAAAATACACCTTGAAGATCCTGAGACCACCTGGAAAAAGGTGTTATTGTCAGAAGAGATAAGGATTTAATTATTTGGCCTCAACACCAAACCATATGTCCGGTGGAAATCCAATACAGCTCACCGTCCAAATAACACCATTCCTACAGTAAAGTATGGAGGTGGTAATATACTGTTATGGGTTGTTTCTCTGAAGGGACTGGGGCACTTGTCAGGATAGAAGAAAAATGGTTGGCAAAATACCGTCAAATTGTTGAGGAAAATCTGCTGCCCTCTGCCAGAAAGTTGTCACTGGGAGAAGGTTTACCTTCCAACATGACAATGACCTAAAGCACACATCAAAAATGACCACACCGTGGTTGAAAGAGAAAAAGGTGAATGTCTTTGCATGGTCTAGTCAGAGCCCAGACTTGAACCGCATTGAAAATCTGTGAAATGACTTGAAGACTGCAGTCCACAAACGGTCACCATCAAATTTTAGCTGAACTTGAGCAGATCTGCAAAGAGTGGGCAAATATTGCAAAGTCTAGATGTTCAAAGTTAGTAGAGACATCCCAACAGACTAAAGGTTGTAATTAACCACTTCAATACTGGGCACTTAAACACCTTCCTGCCCAGACCAATTTTGAGCTTTCAGCGCTGTCGCTCTTTGAATGACAATTGCGCGGTCATGCTACACTGTACCCAATTTAAATTTTTATTTTTTTTCCCACAAATAGAGCTTTCTTTTGGTGGTATTTGATCACCTCTACGGTTTTTATTTTTTGCTATTTTTTGTTTGTTTCAAAACTTTGTAAATAAGTTTTCTCCTGCACTGATGAGGCAGCACGGATGGGCACTGATAGATGGCACAGCTTGGCATGGATGGGCATGTATATATACTACTACTATATATACTACTGATAGGCGGCATTGTTTTGTCCTGATGGATGCCAATCAGTGATGCCCATTGTGGGCACTGATTGGCATCCATTGTGGGCACTGACATCCATTGTGGGCACTGTCATCCCTGGTGGTCTAGGGTGGCTCTCCTACTCGCGTCTGACGATCACCGGCTCTTCCTATTTACACTGTGATCAGCTGTGATTGGACACAGCTGATCACGTGGTAGAGTCTTTGTCGGAGACTGACACCCTGCAACAACGATCGCCGCGATGTGCACCCCCAAATCCTGAGTACGTCATATGACGTCCGGTCAGGATTTTAAAACCACTTTGCCGACGTCTTTTCACAATAGGGCAGGCGGCAAGTGGTTAAAGCAAAAGGTGGTTCAAAATACTGACACAAGGGGAGTGATCCTTTTTCCTACTTTGTCATTCTGTTTTTGAATTAAAATAATAAAATTCTGTCATGTTGGTGTTATATATTTCACTTGGATGTTATAAGTTTGTTTAAGTACATACAGCTGGATAAAACAAAAACTGCGTGTCTTAATTTCAGGCTGCAAAGCAACAAAATGTGATTATTTTCAAGGAGGCGACGATTCTTTTCCATATCCAGTGTAGTATGACTTGACCTATAGAAACATGAAAATCCTGTCCAAAGTAGGCACCCCTTGGAATTTTTTTTTTAATTCTCAGTCATGTGGAAAGGGAGTTTATTCTGTGTGCGTTTGCTATGTATATAAGCTGGTTTAGATGGAAAGATGAAACCCTACATTGGAGTAAATTCTGTTGTTGAGTAATATCCTTTTGACAGGATAAAAATCTGTGTTTTACTGGGGTTTTGTTGTTTGTCCATATCCATTTATTTCTCTAGTTTTGCCAAACCTGTTTTTTCTCCCTTGCAGAGATTCTGTGTAAACCAGTTCCATTTTTCATGCGTGGTAAACCTATTCCCAAACGAATGCTTCCACCAGAGGACTTGGTGAAATATTATACTGATGCTGAAAAACGTGGCTACTTAGCAGATCCCATAAAGGTTGATGAAGCAAGGAAGCAACTCGCTCAGAAATATGGCTATATCCTTCCTGACATTACCAAAGATGAACTGTATGAAATGTTGTGCCAGCGCAAGGATCCCCGGCAGATGTTCTTTGGCCTTGCTCCAGGTTGGGTGATCAACATGACTGAAAAGAAGATCTTGAAGCCTACAGATGAGCGATTACTGGCATATTACAGTTCTTAAGTGACTGGAACAGCCACACAGTCCAGTGGTGTATAATAAATCCTTTTTTTTTTTCCTATGGCCTTTTCTTTGTGTTTTCACTATAAAATATATTAAAATTATAAAGAAATTTCTAAAAAATAGGTTTCTATATACTTGCTCTGTGGAATGGAATGGCACAGAACGGCTCTAAACCTCCTCTTCTTGTGTCCTTGTCCGACACTCCTGGATCCTTTTCTTCTGTGAGTGCCCCCATAGCAAACCACTTGCTATGGGGGCACTTGTGCGGGAGTGATCCTGCGATGCACTGTCTGCATCTATTGACACAACGCTGCTCTCTCCTTGCTGAATTTGACTGACAGAAGCAGGAGCCAATGTCTTAACAATTCACCATAACTGTTTTTTTTTTTTTTTTATCTAAAAATACTTTAAAACTGTAAACCAGTGGGGAGCTCTTCAAATATCCTCTGCGGGCTGGCAAAGACCCCCCCAGCCTCCCGCTTAAACAGTTATGGGTCCTGTGAATTTCTGGAATGTTCTAGGGGGTCAGATGGCCTATCCTAGAGGAACCCCCCAGAACTTCCAGAATAGTCCATCAGTTGACCTTTTTTTGACTCATCACACACTCCCCCTCTGAAATCAATCAAGAGTGGTATCAGATTCCAGTGTGTTATGCCCCATCCAAGACTTTGATTTGTCAATTCCCATGAGAATTTAGATTATCTTGGAAGCCAAAGGTGGTCCAGCACCATATTGGCTAACGATTTCATTCTTTTACCAGTTTTTTTCCATATTTTTGTCCAACCCCTGTATATACACACTCATTTTCTGCATACCCTGATTGTGTCTCTCCTTTTTTGTTTGTGTTGCCATTTTCAACAATGAACACATTTCTGCTACTAAATATACAAATACATAGTATTCTTTATGAAGTGATATTACGTACGATAGTCATCAGAGGTCCCTGGAATACTCTGAGGCCCAACATAAGATTGGGGATTAGTATTGAATGATTTTTTTTTTTTTTTTGTTAAGGTATCTGTAACATTTCAGATAATTTTGAAACCGTCTTCCAAAATTCCCATTTCTAGTTCTTCACGGATGCTGGATAGTTGGAAATAGCCATAGGATATAAATATGGGAGCTGCCATTGCTGACTTGGGCTAGTTCTATAGGCTTTGCATACACAAATGATAAAATTAAAAGTTTACAGAGCATAGCAAGAGTGTATTCACCCAAATGGTTTAATTCACAGAGGTGCTGAAGCATTGGCTTTGCATGACTGATCCACATGATTATGAATGCTGATCATAGCAGCTGCTTGCATTTGATGCTGCTGTCCAAATCTTTAGGAACATTCCTAGTGTCTGCGGCTTTAGGCTCCATTCACCCCTTGAGCGTAGCCCAGTAAGGTTTTTTTTATTTATAGCTTTTTTTAAATTTGTTAGTCGAGCGGCACCTTTCATTTGGATGCTCCAAAGAAGCTCATATACCAAATCTTGGCACAGAGTTTTGCGGTTGCGATTTTTGTTGCGATTGTAGCGCATTTTGTTTGTCAACAATTGCAGCAAAAAAAACGCACAGAGTTTGGTGTGCCATTAAGAAATAATGGCATCCCAAACGCGTTCCGCATTTTGCCGTGATTTTGAAATCACGGGCAGAATCAAATCGATTTCGCCCACGATCCAAAATGCTTAGGTGTGAATGGAGCCTAAATGTTTCAAATGGAAATTGGAAAGTGTGGGACTGAAACCACAGCAGTGGCATGGGCATCTGTACGGAGTACTGTAGCTGTGGACTTTCAATGGCATATTTACAAAATTGAACAATTGAGCTTATAAAAATGGGAAAATTAAAGTAAAAATACCAAATTGCAATGCAAAGAAATCACTTTGCTATAATGTGTATTGTGCTTGTGTGTGTGTGTTTTTTTTTTTTTTTTAAACTTTATTTGCCAATGAAAGTTTCCCTTTCCTGTATGGATTGGGCATGTCATAGCAGTGAATGGGATAGAGGCCAAAGACAAAAGGCTGGTTATGGTCACCCTAGGGCCAGAAGTCTCACTGGCAGGAGTAAAATGGAAGAAATAAAAGCTTGCAGAGAAAACAACTCCGTCAACACAATAAACAAAAAGTACTTAACCAAGATTTTTCCAGGTCTGCATACACTTTAACTAAAGAAAATAGCTGTGTTAAATGGACTTTATGAAAAAACATTGGCAACTAGTAGTCCCTTGGAAGCCTCTTTCCTTGAATTAAATAATGCACTCTTAAAATGCCTTCCTTGATTTCAATACCAAAACTATCCCGTATCCTGGCTGAGCAACATACGCACTTGACAAGCTGCGTTCTCCTCACTATCACAATGCTTCAGAAGCAGTTTTGGATTATGAATTGGCTTCCCTCATTTGTAAGGATTTTGTTTTATGAACATATTCACTATTGTACTCTATTCTGCAGAAGTTTCAAATGAACAAGCAGGAAAAAGTAGTGCTAATGTTGGCTATAAAGGAAGTCTACCCTGCAACAAAAGCATTATTTTTGGTGACTTTTTTTTTTTTAATGCCTTTTATAAAAGAATCGCCCATACAGTGTGCGTATGTTGTGTCTTTATGTATCATTTCTATCATAGTTTATGATCACCACATTCAGTAAAGTTGCAGACAGACACCATGGGGTTGATTTACTAAAGGAATTAAAGTGGTATTAAACCCAAAACCAAGAATGCATTGTATATGGCAGCTTACCAATCATTAGATGTGGTAACTGCATTTGTTTTCTTTTTTTAGGCTTTTTTCCCCTCTCTGTTTTTACCTGGTGATCTGGCCAGTAACACACCTTCTGTATTAGAGTGCCTAAACTCTGGATGAAGCACAGGTACATTTTGGACAGCAGCATTGTCAGTCTGGATGAAGGGGAGTGTTAGATATACTAGCTGATTTAAATACACTACCAAATTTAAGCAAAACTCTAGCTTATACTTTTATAAGCAATGTCAAAGGAAAAGATTCATAAGCTGCACATCATAAAGCAGACCCATGTGCATGAAGTGAGATGAATGGCAGCCTCAGCACGGACTCCAGCCAGACCATGCTACCAATGTATTTTGCTCCACCCCTTGGAGCGTATTCATGGGGATGCATGCATGATTAAGCTCCAAGGGGTGGAGCGAAATGCATTGGGGGCATGGCTGGAGTCTGGGCTGAAGCTGCCATTCATCTCACTTTGTACACATGGGTCTGCTTCATGATGTGCAGCTTTTGGATCTTTTCCTTTGACATTGCTGCAGCTTGGCTCTAGGATGCGTTCTCTGTACCTGCCTGCACTCACGGTCTGGTTGGACGTTACCGCTCTACCTGAGTGACACCTAAATTTAGTTTTTTTTGGTCACTCTTATAGGCTGTTACAACAAGTAAAGGAGTAAATGTTTTACATATATAAAAGCTGAGCATTTTAAGCACCCCTGCTAGTTTTAAATGGTTTGTCTCGTCACTGTATAGGCCCGTACACACGATCGGACTTTTTGACAACCAACATGCAAATTAGCTGGTTTGGACCAACATCCGACCGCGTGTACGCTCCATCGGACCAACTTTTTCCAGGTTTCATCTGACTTTTGTTGGCTGTGCGAACGGACCAACTTTCTGCCAACAAAAGTCCGATGGACCAAAGTCTGACCGTGTGTACACAAAAACATCGGACTTTTGTCCAAAGGACAAACACGCATGCTCAGAACCAATGCAAAAGATCAGACAACAATATAGAAGTTGACCAAAGGTGGCGCTGGAGTATTCGAACGTCCTCTTTTGAAGTGTCGTCCGTACGTTGAAACGTCACTACGTTCGTGTTTGTTGCCTAAAAAGTCCGACCGTGTATATGCAATACCAACTTGGGGCCAACGCCCTTTGGACAAAAATCCACGGGAAAGTTGGTCCACGGTCCGATCGTGTGTATGAGGCTTATCTGATACATTTTGCTGGAGAGCTTGTTTTTTTGAAAAATAACAGACCTACTGGCTGGATGACCCAGATGAATATAGAAGAGAAATCCTAAAAGAAATAAAATTAATGCAGCCTTCACATCAAAGAAATGGTAAGCTGCAATATGTTCGCTTTTGGGTTTAATACTGCTTTAACGCACTATTCCCAACACACACTTTCCTGTAGAAATGGTTGTGTATATAAGTGGGTGCTGAAGCGACCACCGTCTGGAACCGTAAATAGAGCAAGAAAATGTTACCAGCACACCATGTATCTCCAGAATAGGTCCAAAGCTTTATTCAACAATCACATTGTTACAGTGAATAGCAACATTTTGGCCCCTCGCAGGACCCCTTCATCAGGCATGGGGGAAAAGTACACTTGGTATCACTCCGCCTGTGACAGGGGCCACTCCGCTATACAGGAAGCATTGGCTCTGCTTCCTCTAGCACAGACGCCATTCTTCACATATTGCTGATGCTCTGGGATGGCGAGTCGGGAACCCATAATCTGGGTTTGCTGACCCGCCATCCCAGAGCAGGAGGTGGCGGGCCACATCAGAGGGTGCCTCAGGCCACACGTGGGGTTGGGCACCCCGGTTTAGATATATTTAAAAGAGGACCAGTGTAAGCCAAAAAAGAACAAATCTATTGCTGAAAAAAAATGACCATTACTGATTTCTAAGGTTTGCATTTGGCATCCAAACATCAATAAAGTTTGCTACCCCAAACCAAACCTAGGTATGTGCAACATCACTATTAAGCTTGTGACTGGATAGGGAAAGGAGAAGCTGCAGACCGAACTCAACTATGTGATTCTGCACTCTATCAACTTAAGTGGTTCCCAGTAATTCTTCTCACTCTCACAGTCTGTGACAATCATTAATGGTAAACTTTTTAAAAACAACCTGTGATTACTTATATTGTGTGACACATAATAGCCAAAAAATTATCTTTACAGGAAAGTGCTGAAGTGCATTGCCAAAGTTCAATAACTCGTCCACAAATCCACTGTATGCAAAAGGCCACTCTTCAATCTGTCAGTGCCAGTGTGCCTTAGTGCAGACACTCCTTATCCCTATAAAGTTAATACACTCACCAAATGTAAAAACTCCTTATCGTAATAAATGGGTTTAATAACGCTTTTTTGGATACTCTTCCTCTCTGGACTTCCTGCCCCCTTTTGGTAATAGAACATTTGCCACTCTCATCCCAGCATCACTTCTTAACAGCTTTCTCTCAAAAAGATACATGTTACGCTACAAGCACCAGTTCATTCCAGCACGGCTGTCCATTCATGTCTGTCTGCAGTTTTATAAGTTGCTGACTGGGTCTGTAGGCAGGTGCAGTCTTCTTTATCCACTGCAGGTGACGCTTAACCGCAACGGCATTGTAGAGGCGGAGGAAATCGAGAGGAACTTGGTTCCTCTATGCTTTCCTGGATCATGGGAGCCAACTATCTGATTGTATGCTGGAGCCCCATGTGTCTGGTGGCCATCTTGGGTCAGGCAGAGTCTATTTAAGATCCTAACTCCCAAGCTTGGTGCGCATTTTGTGTGCGGCTAGAGTAGGGACAGGTAACCTGTCTGGCATGGGAAGTACTTAGCATCAGGAAGAGTAGAGTGTGCAGAGACATGCTATCTTATCTTAAAGCCTTCCCACTTGGGTATAAATCAGCTAGGCTGCATGCCACCCCTTAGGACAGATGCTGTTGGCACATCTGAGGCCTACTTCTACTTACACATTGCTGTTGCATGCTGTGAGTGCTCCTGGTCAGGTTGTCTTCCTGCAGGGCCTGTTCTGTTTTGCCGAACTTCAGTTCCAACATATTGCTGTTTCTCTACACTGGGACTCTGAGTGTTTTCTGCTGCCACACCATGCTGCACCTGCCCACAGGGTCTCTTTAAAGATTAGGGAGAAATCTGTGGAAATGTAGCTGAATCTTGCACGAGGCACAGGGGGATATTCTGGTTGCAGTAGCTGAATATTGTAGTGGGATTTCGAAAGAGAAAAGGGGTGATATAAGTAATTTGTTTAAGTGTTCCTGACTACTTTTTGTCCAACTGTCATGTATTGTTGCTGTTATTTTCTTGTCTCAAAGCCTGACATACGTAGCTTAAATTGTAGTCGATTTCAGCTGAATTGTTCGAAATTTGAGCTATGGGTGACCCTGTTGGCACCACCCAGCTCAACAAAAGTAGATTTTTCATTTGACGTTTGTTGAAGGAGTTGGGTCAAAAATTGCCAGCTGAAAAGTGACCGCATCCAATCAGATGGGTATTCAGACAGCTGCAGATACCAGGTGATAGCCATCAGGGGAGACTCCTTCATTGACAATGTTTGGTGGAATGCTGGAATCTATTAGAAGGCAGCTGCCTTAAAGTGATTGTAAAGCTTTGTTTTTTTTTTTTTAAATAACAAACATGTCAGTGGCCCCGATCATACTCTTCTGGGGTCCCCCGGCGGGCGCTATCAGCTCCTCCCTGCAGCGTCTAACCCCCTAGGAGAATCGCTCTCCCGGGAGGGTTACCTTGTGGGCACGCTCCCGAGTCCAGCATTTGTGCCCCCCCCCCTGGCGCTCGCGTCATTGGATTTGATTGACAGCAGCAGGAGCCAATGGCTGTGCTGCTATTAATCTATCCAATCAAGAGCCGAGAATCCCAGGCAGAGAGGTATAGCACGTCCCTGCCAAGGGATCAAAGGGGGTCAGGTGAGTAAAACGGGGGGGGGGGGGGGGGGCTAGGGAGTTGGTTACTGTCAGAAGTTTGTTGACCCTAATGCATAGGATGCATTAAGGTGAAAAAACACGAGGGTTTACAACCCCTTTAACTTTTGCATCACTTGTAGGACCAGCCTTCCATAGGCTCCAGATTGATGTTTGAGGTCAACACTGTAACACCCTAGCTCAAACCTCTTGAGAAGGTGACTTGTTGAGGATAACCCTTGTTAGCCCAAGGGTCAAGAGCAGTGTATATTCAGACAGGCTTGAGTTAATAAATATTTTGGTCCATTTCTTATAGAAGGTTAGGTATGAGCAGCAAATTCTTGCAATAACACATTCCAGGGTAGCCCAAGCATTTGTCGTCAGTCTGTAAATGTCCCTACAGGTGAAAGGGAAGCATGATAGTAGCATAGCGGAGAAGGAATGAAAACAGGAAACAGATGTCTGGTGACGTGTAGTGATTGGGTATGACTTGCTCACTAAACATGCATGTAGTCAAAAGGCAGCTGTATCCTGGCCTTGATATTGTAGTGCTGGAGATACACTTTGAGCCAAAACAGCCACGTTCCCCGAGATCCGGTCATTCTCACTCAAGAGAACACTTACAAGGATCTTGTATTTGTTAACAAACAAAATGAACTTGGAGGGTCAATTTCTTGATATACCAGGTTGTGCTTTTATGTGAAATGTGGGCAGAGTTATAAGCGTAATTAAATTAAATTTTAAAATATAAGGATATCCTATTGCTGTATACATGTCATTTTACACTGATGAAAACGGATTGTCTCTTGGCAGCCTCATTGCCATTATCTGTAAGTGAAAACTCTATAATCTGCAATGTGTAGTCTTTGGCTCATAGTCAAGAAATACAATCATACATCGTAGAAATAAATTTCACTGTGCATACAGCTATAATTTTAAACCTAAACTCTAGGAAAATATCAAAGGAATCTCTGTAGTCATGAATACATCATTAAATTTGTTTTGTTAAATGCAAGAAATGTAAGTACCTGAATTTGACCTGGTATTTGCCTATTGAAGCCCCTGTGCAGTATAGAGCTCCTGAGTAAGGACAAAAAAGACAATTAGTGCATGTGGTGGCATTGAGCATGTTGATAGGAGGAAAAAGAGTGCCACAGAAATAAGTCTAGTACAGTTTCACTCCTTGTTCACTGTCCAGTAAGAGGATAGGACGAGTCAATGACAGACTGGGCTCAGTGGAAGTGGGTTGAAAAATGTTGGTCATTATTCAACACAGAAGACTGAGGACATAATAGAGTTCTGCTTAAAGATAAACTTCACCCCTCTGTTATATATTTTTTTTCTTTCCCCTTACCTGGTTTCCTGTGTTGGCTGAAGACCACTGCACGCCAGGACCCGCATCGCTGTCTTCTCTGCTGATGTCATTCACAGCTGGTTGTCTCTTCCGAGTTCTAGCAGCATGGCCCCTGCTGATGATGTTCCCATGCACATGAGCAGTTTTTTTGAGATAACCATGAAGCCTACTGGGATGCAAAGACACCTAGGTGAGAATGAAGGCAGGGGTTAGTCTTGTAGGTGTGGTGCAGCATGGTGGGGTGACAATAATTCACACAGGCATAGGTGTGCGCAGCCTATTGCATTAGGGTGTGCACCCCAAAGCTCAAACACGCAAGCCTGCGCACGTGTGTGTATGTATGTGTAATATACACACACACACACTCTTATAAATAAATGTAAAAAACATTTTAACCGCTTCAGCCCCGGTAGATTTTACTCCATTCCTGACCAGAGCACTTTTTGTGATTCGGCACTGCGTCGATTTAACTGACAATTGCGCAGTCGTGCGACGTTGCACCCAAACAAAATTTCTGTCCTTTTTTCCCACAAATAGAACTTTATTTTGGTGGTATTTGATCACCTCCTCAGTTTAGGCCGATATGTATTCTTCTACATATTTTTGGTAAAAAAAAATTGCAATAAGCGTATATTGATTGGTTTGCGCAAAAGTTATAGCGTGTACAAAATAGGGGATCGTTTTATGGCATTTTTATTATAAATTTTTTTTACTAGTAATGGCGGCTATCTGCAATTTTTATCGGGACTGCGACATTATGGCGGACGCGTCGGACAAATTTTGACACATTTTTGCGACCATTGGCATTTTTACAGCAATCTGTGCTATAAAAATGCATTGATTACTGTAAAAATGTCACTGGCAGGGAAGTGGTTAACACTAGGGGGCGATCAAGGAGTTAATTAGTTACATAGTAGGTGAGGTTGAAAAAAGACACAAGTCCATCAAGTCCAACCCATGTGTGTGATTATATGTCAGTATTACATTGTATGCCCTTCTTTGTACTCGCTGCATTTCCAGTACATCCTTCCTTCCTTAATGTGTTCCCTATTTTGTGTTCTAACTGAAGGGGGGAGTGGACTGTGTAGGGGAAGAGATAGATCGATGTTCATACTCTGTATGAACAGACGATCAGTCTCTTCTCCCCTCAGAGAACCGGAAACTGAGTGTTTACAAACACAGATCCCGGTTCTCCGTGTTCCCCAGAGCGATCGCGGGAGCCCGGCAGTGAAAGCGACCGCCGGGCACTAGCATTGGCTCCGTGGCCACAGGGCGAAGCAACATTACATAACGTTGTTTGCCCAGCCGTGCCATTCTGCCGCAGTACAACTGCGGCGGCTGGTCGGCAAGTGGTTAAAATGTATTAAGAGGAGGGCGTGGTCTCAGCAGGGCGGCATGAAGAGGCACTACGGAGCTCCCGGCTTGTGGCTCCCTTGCAGCTAATTACTGCTAACATACCCCACATTACCGGTGCCCAGCAGGTCCCTTAGATGTCCAGGAAGCCTGATTGACATCATGCTGCCTCGGCCTGGCAGCCTCCACTCCGGCGGCTTCCAAGAGGGCGCCGACCTGCGCTGCAGCCTCAGTCACAACAGGGGACTCCACAGTGCCTGGTTCCTCGCGGCAGCGGCCAGATGATTACACCATGCCATCCTTCTCACCCCCCAGTGATCTCTCTCCCTGCCTTCCCAGATCGCTGGCAGTCTCCACAGATTTGGAAGAAGAACTGCTCAGTTTGGAGAACACTGCCTCTTCACCAGCTCCTACCCCATCCAGCTCTCTGTGTCTCAGCCCAGAGCCCACGAGGAGCAAAGACTGAAGCCTCCACACCTGCCCACAGTGAGTACCCTCGGTAGCCCACCTCAGTCTCCTGGTCTCCCTCTTAATGCCAATGCTGAGCATAGGCTATGGACATTTCTACAGATGCTCCCCACTAGAGAAGATCTAGAGTCACTTGTCCAGAGAATGGAGACTGCTATAAAGGGTGAAGTACAAGCCCTCAGGCAGGAGGTGTCTAAACTGGATACTCGTGTCAATGTAGTGGAGCAAGAACAGAGCACAGTGTCTCAGTCTGTACAAACCTTAAAATCTTCTAACTCTGAACTCACTGACCAAGTTGTCCAACTGCACTTACTGTTTGATGATTTGGAGAATCACAGCCGCTGGCAGAATTTACGGTTAAGGGGGGTCCCAGAATCTGTCCCACAATCAGAATTGCGTTCGACAGTGGCCAATATCTTTTTTTTTTTATTTTTTTTATCAAAACTTTTTTTATTGACAAGAATAATGGGTAACTGTTTTACAATAAGGTGGGTACACATATTTCCCCTAAAATTATACATAAAATCAGACATGCAAATACATATAATACAGTTACCTAGCGTTAGGCACATATAACCTTGTTTTTTGTATAACTTAAAACAAACAAAACTAATAAAATAAAATAAATACTCACATAAAATCAGATATGTCAAAGTAAAACAAAACGAGCATGAAGCTTGCGGCCTGATGTCCCTTCCGGTGCCTGTCTATTCTGACACGTACTGACATTCCAGTGAGGTAGGCCTGTATTGCAGAGAGAGGTAGTACAGCACCTGTACGAGGACTGAGTCCTTTTGTTGGATCAGCGCCCATCCTGCTGCCTTGTGGGTCAAGAACTCATCCCTCAATGGCACCTGAGGCAGCTGGTACAGGCAGAACAGGAGCAACCTCTATGTCTTCCAGGTAAGATTGCATGTCCGCTTCGGGGGGCTCCACTGGGAAATGGGACAGGATGCTGCCATGGCCATTGAGCTTCCCTGGCCGTTAATGTATCTTGAGTTTAAACCATGCCAGGAGGGGTGACCACCTTTGCTCCAAGGCCCCCTTATTTTGCCTTCTCCTGGTGGACCAGCAGGCTAAGGCTGGGTTCTCACTGGAGATCGCAGAGGCTCACAGCAGGAGTCTGGTGCGTCTCACACCGGAGCCATTGCAGAGATGTGTAAACCGGCTCCAAAGAGAGCCAGTCTCAATCTCCTGCAATGCGAATTGGATGCGGGTAAACCCGCATCGAATTCGCAATAGTGTGAACCCAGCCTGAAGGCTTCTATGTTGGCTCGGGCAAGGTACCAGCATCTCGAGCTTTAAAGAACTGTAGTTATGGGGGTTCTTCTCAGTGGGCCATAGGCTTATGGTGGCATAAGCAGTCACCCTCTGTTGGTCATCCTACACTTGGGCCAGGACAGTCCCCAGACCCTGGAGGCTCCCATCCATGTATACCCAGAATGGCTGGGTGTAGTCTGCGTATACCTGCAACAGGGCTGAGGTCAGTCTTTGCTTCAATGTTTCAAAAGCCTGTTGCTGTGGTTGGGCTTGAATGGAAGGTGAGGACCCGCCCTTCACAAAAACTGGGTCAGCGTGGCGCTATCTGGGCTAATGTCAGGATGAACCGCCGGTAATATCACACCAGACCCATAAAGGAACGCAGTCCAGTGATGGTTTTAGGAGAGTGCCAATCCTGGACAGCCTGTACTTTGCCCGGATCTGGGGAAACACCTCCAGCTTTGACCACATGCCCCAAGTACTGGATCTTTTGCTTCATCAGGCGATACTTGCTGGGCTTAAAGTGTTTCTTAACTCAGGACCCTGCATTGACTATATCTGGTCTCTCACAGTACACAGAATATGAAAATGAAATTATTTTAGTAAATTTAAACTGCTAAATACCCTTTCTCTTCAGCAGTATACTGTATAGCAGTCTTATGACTTTTATAAGTGTTTGGTTAAAGCTTATAAAGCTGCATTACTCCTGACCCTCTGTCTGGACAGTACTGATTAACCCTGTGCTGATCAAATACACCCTCCCAAGAAAAAAATCTTTCTAGCAATACACACCAAACTAAGCATGTTCATAGTACCCCCAAGGCTCTGTTCTATCAGGAGATGGATTGGGGACTGTGGAAGAAGGGGAGGCTCATAGAAGACAGGATCAAACCGTCTTTTGACAGAATGCGCAGGATTAACCCCTTAGGTTCCACAGTGAGTATAACAAACATGCTTTATTGCATATACAGACTGATTTTACTGTTGTGGGTTTAGTAACACTTTAAGTTTTAGGCCATATTGCACAAATGGGAGAACACCCAGTCCAGATATTTCATGTGCTCCTTGAAAGTCTTGGAGAAGATGATAATATAATCTGTCAGGGCTGGGCTCAGCCCTTCCTTCTCTGAGCTGGCCGTTCAGCTGTCGGCTAATTGCCAGCTCTTATCTCTCCACAGTGACTCACCTGTTGAGGATATCCTGCTTGTCAGTCCTGCCTACTTAAGCCGTCCAGCCCAGACGATCTCTGCCTTTGCCTTGGTCACATCTCCAGAGACGCTCTCCTGTGTTCCTGTTAAAGATTTTCTTGGCTGACATTTTTTCTGGCTCCAGATCCTGCTTGCTGTTCTACTCATCTCTGGCTCCCTGACGTTTTGGCTTGTCTGACTATCCATTCCGGTTCCTGAACTCTGGCTATGTTTTGACTATGTTTACTCTGTTTATCTTTTTATTATTATTATTATTATTAAACAAGTGTGATTTAACTGTACTTCTCTCTCAGTCTGATTCAGGGTTTCTGACAATAATCAAGGTAAACAAGCACAGTCTCAAAATTTAAATCTCCAAGACATGTCTCCATCAGGCACTGGAAGGTGCTGGGGGCATTGCTGAGGCCGAAGGGCATACAATTAAACTTGAACAGGCCCAGGGGTCTTCTCCTGGTCTTGATCCTGTACTAGGACTTGCCAGTAGCCACTGGCCAGGTCCAGGGTAGAGAAGAACTTGGCTTGTCCAAAGGCTATTAGGGATTCCACAACCTGAGGAAGGGGGTAAGCGTCTTTGAATGTGCAGTGGTTAAGTTTGAGATATTTCACGCAGAATCGTAGACTGCCGTCTTTCTTATGCAACAGGGACAACCCATGGCCTGTGGTTTTCCTTGATCGTCCCACCTTGTAGCATATTGCAAAGTAACTCCTTAACCTTTTGGCACAACGCTGGGGGAATGTGATGGTACCGCTCACTGATGGGCGGTGTGTCCCCCATAAGAATAGGGTGGTCAATGGCTTCAGTGAATCCATAGTCTTCAGGACTGGTGGCGAACACCAAAAAGTGCTTTTCCAATAGCTGATGAAGTAGTCTCTGTTGAGGTAGGGAAAAGTCTTTAAAAGTAATGTCCAACTGTTCTAAGAGGGACTTGAATTGGGTCTCATCCCAATAAGACATGGCTGCCTGCAAGGGGACACATATCACCTCAACACAGTGTAGATATCAGCCAATGCAGTGTGCCTGGGCAGTGAGATTGGTGTTGTTCCCAGGTTAATGAGCTGTACCAACACCCTTCTGCAGTAAACCTTAGAGGTCCTCCAGGTGTTGTGGGATCCTTGTGGGGTTCTACCATCACTGTAGCTCCTTGTAGCTTCCTGTGAGCCTCCACTGGCAGGGATCAGACCACCTTTTGCAGCAGTGCCAAAATTACCTTTTACTTGTATAATGGGTGCTCACTCCTATGGGGTTGGGGTGAGTCCCTTTTAGAGGAGGCTACCTCCTGCTTCAAGGCGGCAAATCCTGAGCTAGCTTCTTGGGTGCTGTTTTTTATGGCCGACAGGGATGATGGTGCCAGGGCCTCTTAATTGAGGTATGCAGACTCAAACTTCTTGGTGACTGCTACTGTTGCATCCACCTCTTCTTGTTTCTGCGCAACCGCATCCACCAGCACATTGTGAAAGGAAATGGTGGTTTGCACTTTCTCCTACAGGGCTCTTCGGACTGGGCCTGTCTTCATACCAGTTATGAATTGATCCCTCAGGATGTGATCTGAAACAGTGATATTGCCACAGCCATGAACATCCCTCTTTTCTCCACAGATTGCATGGCATAGTTCATAGTGGGTAAGGCTCTCATTTTCCTGCTAAAAAACACAAAAAGCCTTACACCAGGAGGGTGTTTGGATCACAGCGCTACACTGTCCCTGAATTGACCATAACAAATGAAAAAGCTATGCATGACATAGATATGACCTCAAATTATAAATGTAAATGTAAATACAGCGATCAATAAATAATGTGAACTACTGAGTGGGTAGCCTAACACCTAGATGCACAACTACTACACACTAGGAGGAGTGCTTCTGTAATCAGGGAGAGGGAACTGCACCTGTGAAGACAAAAGCAAGGGAAGGGAGAAAACGGTGCAGACCTCTGGTGTAGTAAAAGGATTAAAGGGCTTTATTGAATTATTATTATGTACTTACAAAATAAAATGTGAAAGAGCGCATATAGTCAATGAGAAAGAGCCCACTCAACTCACAACACAGTCACAAGGAAAGGATGGATGAGCACCGACAGTGTCCAGATCACTGTGTAGCCAGCTGACAGGTGAAGAGCTGGGCTGGATGACAGAAGTATCTGCTGCTCCTGCTCTGCTCACTCAATCCCAAGGACAGCTCTCAGTGGACAATGGTTTCCTGTAAAAGTGGGGTGCGTTTCGAGGACTCCTCCTCTTCTTTAGCTCTTCTTCAACTTCCGGACACTGTGGCTGCTCATCCATCCTTTCCTTGTGACTGTGTTGTGTGTTGAGTGGGCTCTTCCTCATAGACTATATGCACTGTTTCTCATTTTATTTTGTAAGTACATAATATGTTGTTGTTAATAAAGCTCTTTGATCCTTTTACTACACCACAGGTCGGTGCCATTTTCTCCCTTCCCTTGCTTTTCTTCATCTTCCTGCTACCTTTGCGCAGCTCTGGCATCGGTAACTTCTCCCCAATCAGGCTCTCCAAGTGTGACACGATCTGCTCTAGGGTGGCCCACTCATGTTCTGGGAGCTCCATCACTGTGTGGTGTGCATTGGCCTTTAAAGCATTAATAGCTAGCTCCGCCACCAGCCAGACCAACACCTGGTACAGGTGCACAGCACTCTCCAGTCTCTCCTCCTACTCTGCCAGAGGACTGTTAGAGCCATTAAACTTTGGTATCAGGGCTAATGCCGATCCTACTGGAGCCATGCTGGTTCCCAGTCCTTCCTCCACACCCGCCGCAAGGGACATATCCTGCCAACTGCCGCCAAGTGTAGGTGTGGTGCAGTGGCAATAATTCACACAGTCAGGTGCAATAGAAAACTTGCATTGAAGTAATGCACCAACAATTTACAACAAACCCAGTGGGAAGACTGCCCAAACCAGGTGCACTCACAGCTTCCAGCACTGTAAACAGAGCAGGTTCCAGTTGGACCGGCAGCATCTGTTGAAAGGGGCAGAACGTAGCCTGGTGGTCTCTGGTGCCCACTTGGGAAGATGTCCAGAAGAGTTGTGTCCCTACGCTTTCCCTCTTCATCAGGAACCTTTTCCTACTGCTAGTACTGTCCCTAACAGACAGGATAGCTTTCCCTACACTACCCACTCACAAAAAGCGTGCCAAACCCAGGGTATTAAATAGACTCTGCCACACATAAGATGACCACCAGAGTCACATGGGTGGCCAACATCCAATCGGATCGCTGTCTCAGTAATTCAGGAAACCATAGAACCCTGTTCCCCATGACTTCCCATCCAACTGCATCACTGAGGTTGAGCGGCACCTGCAGTGGAGACAGCACACTGCACCTGCCTACAGGCTGGAGTAAAAAAAAAGTCTTAATATTGCTTAGAGGAAAAGCCCATTTTGATAATTAGGTAAGAATAGGGACCTGCTGGGCAAGGCAGTACATACTAAATGTCTACAAGTGTAGGGGGAAAGGGGGTTTGGGACTTTAAACGAGGTACATGACAACATGTGCCTCCATCCCTGGCTTGGGACTTTAAACGAGGTGCGCATATAACAATAGGTAGGATTAAAACATATAATCAAAAGTAGTAATACATAGTCAGCACTAAACATTAGATTTGATCCTTCCTATTGTTAGCTGCGCATCTCATTCAAAGTTCCAACTCTTTTTTTTTTATATAAATGTCTACAAGTGCATCCCCAGTTTATCTATCCCTGTTCTCAAGAATTCCTTTGTGCAGAGCGTCTGTTACCCCAACACTTCAAATTCCTGATATGTGTCTGCTGTAACATGTACTTGTATGAGAAAGTATCCTGTTCTCCTTGTATTGCTTCCTTTGTCGTAAATCCCTGGTGTTCCTGCCCGTCCCTCTGCTTTCCTATTAAAAACTGACCACACTAAGCAGGCGAGCACACTGTGGTCAGTTCTCTAGCTATGCTGGGAACTCAGTGTGCTCTCCACCAATGCAGACTTGTCCTGATATGCTCCCTCTGCACAGCCATTCACTGGAAAGCTCGGTGTACTGCTGCTTCTCCTCCTTCCCCCAGCTCTTATGCAGCTGAGAAGACAGGGAATGGGATCACTTATGGAAAAGTGGTATTTATAATGTTTTATAATATCTATACAAACTATTTTAAACTGAATGGATTGTTTTACAAGGCATCATTTACAATCACTTTTAGGTTACTGAATGGTATATGTAATTTTTGAACGCAATCTTGGCATGGTTGGTAGGCATTTATACTCTACAATATGAATAAAGACATATTATTTTAAAAACTACTCACTTTCTAATTTTTACATTATCTTGTTAACACATATACTGTACATTCAGTAAGCTAAGGGTGGCTATGTTTGCTATTTATGCTTGTGTTTTCATCTATTGTGACCTATTGGGGAGGTCATTTTAATTCAATGAAACAAGTTCTCTATCCAAAGCATCGGAAGCCATTAATTTTCCTGCATACACAACTTCTCCAGACACCTCACTTTTAGCTGCTATTAAACAGTAGAATATTAATTTGAATGAGTTTATCCTGTTCATACCTGACAAATGGCTTTCCTGTTATGGCATAATTATTCTTTCGGTAGTGAATGCATTGTACACTGCTAGTAAAAACCCCAAGTCCTCAAAGAAAATAATAATAAACAGGAAACAAAGCATTCATGTCTAGCAGTGTAACCAACTCTCTAAGGAATTCCAATATTACCATGGCCCATAACACTGACAAAACAGTTGTAAATGAAATCCGTCTTTAAGTGCCCCGCGTGGTTGTAAATAAACATGTCTTAGTTGTCTGACTTCCAAAAAAGGTAACATGACCTGATGAAAATCTAAAGTAACCTAGAAACAGTTTTTTTAGTTTTCAGTAACTATGCTTAATCTGCATCAAAAAAAATTCCTGATTAGGGATAAACTTGGAGAGAAACTTACTATCAGAAAATGCCTAAAATATCCAAGTGTCCAAAAGGTGCCTCATCCCAATGAATATTGGAACAAAAAAGAAGAGATAGGACGGGACTTTGGAGGCACCAAAGGACACTTAAGAGTAGAGACAATTGTATTCAGCTTAAGAATTGTATTGATACAAATGTTTAAAAACATGCGTGAGGGACGACCATTTTGCCTGACATTCTTTGAACCATTAAAATTTGTGTAAACACTGCTCAATTTGTGGCACGATTCTCTGTATATATATCAATAATTATTTCTTTATATTCAATAGACCTATTTAATTGGGTACAGACTACTTCATTGACTCCGAAGAAGCCAATGCTTGGCGAAACATGTCGGTCATCCACATCTGAAAATACAACTGTACACCCGATCTATATAATCTTATAGATCTCCAATCAATATCTTAAGGACGTTAGGTTGTATATGTTGTCTCAGCCACCGGTGAGGCCTCTTTTCCCCTTCTCAAAGTGGGCTTCACGCTGACTGATCCACATATTTTTACAGTGTATTGTCATTTTTGTATGTTTTCTATATAATAAATGTATTTGTATATTTTTTTACAAAAAATCACGAGTGTTCTCTTCATTATATGGTACCGCTATAATCCCCTTTCCTGTCCCCTTACACCTATTTACCATTAAAATTTGTGTGTTCGTCCGATCACTAATACACTGCCCAACAAGAATTCTCTTGCCTTTGTGGCTGTGTGTGGTGACGAGATGAGCTTGGCCGTGTTATTTGGATATATATATATCTTTTGTGGCCCCCAACAAATCCTTGAGCGCCGCTCAGGACTAAGGACGAGTTTGGGCGAGTTATTTGGATATACCGTATTTATTAAGGCACAATTTTTCTGCCCCCTTTTAACAGGGACATGTAATTGCAATTTTTGATATAGTATTTCACAGCAGGGCCCGTTCCTGCACCCACCAAGAGTAAAGCTGCATACACACGATCAGATTTTCCGATGGGAATTGTGTGATGACATGCTGTGGGCGGAAAATCCGACCGTTTGTATGCTCCATCAGACAATTGTTATCGGATTTTCCGCCGACAAATGTTGGGTGGCAGGCTTTAAAATTTTCCACGGACAAATGTCTGTTGTCGGATTTTCCGAGTGTGTGTACACAAGTCCGTCAGACAAAAGTCCAAAGTACGAACACGCATGCTCAGATGCAAGGACGAACCAGAAGCAGTCGGTCTTGTAAACTAGCGTTCGTAATGCAGAATTAACATTAGTGACGTGGCAAATTATGAAATCTTGAAATGCAGCGCACATTCTCTTCTTCTTTAATGGGATAATAATGAAGCTGCTTTGCTGGTGATACTGATGGAGTTATTGCAAACTAATTTCCAAAGGCTTTTTTTTCTAGTGTTATCAAGAATAATATTATTATGCTTGTTATTTTTTGTTTGGTGCAAGTTGCCACAACACCATTATCCTGTATTTTTTAAGATCAAAGATACAACTATGTTGGTGTCCCTTATTAATTTTACATTGTATTTTTTTAAATGTAACTGCCTACTCCCAAACTGTCATTTGAAATAAAACACATAGCCAAGTGTTATTCTCTACAATTTTTTTATTGTGCATTAAAAAAAGAAAACAAATAAAATTAGACATGCTATCTGCCAATAGAACTTAACCAAAAAGTGCATTCTATGCATCCAAAAATATAGAAAATATACCAAAAATCAAATCATTATTCAACCAAAAAATTAAATAAAAGCCTTATGCTTGTGTCCTGTTTCTTAATATAGGGGGTCAACAATGCCAAGAGTTGGTGAAAGCAGGGGTCCGTCATCCGGAGATAATTCCAAAAGACTTCTGGATTATTCTCCTGGAGCTCCCGCAGCAAAGGCATATGACATAATTGGTCACGATTAATAAAGCAACCAATTTTTGGTCCAAGAAATCCTCCTCCTGTTCCTGGACTGGACTTGGGTCAAAGCAATACCTCAAAGGCCAATAATAAATAACACGTTATCTCCTCCGATTCTCCAACATGGCTGGTTGATGAACAGCAGTTCAGAAACAAAGTGAAAAGCGCAAAATGAAAAGGGCACACGCCTTGGGACAAAAGTCTGAGGTTTTGTCTGGGGAAAATCCGATCATGTGTACAAGGCTTAACTGTGAGGGTTTACAGTATTCTGGTACCACCAACACCTAAATCCCAATTTTCTGCAGAGTATATAGGGCAGGCTGTATAGTATATATACTGCTGTTCAGAGTATATAGTGCATGGGGGCCTGGGGGACCCCAAACGCCATTTTTTTTTCATTTGGAACCCATGCCGTTTTTTTCTCAATGATTTTCATCTATATTACCGGGACCCGACAATACATTACAGAGTAGTTTTTTAATTACATTTTTTCCTTTAGAAATGTCATTTTGCTGTGGTATTGTTCTAAACACGGGAAAAACGCGCTATTTTACAGGCATAATAAGGACACCCCCAAGCATGATATTTAAAGGAATATTTCATTTTTATTTTTTCACTTTAAGCATTATTAAAATCACTGCTCTCAAAAAAACTGCAGTTTTTAAAAGTTTTTTGGGCATTGATACATGTCCCCTGGGGCAGCACCTGGGTCCTCAAACACTTTGTTTATGGCAATAACTTGCATATAAGCCTTTAAAATTAGCACTTTTGATTTTTCACGTTCGTGTCCCATAGACCTTAACGGTGTTCGTGTGTTCGAACACATTTTTTGCCTGTCCGAACCAAACCAGGGGGTGTTGGGCTCATCCCTACTGGGGACAAAGAGATGGCAAATTTATTAAAGGAGAAGTACAGCCAGAGCTTCTTTGGTTGTACTTTTACTGTAGATTACAGGAGTGCAGTTCACACAGAGGTTAAAGAAAAAAAAAGGTGAATGTCTTTACATGGCTTAGTCAGAGCACAGACTTAAATCCCATTAAAAATCCGTGGAATGACTTGAAGACTGCAGTCCACAAGCGGTCACCATCAAATTTAACTTGAACAGATCTGCAAAGAAGACTAAGCAAATATTGCAAACATATCCCAACAGACTAAAGTCTGTAATTAAAGAAAAAGGTGGTTCAACAAAATACTGACGGGGGGGGGGGGGGGAGGTGATACTTTTTCCAACTCAGTGATTCTGTTTTTGAATTATAATTTTTTTTTGACATGTTGGTGTTATATAGTTTGCTTGGATGTTATAGTTGCACTAAGTACAGCTGGATGAAACAAGCTGGATAAAACAAAAACTGTGTCTGTCTTCATTTCAGGCTGCAAAGCAACAAAATGTGATTATATTAAAGGGGGTGATTATTTTCTATAACCACTGTATTTATAAATGATATAGAGTCTGGGATTAAAAGTGTATGGAATAACATCCTTACAGGACATCTCAAATTTATAAGCCAACCTCAATGCATTGTTTAATTGCACAACTGCGTGACAAAGGAGGTTTAAAGTTGATAAATGTAAAGTTATGCACTTGGGGGCTAAGACTATGCATGTATCATACATACTAGGAGAAGAACAGCTGGGGGAATCAGTGGTGGAGAAGGATCTGGGTGTTCTGGTAGATAAAAAGCTTAAAGTATAACTAAAGGCAAATCAATTTTTTTTTAAGTTTTGGATAGAGTGGAGAGGGATAAGAACCCGTGACAGTTTTTATCGCTGTCTGTGCCCCCATTAAGGAGATTCACGCTCTTTATTTGTCCTGTTTACCATTATCATTAAAGGTGAAAGTAAAAGAAAATCACAAATGTTGGGTTGCCTTCAGAAAAGTAATAGAAGGGATAGCTTCTAATGAGGACACTAGTTCTGGTGACCTGGTCCAGTTCAGTTTTGGACACCAGTTTACAAAAAGAATATTGGGGAAATGGCGAAAGTGTGCAGAGAAGGGCAACCAAACTGATAAGAGGCATGGAGTAGCTCCGCTATGAGGAAAGATTAGAGGAACTGAATTTATTCTCTATTGAGAGATTAAGGGGGGATTCGATTAACATGTATAAATATATACTGTATATACTCAAGTATAAGCCGAGTTTTTCAGCACATTTTATTGTTCTGCTTATACTTGAGTCAAGCACTTTTCTGCAGCAGAGAATTACATTTTCCGAATCGAGTTTGGGGCCCCGTATCTCGGGGCCACTTGGTGCTAGGAACCCTAAATTTGGTGTGCAAACCCAATGGAACTAGCACTACAACATATCCATGATGGGGTTCCTAGCACCAAGTGGCCCGAGATACGTTGCCTCAAAGTCGGTTCAGAAAATGTCATTCTCTGCTTCAGAAAAGTGCTTGCCATTTTCCGAACCGACTTTGGGGCCCTGTATCTCGGGGTCACTTGGTGCTAGGACAGAAATGGATATGTTATAGTGCTAGTTCCACTGGGCTTGCACACCAAATTTGGGGTTCCTAGCACCAAGTGGCCCCGAGATACGGGGCCCCAAATTCAGTCTGTGTCAACTGTGTCTATCTGCAGCAATATAATTTCGGGACCCTTTGGGACAGAGACCCCAAATTTTGGCTGCAGCTAGGGGATGGAACCCTTAACTACTGAGTTTGAAGTTCGGGGGACCTATGGCTGCAAATGGGCACAGTGAGGCATGCAAATGGGCACAGTGAGGCTGCAAATGGGCATTGTTGACACTCTTTTCCACTTACAGTAGCTGCGCATTTCTCACCCTAGGCTTATACTCGAGTCAATAAGTTTTCCCATTTTTTTGTGGTAAAATTAGGTGCCTCAGCTTATATTTTGGTTGGCATATACTCGAGTATATACGGTAAGTGGTCCATATAGTGAACTCGCTGTACAGTTATTCA
The DNA here is from genome assembly GCA_028564925.1 of Lithobates sylvaticus. Taxonomy (NCBI): domain Eukaryota; kingdom Metazoa; phylum Chordata; class Amphibia; order Anura; family Ranidae; genus Lithobates; species Lithobates sylvaticus. The sequence continues at coordinate 128,816,615 of CM053030.1, read as the reverse complement.
CCTTAAGGTCATCATAGTAGACACACTTTAATTATGGAGGAAACGAGATTTAATCTCCAAATACAGAAAGGCTTCTTCACATTAAGAGCTGTGAAAATGTGGAATAGACTCCTTCAAGAGGTGGTTCTGGCTAACTCAGTAGATTGTTTTTAAAAAAGGCCTGGATTTTTTCCTTAATGTACATAATATAACTGGATTCTAAAATGTATAGGTAAAGTTGATCCAGGGAATATCTGATGGCCTCTTGGGGGATCAGGAAGGAATATTTTCCTCTGCTGGAGCAAATTGGATCATGTTTTATTCAGGTTTTTTTTTTTTTTTGCTTACCTCTGGATCAACTGTGGGTATAATATAGTGTATAAGGTGTTTTTCTATTTGTGTGTTTGTGTGTTTTTTTTTTTCTTTGTTGGTTGAACTGGATACACTAGTGTCTTTTTTCAACCAGATTAACTATGTATGTCTTGCACAGTTATACCGACTCCTCTACTGTACTGGACTTGCTTACTCTGCTTACTCTGATGTTACTGAACACTGTGAACTTCTCACAATGTGCATTAAAAACTGCAGCAAGTCAGATAGAGCATACCTCATTTCATGACTGGAGGACACAAAGCCATGAAATGGGGGTAGTGTAAGCAGAGATGTCACAGTTTTTAATGAATGAAACATAAGGCTGAGGTTATAAAATGGTAACATTTTGAAACCTTATATTTTTAATTTTGCCTACATACCATTTTAATCCTCATTAAAACCACACACAAAAAAACTAAAGCAACCCTGTTAGGAGTAAACACTAAACAAATTGATGCCAAGTCTGCATAGTAGATGCCACATATAGTACCCCCCCAGTGCTCTCCAATTGCCTTAAAGTAGAACTATACGCAAAACTTATTTTTTTTTTCAATTTGAATAGAGTAAATGAGGGTTGTAACCCCTGTCAGATTTTTTTTGCCATCTGTGTCCCATTGCGTAGATTTCCCTTCACATGCTTTCCCATTGCCAAACAGGAAGTGAGGGAAAATCACTGCAAAATAAGGGAATTCCTTGGGGACCCCCAGGTCACCAGAACTAGTGTCACCATTGGAAGATTTTCCCCAAATTACTTTTCTGGGGACTTTAATGATAATGGTAAACAGGACAAATAGGGAGGGTGAATCTACTTAATGGGGGTACAGACAACAATAAAACCTGACAGGTGTTCTAATCCCTCTCCACTCTATCCAAAACTAAAAAAATTTTGCTACAAAGTATTGACTTAGGGGGGCTGAATACAAATGCACGCCACACTTTTCACATATTTATTTGTAAAAAAATTTGAAAACCATTTATCATTTTCCTTCCACTTCACAATTATGTGACACTTTGTGTTGGTCTATCACATAAAATCCCAATAAAATACATTTAGGTTTTGGTTGTAACATGACAAAATGTGGAAAAGGGGGTATGAATACTTTTTCAAGGCACTGTAGATATACACAATATTGTCAAAAGTATTGGGGCGCTTGCCCTTGCACACACATGAACTTTAATGGCATCCCAGTCTTAGTCCGTAGGGTTCAATATTGAGTTGGCCCACCCTTTGCAGCTATAACAGCATCAACTCTTCTGGGAAGGTTGTCCACAAGGTTTAGGAGTGTTTGACCATTCTTCCAGAAGTGCATTTTTGAGGTTAGGCACTGATGCCCATCGGTCTTTTTCTGTCTGCATTTCCGACGGACTTTAGATTGAGAGCCCGTTGTTAATTTTTCTGACGGAAAACCTTTCTATCGGATTTTCCGATCGTGTGTACGCAATTCCAACACACAAAATTCTGAAGCATGCTCGGAAACATTAAACTTCCCTTTTTTAGTGCCGTCGAAAGTGTTGTATGTCGCGGTGTTATTGACCGTCGGAATTTGGTGTGACCGTGTGTAGGCAAGACAGTTTGAGCAAAATTCCGCTCGGGAAAACCATCAGAGCTTTTTCCGATGAGAATTCCGATAGTGTGTACGTGGCAATAGAGTTTTATTTTTGCCTTTCTCTGGATCAGCTTTATTAGTTAAACTAGAAGGTCTTTTTTTCAGTCTAGCTATGTAACGGTGTGTATTTTGTACCTATTTCAATGACGTTCTTCTCAGACTAGTGGTAGCTCTCTGTCTGTGTTCCCTTTTTTTTCTTTTGAATTGTCCTTTGGTATATTCAGTATGTATCTATGAGACTCTCTCATAGCACAGTAGTTAAAGCGGAGCTCCACCTAAAGTGGAACTTCCGCTTATCGGATTCCTCCCCCCTCCGGTGCCACAATTGCCACCTTTCAGGGGGGAGGGGGTGCAGATACTGTATAATACAGGTATCTGCACCCACTTCCGGACGAGATATCCGGAGCTGCCACGCTCCTATCCGGAGATGCCCCGTTGTGTCTTGGGAAACACAGTTCCCAGGACACAACGGGGACCAATAGAGACGCGCAGCGCGACTCGCGCATGCGCAGTAGGGAACCGGGCAGTGAAGACGTTGCGTCTTCACTTCCTGATTCCCTGACAGAGGATGGTGTCACATTCTGCCGACACCGCTGGAACCTGGGACAGGTAAGTGTCCATTTATTAAAAGTCAGCAGCTGCAGTATTTGTAGCTGCTGACTTTTAATATTTTTGGTGCGGGTGCAGCTTTAAGGTGGAGCTAAAGCTTTAAGGTGGAGCTAAAGCTTTAAGGTGGAGCTAAACTTACTTTTCCTTCAACAGTACTTGTCCCTAATGGCATCTTCTGCTGGTTCCTGCCGGTCTTCGACCATCTTCATTGGCCAGTGCTGGATGACGTTACTCCTGCATATGCAGGAGTCAGTCTCCTAGGCACAAAGGAATGCATGTGCAGCTCAATTTACAGGTCACAGAAGACAGCAAGCAGGAAGGTAGGTGTATAATATTGCAGAAGACACATTGCATGCCTCTTCTACATTAAAGAGCTTGCCTGTTCACAATCAGCAGGAGGTTTATTTTGTGGTTACAAGGACAGGGGACTGTTCAAAGCAGGGGTCTCAAACTGGCGGCCCTCCAGCTGTTGCGAAACTACAAGTCCCATGAGGCATTGCAAGCTGACAGTTACAAGCATGACTCCCAAAGGCAGAGGCATGATGGTACTTGTAGTTTCGCAACATCTGGAGGACCGCCAGTTTGAGACCCCTGCTTTAAAGTGTATACTATTGGCTCAGACCATGCCCTTTTAACCTATGCCCAGTTTTCAGTACTAAGCAGCCAAACCCACCTTCACCGTGGCATGCGTCTCATATCTTCTCCATCTCATATTGTCCCTCTTTCTCAAGTTGCAGGCTTGGAAGGCATGCTGCAAGGCAAACAGTCATGCCACTGTCTTCTCCAGATCGGCAGCACAAGCTATTGTAAACCAATTCTGCATCTACATCGAATCAAAAGGTCACCAAGTATTGTGAAAATAACTTCCAGCTCAGCTTAAATATGAAACTTGAGAATTCTGACACCAAAACAATGTAAGCATAATTAGAAAAATGTAGTCAAGTGACTTCCTCTTCATGACAAGATTTCAAATGGCTTTTGTCTGTCTGAAGTCTGTGCCCAGTTGTCTGTAATCAGAGCTGTACATCAGCGCACTGGGAATGTTTAGAAAGGGAACACTTGCTGTGTGAAGTCACCTCCTCCTGAACCACAGCAGATTTCTGATATTCTATCACAGGAAATTCCTGATGGACCAGGAAAAGATGGAGCTGGGAAATGCAGAGGGGCCCCCGAGTGCCTCGGAGCTCTCGGTAAAGTGAAGAGGACACCTGGCAACAAGTGGCTTCTAAAGACCCCCCTATTTATACCAACAAAGAGATAAGGGGGCACAGGTCAACTGACGTTATTGTGCCATCGATGACAAGGTACAGAATGGATGGATGTGGAGTGAGCCTTGTGGGAGAATGAGTAACTTTAATGAGTGCATTATGCATGGAAACCATATTCTTTTTATCACTTTTATATATATTATATTACATTTTTATATATATTTTGAAAAATGTCTCTATAATATACTGTATATATATATATATATATATATATATATATATATATATTTCCTGACGCACCATGGCAGCACACACATTGGGTTGTGACTCCGCCTCCACAACCTGATAGGACTGGTTAGCTATAAGATTCGAAGAGGAGTCCCCCGCTGCATTCTCCTTTTTTTCCTCACCTGAATAGGACGATCGTTTTGACCAGAAAGATCGGTTAGAACAAAGCATGGACCCCCCTTACCGCTTCGCCCCACTAGGTTCAGCCTCTCCTAGCTGGAAGCCCTATCTGTACAGTCTCTAAATGAGCTAAACGAAGGGAAGCCCCACTCTGGTGGTCTCAGGGGCTATAAAACATGGAAAATGCCTGACAAGCCTTAAACAGGTTTTAAACGGTATGCAGCGGCCCTCCTATTCTTCCTTTACCTTTTTTTTTTTCTCTCACTTAGTTGTATATTGTTACCTGTACCTCACCCCCCTTCCTCGGCCACGCTGAGCCTTGTAGTTCCTCGGCCGGCTCACCTCCCCCATCATGGCGGCCGTACAATGCCCACACAAGCGCCCAGGAAGTGACATAGGCACTATTCCTATGTTTGCCAGCTCCCAAAATGGCGCCGAGCGCCGCGGAACGCTATTGCGCATGCGCGGCGGTGACGTCATCACCCCCGCGACGGCGGCAGATTTAAAAGGCGATCTGAGCCTTTTTTTCAGATGTCAGGCTGCAAATAACACTCTCCATCCAGGATTTGTTGCTGCTAAACGCTGCCCTGCCAAAATCCCTGCTGCCCTAGTCTCTGGTAAGCCCCAAATGACTTCTTCTTACTATACCAGCACCTGCTGCTCATACTCTGCAATGACACCAAAAAAAAAAAAAAAAAAAAAATTAATTTTTTTTTTTTTCCTTTCTTCTTCCCCCCCCCCCCTCCTCCTCTCAGGTACACTTTACACTCTCCTATGGAGGCCGCTGCTTCAGCAGACCAGCCACGAACCACAAGGTAAGGGGGCACCTGGCTAGGTAAGTAAGAAGAGGAGAAAAGAGAGCATTGTCACTAAAGCCTTTTTTTTTTTTCTGGCAGTTCTGGCAGGTCATCGGGGTCATCACACTCTAAAAGGAAAGAGCGCTCCCCCTCAAGGCACTCTCGCTCCCATAGGAGCCATTCAAGATCCTCTCACCACCACAGAAGCTCGTCTTCCGCCCACCCACACCAAGAGGGAGGGCATACACGTCCGGCGCCCAACACATGCTGGGTGTGTGGAGCTCAAGCCCTACCGGGCAAATTAGCGTGCCAAGCCTGTTTAGAAGAGGCAACCCGTGATAAGGAATCCGATGCAAGAGAGGCATCGAATATAATAAGGGAATCAGTGAAGGAGTCGATCATGCAGGTAGCAGCCTATGACCCGGTTGTACCTTCCAACTCAGCCTCTACCTCCTATTCCCAGCAAGACCAGGAAGATTCACCAGAGGAAGACGAAATACTACCACCCACAGCCTTTGACTTTGCGCTAATAGAGCCATTTGCGAGGTCAGTGAAAGAGGCGATTGGATGGGAGGAACAGACGGAATCCCCTCCAAAGTTAAGAAAATATTTTCCAAACCTCAAGAAGGATCCGGAAACATTCCCGTTTATCGAGGAGCTCGACGAACTCATAAGAGATGAATGGCAGAAACCGGATAAGAAGCCAGGGCTGAACAATAGACTAAGCAAGCTTTACCCTCTGAGGGAACCGACGGTTAACCCCCTCATCCTGGCCCCGCTGGTAGATTCTTCGCTCATGCGGCTAGCACGCCACGTAACCTTGCCAATAGAGGACGCGGTGACATTTAAAGATGTAATGGATCGCAAGATAGACCTTGACCTCAAAAAGGCATATTCAGCGGCGGGAGGAGCTTGCAGGCCAGCGGTCACTTTGGCAGCAGTAGGCAGAGCTATCTCCTGCTGGACCGCCAATACAGAGAAGCTACTAACGGAAGCGGCTGATCAAGAAAAAGTTTTATCCGCCCTGCAGGAGCTCAACTTGGCGGGGGAATTTGTTGCAGAAGCAGCAGTTGACGTGATTAGGTCCTCAGCAAGGGCAATGTTGGCCTCCGTGACCGCACGTAGAGCACTATGGCTAAAACCCTGGGTGGCAGACACAACCTCTAAGTCCAGCTGGTGTAGGATTCCCTACGACGGCGTTAACCTGTTCGGTCCCAAACTGGACGCAGCAATATCCAAAGTCACAGGAGGAAAATCGGGCCTTATTCCGTCGGATAGGAGGCCCAAACAGAAGAACCCCCCTTTCAGACGCCATTTACCTGAAAGATACCGGGACGCAAGATCATATAAACCGGGCAAAGAATTCAAGCGGAATTGGAGAAGCACACAGCCATCTTTTGTCAGGTTACAGAAGGCTAAGGGTACGACCCCTGGGGATCAACCGAAGTCCTTTTGATGCCACGCCCGCCCAGCCCGCAATAGTGGGGGCGAGGCTGAGGCTATTCGCTCAAGTATGGATGGATCATATTCAAGACCATTGGACGATTACTACCATTCAAGAGGGCCACAGGTGGAGGTTCAAACACAGTCCTCCTCGAAACTACTACAGGTTTACCAGACTTCCATCTTCAACTCAGAAACGCAGTCTTCTAGTCAAGTACGTTACGGAACTGCTACAAAAGCAGGCAATCATAGAAGTCCCAGGGGAACAGAGGGGTGTAGGCTTCTACTCTCCTCTTTTCTTGGTCACAAAAAAGACGGGCGATCTGAGACCAGTGTTAGACCTAAAGCGTCTCAACCGATCAATACAAGTCGAATCTTTCAAGATGGAGAGTCTTCAATCCATACTACTGGCAATGGGGGTAGGAGACTGGATGCTGTCAGTCGATTTGTCCGACGCCTACTTACACATACCAGTGCACAAGACCTTCCAAAAATACCTGCGTTTCGCTGTCGGCAAACAGCATTTTCAATTTCAGAGTCTCCCATTCGGGATTTCAACGGCGCCAAGAACCTTCACAAAGGTATTACTTCCAGTCATAGCATCTAAGGGAGAAGGGACTCAGAGCCCTACACTACTTAGACGACATCATTCTCCTAGCAGACAGTCGGGAAACACTCCTGCAACATCGATTCGTGCTAATCTCCACCCTCCAGCAGTTCGGTTGGCTAATAAACTGGAAGAAAAGCAGCTTGGTACCAACACAAAGAATGATTTTTCTAGGAGCGGATCTAGATACCAGTTCCAACACAGTGGGCCTTCCTCAAGAGAAGCTACTCCCGCTCATCAGCAAAGTAAACAGGCTTTTGGCGGCGGATCACTTATCCGCGAGATCATGCCTGAGTATTCTGGGGTCGATGTCATCCACTTTCCTAATGATCCAGTGGGCTCAGTGGAATTCGAGGACCCTCCAGAATTCGTTCCTGAAACAATGGAATGGACATTCGATGAACCAGCGAATAGTGATTACGCAAGCAGTGAAGAACTCTGCGCGGTGGTGGACCCAAGCTTCCAACTTGACACGTTGCCGTCATATTGTACCCCCACTTCCAGAAATAGTGACATCGGATGCCAGCCTCCATGGGTGGGGAGCACACTATCAACACCAAGGGGCACAGGGCCGTTGGGCCTTCCGACCGCAGGGCACAGTCTCAAACGTCCTAGAGCTCAGGGCCGCCTGGCAAGCCCTGCGAACCTTTGCACATCTCCTTACAGGGAAAAGTGTTCTTCTACGAATGGACAACACAGTAGCAGTGAACTACGTCCACAGACAGGGAGGCACCCGAAGCAATACGCTCATGCAGGAGGTCCGACCCATACTCGAATGGGCACAGGTCCATCTGGCGGATCTAAAGGCAATATATGTACCAGCGGCACACAACCAACTCGCGGACGACCTGAGTCGCGTGTTCGTATCAAACAACGAATGGTCCCTGAGTCACCGGGCCTTCGCTCTGCTTACACGTCGATGGGGAACGCCAGACTTAGACCTAGCAGCAACGCCAGAGAACAGCAAGTGTTCCCGCTTTCTAGCAAGAACAGCATACCCTACAGCAACAGGGATCGACTGCCTACATCACCCTTGGGAATTCCAGTTAGGATACATATTTCCGCCAGTCCCCCTAATAGCCAGGTTCCTGGCCAGATTGAGGAGCTCGACATCCACAGTGGTGGCAGTATTGCCGTTCTGGCCGAGGAGGCCTTGGTTCGCGACTGTGCTGCAACTCAACACAGAAGAGCCACTCCCGCTGCCTCTGTTCCCGGACCTACTCTCGCAGGGTCAATTCTTACACCCATCCCCAGAACGTCTTCATCTGACGGCATGGAAATTGAGAGGGAAAGGTTGTTGGATCAAGGGTGCTCGCTTAGAGTAGTATCCACACTTCAGCAAGCCAGGAAAAAATCAACCAACGACATATACAACAAAATCTGGGAAAAATTCTCCACCTTTTCTCACCAACAATCCTGGGACCCAACATCCCCTTCAGTGTCTCAAATCCTTGAGTTCCTGCAACTAGGCCTAGAAAAGGGGCTAAGCTCTAGCACCTTAAAGGTCCAAGTCTCTGCCCTGTCCGCAATGACAGGAGTCAAATGGGCTTCAAACCCTCTAGTAGTCCAATTCCAGAAAGCATGCTTGAAGATCAAGCCTCCCAGAAAACCAATCTTCCCGACCTGGGATCTGCCAATCGTATTGGAAGCACTCTCAAAAGAACCCTTCTTTCCTTTGAATTCAGTATCCCTTTGGAACCTAACTCTAAAGTTATCATTTTTACTAGCAATAACGTCAGCCAAGCGGGTCTCGGAATTACAGGCACTATTAATTAAAGAACCACACCTAATTCTTTACCCAGACAGAGTCATCCTCAGACCATCGGATCAATTTGTGCCCAAGGTGGCATCTACCTTCCATTTTGGATCAGAAATTAGCCTTCCAGTACTACTTAGCAGTGAGGGGAACCCTCACCCCTTGGACGTTAAGTCGGCCATCTCTGCCTACCTGGAGATTACCCGCACATTTAGGAAAACGGAGCGCCTCCTGATCATACCACAGGGCACAAAAAGAGGCCAAGCAGCATCCTCAAGAACGATAGCATCCTGGTTAGTAAAAATCATAAAGAAGGCATACTCCATTCAACTTCTCCCGATACCAGAAGGATTGAGAGCCCACTCGACGAGAGCAGTGGCGACCTCCTGGGCAGCATATTGTAAAGTTTCTCCAGAGACTATTTGCAGGGCAGCAACCTGGACCTCAAAAACCACCTTCATGGCTCACTACCGAATAGACCCGGCTCAGTTAACCACAGCCGAGTTCGGAAAGTCAATCATCCAAAGGAACACATCCATACCTTGTACTTAAGTTAATAAATCCTTTTTTGCAAGCACCCACCCATGTAGCGAGTTATTTCCCATTGTGTGTGCTGCCATGGTGCGTCAGGAAAATGGAAAATTGTATACTCACCTTTCCGTAATTTTCCTTTCCTGACGCACCCCATGGCAGCACACAGAACCCACCCCTCTAAGGTAATAGTTACTGAGAATGCAGCGGGGGACTCCTCTTCGAATCTTATAGCTAACCAGTCCTATCAGGTTGTGGAGGCGGAGTCACAACCCATTGTGTGTGCTGCCATGGGGTGCGTCAGGAAAGGAAAATTACGGAAAGGTGAGTATACAATTTTCCATTTTGTGGAGCAGCGGTTCCCAACCTCTCTGGCACCAGGGGAGGTGCAGCTTGTCACCTCGTGGAAAGAGTGAGGGGGGTTTGCAGCTTATCAACAGGGGGTGTGTGTGTGTGTGTGGGGGGGGGGGGGGTTGCAGCCTGTCACCTCAGGGGGGAGGGGATGCTGCTTATCATGTGTGTGCGTGTGTGTGGGGGGGGGGGGGGTTTCAGCCTGTTGCCTTGGGGAGGGGGGGTGTAGCTTACCACCTTGGGGGGGGGTGGTGGTTGTAGGCTGTCACCTTGGGGGGATGCAGCTCGTAACCTGGGGGTGTGTTTGATGCTTGCAGCCTGTCACCCCAGGGTGCCGGTGCAGCCTGGGTCTCACTAATGCTATGAGATCCTGTCCCCAGCCAGATGTTCTGCCGAAAACTCCAACTCACCAAAATCTCCAACCACGACACTTCCGGTGACTCTCCAGCATCAGTAATTGGAGATTTGGACGAGCTGGCTGTTTTCACAGAACACCGGCAGCGTATACACTATGGTACACGATAAAATGAGTGGACATTGTTAGTCCGCCCACTACTAACCAACAACATGGCCGCCTCCAAGGCGGCAACAAGTTTTTCCTCCTTACCCGGTTTTCTGTGAAAACAGCCAACTCGTCGTCTACCGTAGTGTATACCCTGCCAGTGTTCCGTGAAAACAGCCAACTCGTCGAAATCTCCAATTATTGCTGGTCGAGATTCACCGGACGTGACGTGGTTGGAGATTTTGGTGAGTTGGAGTTTTTTCGGCAGAACACCCATTTCCCTCTTCGTGACCACAGAGAGGGAAGGGGATCGGACGCCCTCTGGTGATCGGAGAGTGGCAGTGCAGGTTGTGCCGGCTTGCTCTACATTCTTGGGTTGCAGAGTTGATGATTTTAGCTGGGTATTTGATGTCATAGTGACATCAGAATAGGCACTTTTACTTATTTCTCATTGGTTATCATGTGTACCTAAGGATTTTATTGTTTGTACTGTGCATCATGTAGCCATGAGAAAGGGATCTGCACTTATCAAATTAATGATACTCAAGGAACAATTATTTTATACAAAGGTGTGATAGTGACTGTATTGACTACTCTGTTCAACCTGCTGACTTCAGGCACGGAACCGAAACAATGAGCAGGAATGAAATCCTTAGGCAGGTGTCCTGCGCAGCAGATGACAGCAGCGTCAAGGTAAACAGAACAAACACAATACAATTTTTTATATTATCCAAATAACAGGAGTGATCTTAAGTAGTGCAGACAGACAGAAGTCTAAAAGATCCTGTTGATTAGCCATAGGCAGTCTATTTAAACACTCTATATTGGGGCAGATGTGCGCTACTTTAAGACCTGAGCTGCAGTACTCAGTGACCATAAGCAAGTGATAAATACTTAAGGCTGATCCTTTAACTGTGCCTTTCTACAGATGTCCCCCTTTAGCAAGCCATGACACTTTCTATATTAAAGAAAATCCTGCTAAGACTCTACTATGTTCTCTACTTATTGCTTAAATCAAATTCTTCCATGTGATTCCAAACTTCTCTGTCTTATACTTTACCTCTTCCTCATATTTATGTAGTGCTCCCCCTTAAGGGCTGCAGATGAACTGGGATCCCCACCCTGCACAGCCAGTCACACCGAATTTTCACAGGCAGTTCAGAGACAAAGAACAGTCCGTGACTTTGTTTTTTGTATTTTTTTGAGGGTTAATAACTTGAATGGGGATGGCAAATTATAGGATGCCCACCTGACTTCAGCAACCAACACTTTAACAACATCTTCAGGGACATCTCTCTATATACAGTCTATATACAGCCTCCTTGACACCCTCCTGCACTTTACTTGATTGCAGACTTCAACTTGATCACTGTAAATGAATCTGACAGACACAGTCAGAGTTAGCAATGGCCTTTTGGAGCAAAAACTCAAAGCCCTGTGTAGCAGATTACAGTGATCAGCTGCTTGCACTCTTCCTCCTGTGACTGCTGGTCCCAGCCCTACCTCTTCGGGCACTGCCAACCCACATGGCTGCAGCTGCCCCTTTCACTAGCCCTCCAGGCTAACTTTCTTCCACAGTCCTCCAGACTGTCCCTCTCACCAGCCCACCTACTGACTCTGCAGGAGATCTCCCAGGGAAGGGATGAAGACTTGGTACAATGCGGTCTTCAGGGAAAACTGGCTATGTATGGCAGTCTCCCTCCTTGTAAGTCCCCAGTCTGTGCTGCTCTACTCACACTGTCCTCCACTTGCTCCTGTGCCTCCAGGAAGGGCTTTCTTCATGTGTTGTGGCAGGATCCTTCCAGCACCCAAACCCTGGCCAAAGGTCACCCCCGCCTAAACTAGAGGGTACCCCAAAGGGCCACTGACAGCATCCACAGCACTAAATCTCCAATGCTCCTACTGGCATGGCTCATGCCTATTTATGAGGTGAGCCTACCCCCTGCCAGCCCTTTACTGGGGAATTGCCGAGGCCCTCATAAATTTTCCAAACAGCTCCTCCTAACCTTCACCCACTGATTCTAGAAGTTTCTACAACCTTCTAGACCAGAGAGAGGCACCAGAGGAGCTGTCAGGATGAGTCATCCAACCCTGAAGTGACTCCCTGAGCCCTGACCCAGATTCACAGCTAAGGCTTATCCCTGAGCTACATAAATTTACCGATACTAACAGGCCTACACTAATAAACCTACACTAACACCTAGCATGCACTAGAGGGTGCTACATTTAACTCACTTCTTGAGTCCATTCTTCTGCCCCGCTTATTAAACTGTATTTTGCTAGCAAACGTGTCAAATACTCTTCACTATTCCAATTCAAAAAGAGACATTTCACTGCTTCTCCTGCTCAACCTAATCTCTGCATTTGACACAGTTGCTCATTCTCCATACTCACCTTGCATCCAAGACACTTGCCTCTCCTGGTTTTCGCTAAAGTCTATTTAGGATTTGTCAAAATTGAGCTTGAATAAAACTGAGCTAATCATTCTCCAAACCGCTGCTTGAAATCTTTTTAAAATGTAAATAACAATATAACGCTGCCTCATACGTTTGCTGCCTGGGGGCTGTACCTGACTCCCACTTATTGAGGGTCAGTTTTCTATTACTGGAGTCTGTCAGCGCACAACCTTTGTTGCCCAAAGCAACACTACTCTGCTAGGTTCACCTCTTTTATTTATTTATATACAGTCAGAGCTGCTTCTGTCTCTGTGGATGTGTTATTGGTTAGGTAAGTACGGTATTCTATCTCTGTGGATGTGTTATTGGTAATGTTTAGGTAAGTACGGTATTCTATCTCTGTGAATGTGTTATTGGTAATGGTAAGGTAAGTACGGTATTCTATCTCTGTGAATGTGTTATTGGTAATGGTAAGGTAAGTACGGTATTCTATCTCTGTGAATGTGTTATTGGTAATGTTTAGGTAAGTACGGTATTCTATCTCTGTGGATGTGTTATTGGTTAGGTAACTACGGTACTCTATCTCTGTGGATGTGTTATTGGTTAGGTAAGTACGGTATTCTATCTTTGTGGATGTGTTATTGGTTAGGTAACTACGGTACTCTATCTCTGTGGATGTGTTATTGGTTAGGTAAGTACGGTATTCTATCTCTGTGAATGTGTTATTGGTAATGGTAAGGTAAGTACGGTATTCTATCTCTGTGGATGTGTTATTGGTAATGGTAAGGTAAGTACGGTATTCTACCTCTGTGAATGTGTTATTGGTAATGTTTAGGTAAGTACGGTATTCTATCTCTGTGGATGTGTTATTGGTTAGGTAACTACGGTACTCTATCTCTGTGGATGTGTTATTGGTTAGGTAAGTACGGTATTCTATCTTTGTGGATGTGTTATTGGTTAGGTAACTACGGTACTCTATCTCTGTGGATGTGTTAATGGTTAGGTAAGTACGGTATTCTATCTCTGTGAATGTGTTATTGGTAATGGTAAGGTAAGTACGGTATTCTATCTCTGTGGATGTGTTATTGGTAATGGTAAGGTAAGTACGGTATTCTACCTCTGTGAATGTGTTATTGGTAATGTTTAGGTAAGTACGGTATTCTATCTCTGTGGATGTGTTATTGGTTAGGTAACTACGGTACTCTATCTCAGTGGATGTGTTATTGGTTAGGTAAGTACGGTATTCTATCTTTGTGGATGTGTTATTGGTAATGGTAAGGTAAGTACGGTATTCTATCTCTGTGGATGTGTTATTGGTAATGGTAAGGTAAGTACGGTATTCTACCTCTGTGAATGTGTTATTGGTAATGTTTAGGTAAGTACGTTATCTGTGGATGTGTTATTGGTTAGGTAACTACGGTATTCTATCTCTGTGGATGTGTTATTGGTTAGGTAAGTACGGTAATGTGTTATTGGTTAGGTAACTACGGTATTCTATCTCTGTGGATGTGTTAATGGTTAGGTAAGTACGGTATTCTATCTCTGTGAATGTGTTATTGGTAATGGTAAGGTAAGTACGGTATTCTATCTCTGTGGATGTGTTATTGGTAATGGTAAGGTAAGTACGGTATTCTACCTCTGTGAATGTGTTATTGGTAATGTTTAGGTAAGTACGGTATTCTATCTCTGTGGATGTGTTATTGGTTAGGTAACTACGGTACTCTATCTCTGTGGATGTGTTATTGGTTAGGTAAGTACGGTATTCTATCTCTGTGAATGTGTTATTGGTAATGGTAAGGTAAGTACGGTATTCTATCTCTGTGGATGTGTTATTGGTAATGGTAAGGTAAGTACGGTATTCTACCTCTGTGAATGTGTTATTGGTAATGTTTAGGTAAGTACGGTATTCTATCTCTGTGGATGTGTTATTGGTTAGGTAACTACGGTACTCTATCTCAGTGGATGTGTTATTGGTTAGGTAAGTACGGTATTCTATCTTTGTGGATGTGTTATTGGTTAGGTAACTACGGTACTCTATCTCTGTGGATGTGTTATTGGTTAGGTAAGTACGGTATTCTATCTCTGTGAATGTGTTATTGGTAATGGTAAGGTAAGTACGGTACTCTATCTCTGTGGATGTGTTATTGGTTAGGTAAGTACAATATTCTATCTCTGTGGATGTGTTATTGGTTAGGTAAGTACTGTATTTTGGCTCTGTGGATGTGTTCCTGATTGTGGAAGTGCAGTATTCTATGCCAGGCAGCACTGTGCACTTAGTGGTTAACACATCTGCCTTGCAGCACTGGAGTCCTTGGTTTGAACCTTGACCCTGGCGTTTTCTACATATTTTCCATGTAATTGTAGGTTTCCTTTGGGTACTACAGTTTTCTCCCACACTTCAAAGCAGTGGCGGTCGGTCGGTTATCAGCCCCGCACTTACCCCATCTATGGTGTGGGCAGCGCTTCCCTCTGGGCGATGGCGGCGGCTTCCCCTACGTCTCCTCCTCGGCATGCTGGGGGGTGTGTCTGTCTCCTCCCTCCTCCTCCTAGGTCAAAAGAATCGCTTCCCCTTTTCGGCCAATCAGGAAACAGGTCTCAGGACCCGCTTTCTGATTGGCCAGAATCAGTGTGGCAATTGTCACACAACTGGGTGGGCTCTGGGTGCAGTGCCCTTTTTGAAGCCTATTATAGCCTCTAGCTCTACTCAAGTGTTTAAAAAAAAAAAAAAAAATACATTGGAATCCATGCATCCAGTGCCCCGCATGTAGATTAGGGGACCAGACGCATGGATTTGGGGGGGGGGGGGGGGGGTTGGCGCCACTACTCCAAAGACATAAAGGTAGATTAATTACTTGTCTAAATTGGTCCTAGTATATGTATGCATGTGAGATAGGAACTTTAGCTGGTAAGCTCCTTGAGGGCAGGGACGGTGAATGTAACTTTTTAAAAAAAGCACTGTGCAAGTTGTTGGCTCTATATAAATGCCTGTAATAAATAAATATTTTCTTTGATCACTCTCTTCTGGTTGCATCAATACAGCATTTTGTATTTGTAAATGCATTTCTTTCTATCAGTATAGTATTCTGTCTCTGCGGACATGTTTCTGGTTGCATCAGTTATTGTTTATTTGTTCCATTATGTTAAAGTGGAAGTAAACCCTTCCATATGACTTTGGCCTACAGGTAAGCCTAGATTAAGGTCCAATAAATATCTCCTAAACCTACAGTGGTGTGAAAAAGTGTTTGCCCCCTTCCTCATTTCCTGTTCCTTTGCATGTTTGTCACACTTAAGTGTTTCGGAACATCAAACCAATTTAAACAATAGTCAAGGACAACACAAGTAAACACAAAATGCAATTTGTAAATGAAGGTGTTTATTATTAAAGGTGAAAAAAAATCCAAACCATCATGGCCCTGTGTGAAAAAGTGATTGCCCCCTAAACCTAATAACTGGTTGGGCCACCCTTAGCAGCAACAACTGCAACCAAGCGTTTGCGATAACGTGCAATGAGGCTTTTACAGCGTCCTGGAGGAATTTTGGCCCACTCATCTTTGCAGAATTGTCCTAATTCAGTTACATTAGAGGGTTTTCGAGCATGAACGGCCTTTTTAAGGTCATACCACAACATCTCAATAGGATTCAGGTCAGGACTTTGGCTAGGCCACTCCAAAGTCTTCATTTTGTTTTTCTTC
Source organism: Lithobates sylvaticus (assembly GCA_028564925.1). Classification (NCBI taxonomy): domain Eukaryota; kingdom Metazoa; phylum Chordata; class Amphibia; order Anura; family Ranidae; genus Lithobates; species Lithobates sylvaticus. The sequence continues at coordinate 128,800,357 of CM053030.1, read as the reverse complement.
AGCCATTCGGTGGTGGACTTGCTGGTGTGTTTAGGATCATTGTCCTGCTGCAGAACCCAAGTTCGTTTCAGCTTGAGTACACGAACAGATGGTCGGACATTCTCCTTCAGGATCTCTTGGTAGACAGCAGAATTCATAGTTCCTTTTATCACGGCAAGTCTTCCAGGTCCTGAAGCAGCAAAACAGCCCCAGACCATCACACTACCACCACCATATTTTACTGTTGGTATAATGTTCTTTTTCTGAAATGCAGTGTTCCTTCTACGCCAGATATACTTGGACACACACCTTCCAAAGAGTTCCACTTTTGTCTCATCGGTCCACAGAATGTTGTCCCAAAAGTCTTGGGGATCATCAAGATGTGTTGTGGAGAAATTGAGACGAGCTTTGATGTTCTTTTTGCTCAGCAGTGGTTTTCTCCTTGGAACTCTGCCATGCAGGCCATTTTTTTGCCCAGTCTTTTCCTGATGGTGGAGGCATGAACGCTGACCTTAACTGAGGCAAGTGAGGCCTGCAGTTCCTTGGACGTTGTTGTGGGGTCTTTTGTGACCTCTTGGATGAGTCGTCGCTGCGCTCTTGGGGTAATTTTGGGCGGCCGGCCACTCCTGGGAAGGTTCACCACTGTTCCATGTCTTCGCCATTTGTGGATAATGGCTCTCACTGTGGTTCGCTGGATTCCCAAAGCTTTGGAAATGGCTTTATAACCTTTCCAGACTGATAGATCTCAATTACTTTCTTTCTCAATTGTTCCTGAATTTCTTTGGGTCTCGGCATGATGTGTAGCTTTTAAGGATCTTCTGGTGGACCTTACTGTGTCAAGCAGCTCCTATTTAAGTGATGCCTTGATTGTGAACAGGTGTGGCAATAATCAGGCCTGGGTGTGGCTAGAGAAATTGAACTCAGGTGTGGACAACCACAGTTATAGTATGTTTTAACAAGGGGGGGCAATCACTTTTTCACACAGGGCCATGATGGTTTGGATTTTTTTTCACCTTTAATAATAAACACCTTCATTTACAAATTGCATTTTGTGTTTACTTGTGTTGTCCTTGACTATTGTTTAAATTGGTTTGATGTTCCGAAACACTTAAGTGTGACAAACATGCAAAGGAACAGGAAATGAGGAAGGGGGCAAACACTTTTTCACACCACTGTACATGGTTTAGGAGATATTTAGCGATGAAAAGGCATCGCTGTCTACGGGCATGCGCCGTAGACAGCGGCGCGCCGTAGACAGCGGAGCGCAGGCGCACTGAGGGCGCACTGAGTATGCCGCTCTCACGGCAATATGCCGATCTTGTGCGCATGCGCGGGAGTGACGTCATCGCCGCTCCAGCGAATGATAGTGCTGGAGCGGCGAGACCCGGAAGTCACTCCAGCCCTGCATGGCGGCGAAGAAGATTGAAGATAAGGACCGCTTCGGGGGCTTTGTTTTCAGGTAAGTTTTTCATAATGAGCTAGTATGCTATGCATACTAGCTCATTATGCCTTTGCCTTGCAGGGTGTCTTTTTTTTTTTTTTTTTTTTACAGAGGCTTTACTTCCTCTTTAAGTAATTGTATTTCCCAATATGTATGTGATGTATGACTGTAATCCACTATGTTTATAAATATTCCTTCATGTTTAAATGTAACAATACATGTTTGCTGTATTATAATTTTTTTGGAGATGGAAGACACCTTGTGGTAGCTGCGAAACAGTACAAATTTGTCCGTGTGTCTTGTATTCTTCCATCTCTTAGATTATAAGTAGTGAAGGGCAAATCTGCTTTGGTTTCATGTAAGGGCATTTTCGGTGAGCACATCCAAAGATTCGTAAATTATGAGCTTTAAAGTGGTTGTTTCCCTGATATGAAATATAACAAAGCAAATCCCTCAAAAGTGTGTATTTGTCCCAATCCAGAGCACTAAGTATCATTTCTGTCTGCTGCCTCGTTCCTCTGCATGAGTGGCTTCTGATAAGTTTTCCTGAAACCAAGAGGTAAAAAGGTGACATCCTGAGCTGTGCCTGTGTGCGTGTGAAGGGGGGGGGGGGGGGGGGGTGTCCCTTGCAGAATCAGTCTTCTCCATTTTTAAGGCTTATAGGTAGGGGACTGTGAAATTAAGGACACTGGTGCACTGGTCCAAATCATTTGGTGGAGGGGAGATTATGGTGTGGGGTTGTTTTTTCAGGGGTTGGGCTTGGCTCCTTAGTTCCAGTAAAGGGAACTCTTAAGGTGTCTGTATATCAATACATTTTGGACAATTTTATGCTCCCAACTTTGTGGGAACAGTTTGGGGATGGCCCCTTCCTGTTCCAACATGACTGTGCACCAGTGCACAAAGCAAGGTTCATAAAGACATGGATGAGCAAGTTTTGGGTGGAGGAACTTGACTGGCCTGCACAGACTTCTGACCTCAACCTGATAGAACACCTTTGGGATGAATTAGATTGGAGACTGCGAGCCAGGCCTTCTTGTCCACATTAGTGCCTGACCTCACAAATGCGCTTCTGGAAGAATGGTCAAAACATTCCCATAGATACACACCTAAACCTTGTGGACAGCCTTCCCAGAAGAGTTGAAGCTGTTATAGCTGCAAAGGGTGGGCCAACCTAATATTGAACCCTACAGACTGGGATGCCATTAAATTTCATGTGCGTGTAAAGGCCGGTGTCCCAATACTTTTGGTAATATAATGTACAGTGGATATAAAAAGTCTACACAACCCTATTAAAATGTCAGGTTTCTGTGTTGTAAAAAAATGAGACAAAGATAAATCATTTCAGAACTTTTTCCACCTTTAATGTGACCTATAAACTGTACAACTCAGTTGAAAAACAAACGGAAATCTTTTCGGTGGAGGGAGTAAAAATAAAAAATAATATGGTTGTATAAGTGTGCAAACTCTTAAACTAATACTTTGTTGAAGCACCTTTTGATTTTATTACAACACTCTTTTTAAGTCTATCAGCATGGCACATCTTGACTTCTTGACTTGGCAATATTTGCCCAATGTTCTTTGCAAAAACACTCCATATCTGTCAGATTGCGAGGGCATCTCCTGTGCACAGCCCTCTTTAGATTACCCCACAGATTTTCAATAGGATTCAGGTCTGAGCTCTGGCTGGGCCATTCCAAAACTTTAATCTTCTTCTGGTGAAGCCATTCCTTTGTTGATTTGGATGTATGCTTTGGGTCGTTGTCATGCTAAAAGATGAAGTTCATCATCATGTTCAGCTTTCTAGCAGAAGCCTGAAAGTTTTGTGCCAATATTGACTGGTATTTGGAACTGTTCATAATTTCCTCCACCTTGACTAAGGCCCCTGTTCCAGCTGAAGAAAAACAGCCCCATAGCATGATGCTGCCACCACCATGCTTCACTGTGGGTATGGTGTTATTTTGGTGATGTGCAGTGTTTGTTTTTGCACCAAACATATCTTTTGGAATTATGGCCAAAAAGTTCAACCTTGTTTTCATCAGACCACAACACATTTTCCCACATGCTTTTGGGAGACTGCATATGTGTTTTTGCCATATTTAGCCGGGCTTGGATGTTTTTCTTGGTAAGAAAAGGCTTCCGTCTTGCCACTCTACCCCATAGCCCAGATATATGAAGAAAACAGGAGATAGTTGTCACATGTACCACACAGCCAGTACTTGCAAGATATTCCTGCAACGCCTTTAATGTTGCTGTAGGCCTCTTGGCAGCCTCCCTGACCAGTTTCCTTCTCTTCTTTTCATCAATTTTGGAGGGATGTCCAGTTCTTGGTAATGTCACTGTTCAGCCATATTTTCTCCACTTGATGATGACTGTCTTCACTGTGTTCCATGGTATAGCTAATGCCTTGGAAATTCTTTTGTACCCTTCTCCTGACTGATAACTTTTAACAATGAGATCCCTCTGATGCTTTGGAAGCTCTCTGTGGACCATGTCTTTTGCTGTAGGATGTGACTTACAAAATGTCAGGAAAGACCTACTAGAACAGCTGAACTTTAATTGGAGTTAATCAGGGGCGTAACTAGAAATCACAGGGCCCCATAGCAAAATGTTGTATGGGCCCCCCCCCCCCCCCCCCACAAAAAAATGGCGGGGCTTAAATTAAATAGTGGGCGTGGTTTAAAGGGCGGGGCTCAAAGGGTGTGTGGTTCGAGTCTGAGAAGAAAGAAAGAGCCCAGATCCTACACCACAATAGCAATATATGTATTCCAGAAAGTTTAATCAACAGATAAAGATACTCCAAACACCCGGTGTTAGTGCTTCAATAATCCTCACCTGTGCCCAATGCAGCGTGGTCTGCCCATGCCCAATACTGCCTCACCTGTGCCCAATGCAGCGTGGTCTGTGCCCAATACAGCATGTCCAGTGTCCAATGCAGCCTCACCTGTGCCCAAAGCAGCATGGCCAGTGCCCAATACTGCCTCACCTGTGCCCAATACTGCCTCACCTGTGCCCACTTGTGCCCAATGCAACGTGTCCAGTGCCCAATGCAGCCTCACCTGTGCCCAATGCAGCCTCACCCGTGCCCAATGCAGCCTCACCCGTGCCCAATGCAGCCTCACCCGTGCCCAATGCAGCCTCACCCGTGCCCAATGCAGCCTCACCCGTGCCCAATGCAGCCTCACCCGTGCCCAATGCAGCCTCACCCGTGCCCAATGCAGCCTCACCTTTGCCCAATGCAGCATGACCCGTGCCCAATTCAGCATGACCCGTGCCCAATGCAGCGTGGCCTGCCCATGCCCAATGCAGCCTGACCCGTGCCCAATGCAGCCTGACCCCACCCATGCCCAATGCAGCCTGACCCATGCCCAATGCAGCCTCCCCCGTGCCCAATGCAGCCTCCCCCGTGCCCAATGCAGCCTCCCCCGTGCCCAATGCAGCCTCTCCCGTGCCCAATGCAGCCTCCCCGTGCCCAATGCAGCCTCTCCCGTGCCCAATGCAGCCTCTCCCGTGCCCAATGCAGCCTCTCTCGTGCCCAATGCAGCCTCCCCCGTGCCCAATGCAGCCTCACCCGTGCCCAATGCAGCCTCACCCGTGCCCAATGCAGCCTCCCCCGTGCCCAATGCAGCCTCTCTCGTGCCCAATGCAGCCTCTCTCGTGCCCAATGCAGCCTCTCTCGTGCCCAATGCAGCCTCCCCCGTGCCCAATGCAGCCTCCCCGTGCCCAATGCAGCCTCTCTCGTGCCCAATGCAGCCTCCCCCGTGCCCAATGCAGCCTCTCTCGTGCCCAATGCAGCCTCCCCCGTGCCCAATGCAGCCTCTCTCGTGCCCAATGCAGCCTCCCCCGTGCCCAATGCAGCCTCCCCGTGTCCAATGCAGCCTCCCCCGTGCCCAATGCAGCCTCCCCCGTGCCCAATGCAGCCTCTCTCGTGCCCAATGCAGCCTCACCCGTGCCCAATGCAGCCTCACCGTGCCCAATGCAGCCTCCCCGTGCCCAATGCAGCCTCTCTCGTGCCCAATGCAGCCTCTCTCGTGCCCAATGCAGCCTCTCTCATGCCCAATGCAGCCTCTCTCATGCCCAATGTAGCCTCCCCCGTGCCCAATGCAGCCTCCCCCGTGCCCAATGCAGCCTCCCCGTGCCCAATGCAGCCTCACCTGTGCAGTGTTAGAGGTGAGCCAGACTGCAGCAGCCCTTATTGGCGAGCGTGGGGCTCTCTCAGATTGGGGGGGGGGGGGGGGGGGGGGGGGGCGAGCACCGGCCGCACGGTCCCCCAGCCAGGGGAAGTGAGGAGAGGAAGAGGCGCGCTGTCCAGCAGAGCGCTGTAATAGCTAACATTTGAATGCCCTGTGAGTTCCCGGGGCTCAACGTCACATAGCCCCACCTCTTGGCCCGGCGCCTTTGATGACGTCACATGTCCCGCATTGGACCGGCGTTCTGTCTATCAAAAGCGTCGGGCCAAGAGGTGGGGCTATGTGACGGTGAGCCCCGGGAACTCACAGGGCATTCAAATAAAAGCTATTACACAGCGCTCTGCTGCCTTGTACGGACAGCGCGCCTCTTCCTCTCCTCACTTCCCCTGGCTGGGGGCCCGTGCGGGCAGTGCTCGTCCCCCCCCCGGGCCCCGGCAGTATGCTTTCCTCCTCCTCCCCAGGGGCCCCATAGCAGCTGCGGGCCCCATAGCGGCCGCGTGTGTCGCTATGGCGGTAGTTCCGCCACTGGAGTTAATCAGAGGCACTTTAAATGATGGCAGGTGTGTACTGACTCCTATTTAACATGAGTTTGAATGTGATTGCTTAATTCTGAACACAGCTACATCCCCAGTTGCACCAGTGCACAAAGCAAGGTCCATAAAGACACGGATGAGCGAGTTTTGGGTGTAGGAACGTGACAGGCCTGCACAGACTTCTGACCTCAACCCGATAGAACACCTCTGGGATGATTTAGTTTGGAGACTGCGAGCCAGGCCTTCTTGTCCAACATCAGTGCCTGACCTCACAAATCACGTGAGACATTGGTGACAAGAATTTGGATCCTGAGGAAGCTGAATGTCAAGCGAAACCTATCCATCTACTAGTCTTCCTGTATATAATGAAGGATCTATGTACCCCTCTTATTAGATTAGAGGGTAGTTAATGTGTGATGAACTTTTTAGTGGATTTTAATGGATTAATAAAATTGCATTGTTTTAAATTTTTTGTTCTCCGACATTTGTTATTGTGGCACATATAAATCCACCTGCCCCACTTTCCTCATTTGTGGTCTGTTGGGACTTTCTCATTATATATTTTATATAGCAAACCTCCGGCTGCAGCTGGAAATTATTCAGTTAGTGGCAATATTACTACTCACTGGCAGCTCCCTGCTGTGGAGGCTAAAACCACTTTGGATGCTAGGACGCAAGCGGCTCCTTGCATCCTAGCAACCAAGGATGCTATGCAGGCCAGCAACCTGTCTCATCATTGGTTGCTAGGTTGCCAGCGTAAATGCAGTCATTTGTTGATAAGGCGTACCATAACAATCAATAAAGCCATGCAAAACAAAAATGATGTGGGTTTTTAGCCTGGCTAGCTAAGAAAGGGGTGAAGCGGGAACGTGCAGCCCTGCTTCCCCTCCTGAACCATACTACTCTCAACATGGGTACCTTGTTGATGAGGACAACGGCTGCTTCTCCATATTGGAGACAAGCGTTTGGATGCTGAGGAAGCTTAATGCCAAGTTAAATGCATTGATCTACTTGTCATTCTGTATATCATGAAAGATATATGTACCCCTCTTATTAGATTAGAGGATATTTGATGTGTGGTGAATTTTATAGTGGATTTTAATGTAGTAATAAAATAGAATTGTTTAAAAAAAATGTTGTTCTTCAACATTTGTTATTGTGGCACATATAAATCCCCCTGTCTTACTTTCCTCATTTGTGGTCTGTTGGGACTCTCTCATTATATAATGCGTTTAGATATGATATGGGGAAGGTGCCAGCCTAAATCCTGCAACTGAGATCCTCGATCTTTAAAAGGAACATTCTATGTAGCTCAGCTGTTTGCAACACCAAATGTGCACAAATACTGCACATCTGAGAACCCCATCCCTAATCATGAGCTTGTTTGGCCATAGCCCTCCACTGCATTTTCTGCAACAAGCTTCTATTTCAAGGCATCCATGTGAAGTAATAGTCATACAGTACATTACCTAAAGCTTACTATAGTAGTATAACCTTCTACTTATATTGAAGCAAATGGTTCTATGCACTATGTAAATGACTGTGTTATATGTCTGAGCTGTATAAATAAAGGAAATAATTAAAGAGAAGCTACAGGCTCCCACCCAAAAAAAATAAAATTTTGCAGCTACAAATTCTGCAGCTGCTGACTTTTAATACAGTGGTGTGAAAAAGTGTTTGCCCCCTTCCTCATTTGCATGTTTGTCACACTTAAGTGTTTCGGAACATCAAACCAATTTAAACAATAGTCAAGGACAACACAAGTAAACACAAATTGCAATTTGTAAATGAAGGTGTTTATTATTAAAGGTGAAAAAAAATCCAAACCATCATGGCCCTGTGTGAAAAAGTGATTGCCCCCCTTGTTAAAACATACTATAACTGTGGTTGTCCACACCTGAGATCAATTTCTCTAGCCACACCCAGGCCTGATTATTGCCACACCTGTTCACAATCAAGGCATCACTTAAATAGGAGCTGCTTGACACAGTAAGGTCCACCAGAAGATCCTTAAAAGCTACACATCATGCGGAGACCCAAAGAAATTCAGGAACAATTGAGAAAGAAAGTAATTGAGATCTATCAGTCTGGAAAGGGATATAAAGCCATTGCCAAAGCTTTGGGAATCCAGCGAACCACAGTGAGAGCCATTATCCACAAATGGCGAAGACATGGAACAGTGGTGAACCTTCCCAGGAGTGGCCGGCCGCCCAAAATTACCCAAGAGCGCAGCGACGACTCATCCAAGAGGTCACAAAAGACCCCACAACAACGTCCAAGGAATTGCAGGCCTCACTTGCCTCAGTTAAGGTCAGCGTTCATGCCTCCACCATCAGGAAAAGACTGGGCAAAAATGGCCTGCATGGCAGAGTTCCAAGGAGAAAACCACTGCTGAGCAAAAAGAACATCAAAGCTCGTCTCAATTTCTCCACAACACATCTTGATGATCCCCAAGACTTTTGGGACAACATTCTGTGGACCGATGAGACAAAAGTGGAACTCTTTGGAAGGTGTGTGTCCAAGTATATCTGGCGTAGAAGGAACACTGCATTTCAGAAAAAGAACATTATACCAACAGTAAAATATGGTGGTGGTAGTGTGATGGTCTGGGGCTGTTTTGCTGCTTCAGGACCTGGAAGACTTGCCGTGATAAAAGGAACTATGAATTCTGCTGTCTACCAAGAGATCCTGAAGGAGAATGTCCGACCATCTGTTCGTGTACTCAAGCTGAAACGAACTTGGGTTCTGCAGCAGGACAATGATCCTAAACACACCAGCAAGTCCACCACCGAATGGCTGAAGAAAAACAAAATGAAGACTTTGGAGTGGCCTAGCCAAAGTCCTGACCTGAATCCTATTGAGATGTTGTGGTATGACCTTAAAAAGGCCGTTCATGCTCGAAAAACCCTCTAATGTAACTGAATTAGGACAATTCTGCAAAGATGAGTGGGCCAAAATTCCTCCAGGACGCTGTAAAGCCTCATTGCACGTTATCGCAAACGCTTGGTTGCAGTTGTTGCTGCTAAGGGTGGCCCAACCAGTTATTAGGTTTAGGGGGCAATCACTTTTTCACACAGGGCCATGATGGTTTGGATTTTTTTTCACCTTTAATAATAAACACCTTCATTTACAAATTGCATTTTGTGTTTACTTGTGTTGTCCTTGACTATTGTTTAAATTGGTTTGATGTGACAAACATGCAAAGGAACAGGAAATGAGGAAGGCAAACACTTTTTCACACCACTGTATAAGGACACTTACCTGTCCAGGGATCCAGCAATGTCCACCCCCGAGCCAATTCTTCAATCAACTTCGGGTGCAGGCGCCGGCCTCTCAAGTAAGGGAAAGAGGAAGTGAAGCCTTGCAGCTTCACAGCCCGTTTCCCACTGCGCATGTGTGAGTCGCCCTGCGCCTTGTTAATGGTCTTGTAGTCTTCTGGAACCTGTGATGTGTCCCAACAAACTGCGGGGGAAGGCAGTGGCGATCTAAGTCAGAAGTGAGAGCAGGTACCTGTCAAAACCAAACCCCCAAAAAATGGGGCAGTGGAGGGTGCAAACAAGCGGAAGTTCCCCTTTTAGGTGGAGCTCCGCTTAAATTCAATTTAAAAAATGAGTGCATGTGTTTTGTGCAGCAAAACAAACAGTAATGCCGTGTACACACGACCGGACTTTCCGGCAGACTAGGTCTGATGGTCTTCCCGTGGACTTTCGGAATGAACGGACTTGGTTGCACACAATCACACCAAAGTCTGACGGATTGGAACGTGATGACGTACGACCGGACTAGAATAAGGAAGTTCATAGCTAGTAGCCAATAACTGCCCTAGCTTTGGTTTTTGTCTGTCGGACTAGCATACACACAAACTGATTTTTCGACCGGACTCGAGTCCGTTGGGAAAATTTGAAATTTCAAAAGTCCGTCAGATTTTTGGACAGCAAAGGTCCGATGGAGCCCACACACGATCGAATTGTCCGACGGATTCGTTCGGTCGGACCTAGTCCGTCGAAAAGTCCGGCCGTTTGTACGCGGCATAATAGTGGTTATTGCAGGAGATATTCAAGTTGCATGAATTGCTTTCATATGATTGCTAGCTAGCTGACAGTAATTAGGGGAGTTCAAGTATCAAGGGATTTTTTAACGTTTTAATTAGAGTAAGGGAAAATTTGAATCCCTTGAATCACTTTTTTTCCAGGTTAGCTGGTAAATGTGCTGGGAAAATTAGTATGTTTGAAATTTGAATCCCTGTTGTGTTATTACTGCTCTTTAGGGGCTTCTTTGCCCTCACCTATTATTATGGTGAAAACATTTACACTAGACATGAAGTTACGGAAAATCGGCAAGAGCAAAACAGAGAGAAATACTTTATTCTGGTAATACAAAGCTAGAACCATGTCAGTTTTTTTCCATCTGCTGTTGTTTTCTGAGGTTGGCACTGGATGTCTCAGTTTGCCCTTCCCCTGTTGAAGTCATAGATGAATTCAGGGTTCATGTTTATGCGGGAAGATGGCCATGCAGACATAGTCATAGTTTGTCCTTACAAACCAATTGTTCTCTGGTATTTTTGATTATCTGTGGTTTCAAAACCAGCTGTAATGTCTGAAAATGTCCAGCAGGGTGAGACAAAACATTTGTAAACAACATTTCTAGATTTTTCATTTAGACAATGTACTATAAGAAAATGTGTAATTTCAGTTGGGCAGATATAGTATCAGTATAGCTGATACACTAGGCAGAATGTGTTAGAAGATTTCAGTTATTTTTTATATATATAGATACAGTATTTCACCAGCCATTTATTAGGTACATCTTTTTAATTGCTTGGTAACACAAATTGCTAATCAGCCAATCGTATGGCAGCAACTCAGTGCATTTAGGCAACCAGACGTGGTGAAGGCGACTTGCTGAAGTTCAAACCGAGCATCAGAATGGGGAATAAAAAAGGGGATTTACAGTGCCATGCAAAAGTATTCACCCCCCTTGGCTTATTATTTGTTACATTACAGCCTTTAGTTCAATGTTTTTTTAATCTGAATTATATGTGATGGATCTGAACACAATAGTCTAAGTTGGTGAAGTAAAATTAGAAAATATATACATAAAACTATTTTTCAGAAATAAAAAAATGATAATTGGCATGAAGCCCATAAAAAGATCTGGTGCAACCAATTACCTTCAGAAGTCACATAATTAGTGAAATCATGTCCACCTGTGTGCAATCTAAGTGTCACATGATATGTCATTACCTATGCACACCTTTTTGAAAGGCCCCAGAGGCTGCAACACCTAAGCAAGAGGCACCACCAACCAAGCACTGCTATGAAGACCAAGGAACTCTCCAAACAAGTAAGGGACAATGTAGTTGAGAATAAATAAAACATCCAAATCTTTGATGATCCCTAGGAGCACCATCAAATCTATCATAACCAAATGGAAAAAACATGGCACAACAGTAAACCTGCCAAGAGATGACCGCGCACCAAAACTCATGGACCGGGCAAGGAGGGCTTTAATCAGAAAGGCAGCACAGAGACCTAATGTAACCCTCGAGGAGCTGCAGAGTTCCACAGCAGAGACTGGAGTATCTGTACATAGGATAACAATAAGCCGTACGCTCCATAGAGTTGGGCTTTATTGCAGAGTGACCAGAAGAAAGCCATTACTTTCAGCATAAAACAAAATGGCACGTTTTTAGTTTAGGCATGTGGGAGACTCCCAAAATGTATGGAGGAAGGTGCTCTGGTCTGATGAGACTAAAATTAAACTTTTTGGCCATCAAAGAAAACACTATGTGTGGCGCAAACCCAACACATAACATCACCCAAAGAACACCATCCCCACAGTGAAACATGGTGGTGGCAACATCATGCTGTGGGGATGTTTTTCAGCAGTCGAGACTGGGAAAGTCTGACCACAGATTTTCTATTGGATTGAGGTCTGGGCTTTGACTAGGCCATTCCAACACATTTACATGTTTCCCCTTAAACAACTCAAGTGTAGTGATTTAGCAGTGTGTTTGGGGTCATTGTCCTTCTGGAAAGTGATCCTCCTTCCTAGCCTCAAATCACACACAGAGTGGTACAGGTTTTGCTCAAGAACATCCCTGTATTTAGCACCATCCATCTTTCTCTCAACTCTGACCAGTTTCCAAGTCCCGACTGCGGAAAAACAGCCCCACAGCATGATGCTGCCACCACCATGTTTCACTGGGGTGAGAGAGAGAGAGAGAGTTGGCTGTGACCTTTGAATCTGGTGCTCATGATATTATAAGATACCAACTAGTAACTAAAATAAACTTACATTAGAGAATAATTGCTTTTAAAACATAATTTAAAGCAGAGCTTCACCCAAAAGGGGAAGTTCCGCTTTAAGACTTCCCTCCTTTAGAAAATTGCACTTTTTTTGGGTAGGAGCAGGTACTGGATTTTGACAGGTACTCGCTCCACTTTCGCTCAGAACGCCTAGGAAGTTCTCCTCTCCCCCTCCCTGGCCGCAGACGTCACAGGTCCCAGAAGAATGCGGGACCATTCACAATGCGCAGCGCAGCTTGTTCATGTGCAGTGGTTGTAAAGTCCCAAGCTGTCACAGTCGGTTGCCCACAGTTGAGATGCCAGCGCTGGGAACAGAAGACAGATGGAAAGAACGTATTGGGTGAATACACCTCTAGATCCTAGTACAGGCAAGTGTACAGATATCTGTGCCTAGGTCAAATTTCATGATCAGGGTTTACATCCACTTTAAATATAAAAATGTGCATGCGCCATAAGTGCAATGGTGGGAATCTGAAATTTTTTTTTTGATGTTCTTATATTGCCAGATAGGCTGATGAAGTCAATGCCCATGAGATCATGGTAGTAAGTGTAGATAAATTTGATACAAAATTAAAGATAAAAAGGTATATTGGGTATACTCTACCTAGTTCTCACCTACTCCTCCATTAGTATGTATTCCTTATAACCAAATAAATGACTACCATGGCCAACAGAGTGGTCACAACCCAAAGATTATTTCAAAGGGTTGTTAAGCCACTATGTACAATTTTTCACTATCCTCTCTGTTTATTAATGTAAGTTGCCCCAGTGTCTGTGCCTTATAAAAAAAATGCAGCTATATACCTAATTTGAGAGCGCCGCTCGGCACTCTCATGACCCGATGCCTCTCTCCTCTCTCAGCCTGACAGCTGCATCGGGCGGGGCCGAGAATCCCCCACTGACGTCAGTCAGGAGGGAAGGAGAGCCAGCCGGTCACGTGAGTGCCGAGAACCACTCTGAAAAACGGTATATAGCTGCATTTTTTTATAAGGCACAGACACTGGGGTAGCTTACATTAATAAACAGAGAGGATAATGTAAAAAATTACCAGTAATTTCAGCAGCAGGAGGGGAGGGGGCGGGCATGGGCAGGGAGGGGGGAGAGGGCGGAGGAGAGGACAGAGGAAGACAGGAGAGCTGCAGATGATGGAGGCATGTAAACTGACCAGGGTGTCAGGGCTCAGCAGCCATGATGAACCATGGCCAGTTTACAGGGGGGAGGGCAGAACCAAGCAGGATCAGCCAGGTATTTCAGGTTATACAGGGGGCCAAATTACACAGCACAAGCACTGTGCTATATAAGATGCTTTAAAGGAACAAAATCAATTTTTTTGTTTAGAGTAACGAACACTTTAAGGATAACTGTGGTTTAGCTCATGATAATTTATTAGTATCAACAATTATCAAAAATAAAATATAAACAATTAATGAAAATGTGCTTCTTTGTTCCTTGTTTGTTTTTGCATAAGTGAACTCTCTGTATAAGTATCTCATCCACTATCTCCCACCTCTCATCCACCTAGGCGCACTGATTTAATTTTCATCCATCTACATTGTTTTTCTGTTATAGCATGGGTAATGATCTGTTTGACATGCTAAATGTTTGTTATTTGCAACAATTTATCTACTTGTATGACTGCTACTGATTTGTAAGTCACTGATTTTACGCTCTTATCTGAATATCTGATTACAGTCGCACGCTGTACTCTTTAAAATTTTCAATAAAAATGAATTGAAAGAGAAAAATACCACTACCTCCACCAAGTTTAAAAATGACAGCGATGCCACCAAAAAACACCCTCTATTGTCCAGACCATTCACACCATATTTCGGTCAAGTTAAACCCTTTTATTCAAAACTAGATGATCAAAACCAGAGAATCCTGTATTCCCTATTTACTATAAGGAATCTCCTTCCCCTCAGTCTTTGATGATTGTAGTCAGGGATCAAGTCCTGGGGAAAAAAGTGTGGGAACTCCCACCCAAGATCCACTCCCCCACCAAAAAAATAAAAAAATGATACGCTCATATTCACAAAAGCTTCAAAAGTGGTATTTTTCATCCAATTTTCGTAATTGTGTGTATGAAGCTTAACTGTTAGTACATAAAAAAAAAAACAATCCTCAATAAACCTAAATACGGTAATTCTCTGAATAATCAGCATTTATTCAATTGTGCTTCCATGCAAATGTAAACATTATGTTCTGATCTTTATTGGGGAATTTTATTTTGTATATAGAGTGTTTATGTGGTAAGTTTACACTTTTCATTGAACAGAGTTTGGATAACACAGGGTTAAACGGAAAGGTCATAAATTAACTGCACATTATCTGGACAGAATGCTTAGGGACATAGTGATGTGTTCCTGCTTAGGAGATGTATGTTAGCTTGGGGGGGGGGGGGGGGCTGCAAACTCTGCAGGGCTCCAACACACACTCGCTGCTATTCCAACCCTTCACATATTTCCTCATAAACTTCCCTCCTGGCATTAAACTTTGCCAGGTATTGTGCTCAGCTTACCACCCCAAACTGATGTTCCTCCCTCAGCTCACCTCTTTCCCTGCATGTCCTGTGAGCAGAATAGCTGATCTACCCGTCAGCTAGACCTAGACCTGATCTACCCATCAGGTAGCTGTGATTGACAGGTAATTGAAGCGGAAGCTGTCATGGGGCCCCCTACTGGCAATGCCTGAATGGTCAGGTGTGCAGCACTTACTATTGCAAGCTGTGTCGGCAGCTGCTGGTGTAGCACCTGCCACACAGCTCGCATACTTCAAAGTCTTGCAGGACACGGTTGCTAACGGCAACTGAGTTCCTGTTGTGGAAAAAGTACAGGAACTCCGTTCCCAAGCATTCCCACAGGACTTGAGCCCTGATTGTATGGCATAATTACTAATATAAAAACCAAGAGGGGAAACTTTTAAGGTACTGCCGCAATACAATTGGGATTATTGCACTAGGTTACTAGCGACACCTTCCTGATAAGGGATCCACTTAGTGCAGGTATTACTCCACTTATTTCACCTAGTGGTGCAGTCATTGATTAAATGCTGCTAAATCTACCAGTTAATAGTGTACATTCAGCCTGGGTTCACACTGATGCAGTGTGGGATTCACAGCGATTCCTGTTAGTTTCCAACACCTCATCACAATCGCACTCTTTTCATGTGAACCGCTGCGGGTGTCAATGTTAAGTTAACTTGAGTAACTCCACTTTTGTTGAGAAAAAAAAATTCCTCTCTGGGTGATCTGGGTGGTTTGTTGCAGATTCCTACCTTTTGATGTTCTGAAGAAATCACTGTTTGTTATTCTGTACCCCTGTTCTGAGTGAGTCCAATGGCTCAAATGTGATATGGTCCAGAAATATTTAGACAGAATAAAGGTGGATAAAGCACCTGGACCTGATGGCATACACCCACGGATCCTAAAAGAATTGAGCACTGTAATTTCAAAGCCATTGTATCTAATTTTTAGGGAATCATTAATGACAGGAATAGTACCACTGGATTGGCGCAGGGCGAACGTGGTGCCTATATTTAAAAAGGGAACAAAGTCTTTACCAAGTAACTATAGACCTGTTAGTTTAACTTCTATAGTTGGGAAGATACTGGAGAGATTATTAAAAGACCACATAGACGAGTTCTTGCAGGAAAAAAATATTTTAAGCAACAGACAACATGGATTCATGAAAGACAGAAGTTGTCAGACAAACCTGATTTCTTTTTATGAGGTGGTAAGTAAAACCTTGGACAGAGGCGTGGCTGTGGACGTGGTATACTTGGATTTTGCAAAAGCGTTCGATACAGTTCCCCACACACGGCTCATGTGTAAGGTAAGGTCTACAGGTTTGGAAATATCGGTTTGTAAATGGATAGAAAACTGGCTAAAAGACAGAATTCAGAGAGTCGTGGTTAATGATTCTTACTCTGAATGGGCTAAGGTTATCAGTGGTGTACCCCAAGGTTCAGTGCTGGGACCCTTACTTTTTAATATCTTTATAAATGATATTGGGTCTGGGATCAAAAGTAACATTTCTGTCTTTGCAGATGACACCAAGCTATGCAGTGGAATAACATCCTTACAGGAGGTCTCCAATTTACAAGCTGACCTCAATGCTCTGTCAAATTGGGCGACTATGTGGCAGATGAGGTTTAATGTTGATAAATGTAAAGTTATGCACTTGGGGGCTAAGGATATGCATGTATCATACATACTAGGGGGAGTACAACTGGGGGAATCCGTAGTGGAGAAGGATCTTGGGGGTTTTGGTAGATCATAAACTCAATAATAGCATGCAATGCCAAGCTGCGGTTTCCAAAGCGAGCAAAGTCCTTTCTTGTATTAAGAGAGGTATGGACTCCAGAGAGAGAGATATAATTTTGCCCCTGTTCAAATCATTAGTAAGACCTCATCTGGAATATGCAGTTCAGTTTTGGGCACCAGTTCTCAAAAAGGATATTGGGGAACTGGAGAAAGTGCAGAGAAGGGCAACCAAACTGATAAGAGGCATGGAGGAGCTCAGCTATGAGGAAAGATTAGAGGAACTGAATTTATTCACCGTTGATAAGAGGAGATTAAGGGGGGATATGATCAACATGTATAAATATATAAGGGGTCCATATAGTGAACTTGGTGTTGAGTTATTCACTTTACGGTCAACAAAGAGGACAAGGGGGCACTCTTTACGTCTAGAGGAGAAGAGATTTCATCTCCAAATACGGAAAGGTTTCTTCACAGTAAGAGCTGTGAAAATGTGGAATAGACTCCCTGCAGAGGTGGTTCTAGCCAGCTCAGTAGATTGCTTTAAGAAAGGCCTGGATACTTTCCTGAATGTACATGTACATAATATAACTGGGTACTAACATTTATAGGTAAAGTTGATCCAGGGAAAATCTGATTGTCTCTCGGGGGATCAGGAAGGAATTTTTTTTCCCTGCTGTAGCAAATTGGAGAATGCTCTGCTGGTTTTTTTTTGCCTTCCTCTGGATCAACTGTGGGTATAGAATGGGGTATATGGGATTGTATGATATATATATATATATATATGTGTATATATATATATTTTTTTTTATTTGTGGTTAAACTGGATGGACTTGTGTCTTTTTTCAACCTAACTAACTATGTAACTATGTAACTATGTAATGGGAGTGGTTTTATAATTATCAATCAGCTGCTGCAGAATCAGGGCTCTAATGAGGAAAGGCAACAATATTCTCCTGCGCATTGGTGTGATAGTCTAAATCAGAAAAGAACTCTGTAGCCAGAAGTGGATATTACTTTCAAGCCTTGCTTCCCTCTAGGACTGGGGTTGTCCTCAGAACACTCTGGAAAATAGATAAAAACAGAGGGCGCACTGGCCTAGCACATTAGGGCTCTGATGAAGAAGGGCATTCTTTGAAACGTGTCAGCCAGCAGGGACCCTGGTGAGGTCCTCCTTGAGCTAGAGGCTTTGGCAAAGCTGAGAGATTGCAGCCACCTGTAGTGGATTTATGAGCGATTTTACTACCTACACTTGTGAGTAGTTTTATTTTGTATCTTATCTTTAATAAATTTGTTTGTGCATAATGCACTAGGCCAGTGCGCCCTCGAGGAAAACTGCAGGGACTACATCCCTTTGGACAGGATTTCCTATTGGGAGTATCTCACCAAAAATAACATTTTTGTTGCAGGGGATGCCGGAAATCTGACTTGTATCTTAGTGTAGACTTCTGGGAAAATCTGTGGGCTAATCACACAAGCAGAAAATGATGTTTCTGGGGCGCGTTCTGTACACATTCTGTGTACAGAACACCTCCAGGTCGCCATTGCATTTTCAGAAAATTACAGCGGCTGCAGATCGAAAAGGAAAGGTAATTTTTCAGACAGAGCATAGCAGTGAAGGACAATATAACAGTATACACATTACACTGAGGGCGACTTCAGATATTTGTGGTACTAAAGTGAACTTAAATCTGACCAGCATAAATTGTAGCTCTCCTCACTAAGGCCCCTTTCACACTGGGGCGGTTTGCAAGCGCTATTGCGCTAAGAATAGCGCCTGCAAACCGACCCGAAACAGCTGTTGCTGTTCCTTCAGTGTGAAAGCCGAGGGCTTTCACACTGAAGCGGTGTGCTTGCAGGACGCTCAAAAATGTCCTGCAAGCCGCATCTTTGGCTCGCTATAGGAGCGGTATATTTACCGCTCCTATAGCGCCCGGTCCCATTGAAAACAATGGGGGAGCGCGCCGAACCAGCCCGCAAAACGCCGCAATAGCGGCGGTTTGCGGGCGGTATTGACCCTTTTTCGGCCGCTCGCGGGGGGTAAAAATGCGCCGCTAAAACGCCGGTAAAGCGGCGCTAAATATAGCGCCGCTTTACCGCCAGCGCCCCCACCGCTCCAGTGTGAAAGTAGCCTAAATGAGCAGCAAAAAGGCAACCAAGATAGGTATCAACACAGCTAGAGGTAAAGCTGCCAATAGAAAATAAAAATTGCAATGTATTAAACTATTTACAGTCCTAAAAGTTAGTATTCGGACAGCTATGTTGGGGCCTTTAAAGATGTTATTGCACTTTTTGGTCTTGGATAATGCTGCACCCGTTGAGATTAAGTCTTAAGGGAACAGTGGGCTCCTTAGGACACTGAAGTAGTAGGGGCCAGGTAATGAGCTAAGGTCCCGTTATATAAGTTGTGGCCAAATAAGACTAGTGGTGATCAAAATTCACGCAGGATCTGCAGAGTGTTGGCAAATAGGGCAGCATGTTTTGCTGATTTGGGGGGCCCCCCTTTACTGTGATGATGATTCAAGGCAGCTTCCTTCAGTGGTCCGGTAAATGGTTGTCCCGATGGAGCAGAAGCAGGTGTACCTGAGGCAGACCTAAGTGGCAGGGGGACTAGATCACTATGCAGGGCTATATGCTCTGCTTCCTTGGGTAGCAGATAAGAAGGCCTCAGTTAAGGATTTGGAGATAGCAGGCACACACAGATACTCTACAGGTCTCTGTCCAGCGATCTGCAGCTAGAGTGAGCAGCTCCCCAGAAGGTGCAGACCCACCGTCAGCTCAGCTTTACAGTCTCAAACTAGTCTCCTCAGCCCTCCCTCTCTCTGCGGCAACTGCTAACCCTCTGCACTGGTTGGCTGCGATCTCCCAACAAAAAAGACCCCGCTCTTTCCCAGGCTTTTCCATGTATATCCCCTCAGTCCTGCCCCCAGGTACTTTGGGGCTTGCAGTTTCTTTTCCAGCAACTGCAATGACACCACTTATGGCCCAGACTACATTTCCCAACATTCAGGGTCCTATATTAAGAATCAGAAGCTCAAGGCCTCTACTAGCTACATCTTGCGACGTAAAAGGTTGTATTGCATTCAGGAAATTTTACAATAATACATTTAAGGCTCAGCATAAATCAGTAAACAGCAATTCTGGTTACATTATAAAAAAAAGGCATGGGGCCTGCTATGGTTGGGGGGGGGGGGGGGCAGACAAATGCATGCTGTCCCCTTTTCCTGGTCAACCAAGCTGCATACTTGGATGAGGGTCTGTTGGGGATTTTGCGTGGATCCTATGTTTTTTTTTGTGTATGGTATATCCTTAAAAGCCAAAAAGGATAAGGGTCTGGTAATGATGAAAAGTATCGCCAGCCGCTTTATTTACCTTTATCCAGGCATGTGTTACATACTTGGCTGCACTTATCTACTTGCAACCTATGTCAAACAAAGTACTGTACTCAGTCGGGATAAATATTATGTAATCATGGCGGATAATCATTGTGGAACTCATGGCTTTTAAATGGTGTTATGGTTAAGGCCTCATTCACACAGGCATACCTATCTGTACACCTATGCATAGGGCTGTTTTCACCCACATGGAATGCACAGGTGTTCCATACAGCTGCGTGAATGGATGCCTGTTCAAGTCAATGACAAATGGCTAGCTGCATGGACCTGCATGAATCTTCAAGTGCATTCCGGAGTGTATATCTGTACGGGTCCAATGCATGGATCATAACTCAGACAACTGTGCATTCCATGTGGATGAAGATGGCCCTTCATATTGGTTGTATGGATTGGTAAGCCTGTGTTAATGATGCCTTAGGGTTCTACTACACCAATGTTTTTCTATTGACTGAAAGTAATACATTTTCAAGCATTGTGCTCATTTTGTTGTTGATAAAGCAATAGCTTTTTCAGAGTAATTAAGCCAGGATCAGCCCCACTTGCATTTCCAGGAGACCAAAAATTCTAGCCTCTGTATACTTGTCTATGCAAATTTCCTTTACAAAAGGATGAAATAAAAAAAGAAGGTTTTCCTATTATTTTCCTAAGTTAATTTATCAAAATATACTTCATGCCTCTTGGGGCAAATGTGTGACTTTACCTATATCTTCTATTGTTTCTGCTAAGCAACTGTCAAGATAAGAGTAACTGCAATCATGGGGATGTTGAAGAATCTGAAGTTTCCTCAAGAGACCCTGAGTATCTTCCTGGATTTAGGAAAACTTCACCCAAGAATGAATTGATGTGGTGACTATGTATGCGCCTACTGAAGTACTTTGACCTGTTCTAATTACACTAGTAATGTTGTTTTGGAGTTAATTCCCATGCCTGCAGGAAATTCCAACCTTTCTAGGGTAGAAAACAAAAGTTTACATTCCAGAAAACTGGATTTATGACTCCCCAAGAAAAATGTGTGTGCAATCTCGCAGTTACATAGAGGGTGAAAAAATACTGTTACTGTACACACACGCACATTCCTTTCAACACAGAACTTACTGTATATGTGCATGAAGAAGGACCTTTTACAAATGTAATAATGCATATATAACAATATATACAGTAAGCGATATCACATAAAAATTGATAAAGATTTAACTTTCTATATGTGAAGGTAACAGAGATTTTATATTACAATCTGTTTATTGAAAAATTTCCAATGAACAAGAGAAGAAAAATAGGAAACAATTCCCTTCACAGAGAGTACTAGTTGACAGTGCAACGCTGACAGAGATTAGAGTATCGCCATAATGGTGCAAGTTAACATTTCCATATAAAGCAACAAGCATCAAGAAAACATTTGAAATCAGTAATGCCGCGTACACACATGGAAACAGTCCGATGGGAGCTTTTCATCTGATTTTTCGACTGTGTGTATGCCCATCGGTCTTTTTCTGTCGGAATTTCCGACGGACTTTGGATTGAGAACCTGTTCTTAATTTTTCCAACGGAAAACCTTTCTATCGGATTTTCCGATCGTGTGTATGCAATTCCGACACGCAAAATTACGACGCGTGCTCGGAAACTATTCGACGCATGTTCGGAAGCATTAAACTTCCCTTTTATAGTGCAGTTGAACGTGTTGTTTGCCGTGGTGTTATTGACCGTCAGAATTTGGTGTGACCGTGTGTAGGCAAGACAGTTTGAGCGAAATTCCGTCGGAATTCCGACGGGAAAACCATCAGAGCTTTTCCCGACGAGAATTCCAAACGTGTGTACGCGGCATAAGATAATCAAGTAAAGACATACGACTAATAGGTGCGCATATTGCAAGTCAATAGAAGTAATGTGCTGCATGTCTCAAAGCCCATGTATGCATATCCTCATATGAGATAGAAGGAAATGAGAAATGAAGAGGATAAGGACAAAGCTAGGTGTAGAAGAATATAAAAAGGGAGAAGAAGCTAGAAGGGGAGTCTCCAAGGTCTCGCTAATCCGTTGCCAGATATTATATCCAAGGGTTCCATGTTTTGTCAAATTTACTTTGGGTGAGAATTTATCATTAATCAGGATCAAGCTCAGATTATTTTTGACAAAATCGAAGACCACCATAATTTGATGCCGGCTGCTATTGTTATATAGGAGACCAATCTTCCTGAATATTTAGGAATCTCAATACCCTCAATGTCTAATTTCTTCAAAGAGAGCAACTTCTGGCGTTTTAGGTATGTTTGCCCCTGTAACTGAAATGATAGTGATTTAAAAACTTTTTGAGGACATCTAAGAAACACAAACATAAATTTGGAACTGAAGAACTTAAAGTGGAACTCCACCCAAAAGGGGAAGTTCTGCTTTATGTCCTCCTCCCCCCTTGCTCTGCCATATTTGGCATATTTGGGGGGGGGGGGGGGAGCGGGCACCTAGTTTTGATAGGTACCCACTCCCACCTAGGCGGTCCAAGCGGAAGTTCTCTACTTCCCCTCACTCCCCGCAGTCTTTTGGGAAATGTCACAGGTCCAAGAAGACTGCGGGACTATTCACAAAATGCAGCGCAGCTCACACATGCACAGTGGGCAGCCAGCTGTGAAGCGAAAGCAGCATAGCCGCCTGCTCAAGTTAGGGTGCCAGCACCAGGAATATGAAGGCTAGAGAAGAGCTAGCCCAGCTAAGGATGGCACTGAAATCCATGGACATGTCCTTTTATTAAAAGTCAGCAGCTACAGGATTTGTAGCTGCTGACATTTACTTTTAACCTCTAGGGGTTTTCCTTTCACTTCCTGCCCTGGAGACATAACAAGAAATGAGAGAAAAATAAAAGGAATTCCTATCCTAATGGTCAAAGGGACAAATGGAGCGGTAAATCTCTGCAAGCAGGGACACAGACAACAATAAAAACTCGACAAAGGGTCTAACCCTTCCATAATCTATACAAAACTAAAATAGAAATAAGTTACCTTTATAGACACATTACTGAATGACTGTAAATTGCTTATCACTAAACCTTTATTAATTTTAAAATATATACTTGTGTAATTTAAGAAAATATGATGTATCATATAACATGCTAAATTTGTGTAGACTTAAGCCCCATACACACGGTGGGAAAATCCGACCACCAAATCCATCGGACAATCCGACGGACTTTGCAGCTGAGTCCGCTGGACTAAAAAGCATACACACGGTCGGACAAAGTTGTCGGAAAATCCGATCATTCTGAACATGGTGACGTTTGTTGCCTACGACGGGACTACGTAGAGGCTAGTAGCCAATAGCTTTGGTCTTGTAATGTGATCTGAGCATGCGTGGCACTTTGTCCGTCGGAATTCGCTACACACGATCGGAATTGGTGTGATCGGACTTTGTTGTCGGAAAATTTTTAGAGCAGGAGATACAACTTTGTCCGTTGGACAATCCGATGGAAAATGTCCGATGGTGCCTACACACGGTCGGAATTTCTGACAACATTGTCCGATAGGACAGAATCCATCGGAAAATTCGACCGTGTGTATGGGGCTTTACATGCACTTTAAAGTTAACTTCTTACAAAAATTATTCTTGAATTATACCACAATGACCAGACCTAGAGACATCACGGCCATATTTGAAAACGCTTGTCTGATAGATCTGTAAAGAACTGCGCCTGCTCAATGTCAGTATTGTTTTTTTATGTATGCACATGCAGTACACATTGAATTTTGCCACTTTATTAAACTACTACTGGCTTGGGCAGAGAAGCTCATAGTATCCTGTGTCAGTCAGCAACTATGATTGGAGAGAATTACTGGGTTGCCAATTTTCACCAGAGTTCATGAACACAGTATGAAAATCCAGATTTTGACACCATTAGCTTACAGAGTAAATTGGTAAATAGGAGATTCATGGGATTTTTAAGGTGCATATTAAGTCAACTAGAAAAAAATATTTAAAAATATACATTTTATTAATACATAAAAACAATGCAATTGCATTAAGGAATACTCATACAGTACAGTCCTTTGTGGTACATCATGATGATGTGGTTCCCAACATGTTTCGCTCTATAATGGGGCTTCCTCAGGGGATGCTGTCCAATAAATATCAGAGCCTTCTAACAAAAGACACAATACATACATTATCATAATTTAATGGTTAACATATCTATTTTAATTATTCAATGTTTGTCATATGTGTGCATACAAGTCACAAATATTCCCCCCCTAGCTTACAGAGCTTAATTTTGTTTTTCATATACAGCTTTACTCTATATGTAAAGCTTGAGCCACCACTACTCTTTGCTGTGTGCAATAGCTCTGCTGAAATAAAGTAAGTAGAAAGATACATCAGCAGGAACTAATATCTGAAGGAGAAGATCCCTGTTTGCTGTCACAATGGGGGATCGGGGAGTGTGGGGGCTGCTGCATCTGTAACATGTTACACATCACATCTGAATATGGGTGTAACATGTTACAAAAGGTGACCTTATCCTTTAAAATGGAAGAAAAGCCAAAATAAAACTTTTATAACTTAAAATATTCCCTGCCCCCTCCTCCTTCCTGTCCTGCCTAACCTGTATAAAAAAGATATGTGTACTTACCCATTTTTAATCCACTCCAGTCTGTTCACATGATTTCACAGCTCAGGCTCCCTTGTGTGAGTGAGTGGCTGCTGCAGGGGAGATGAGGGGGACAAAGGCTGGGCCATGGATGTGCGTGATGTCATGGCTCCCAGAATTCACAGCTGTTTCTGAGCACTCTCTTATACAGAAATGCAGGATCAAGTGACCGGAGCGGATTGAAAATAGGTAAGTACAGTATACAGGTCTTTTTTAAATAGGTTAGGCAGGATAGGTAGAATGGGGGGGGGGGGGCATTTTTAGGAATAGGTATAGTTAGGGTTTTCTTCCACTGTATTAGACATGTGCACAACAAAAAAATTCATTTATTTTCGTTTCGTTTTTTTCGTTTCCGAAAAAAATTCTTTTTTTTTTGTTTCGTTTTTTTAGTTTCCGTTGATTCGTAACGATTCGTACATTGGTAAGTCGCCGGTGTTCGTATTCGTAACGATTCGTACATTCGTAAGTCGTCGGTGTTCGTATTCGTAACGATTCGTACATTCGTAAGAGTTATTTTTTTGTTGATTCGTTTTTTCGTTAGTTTCATTTTCGGACGCATTCGTATTTATTCGTACATTTGTAACATTCGTAGATTCGTAATCGGAGCATAATTCATAATTTTATGTAATGTGTATGCTATTATTACATTTTAATAATTTACGAATCGAAAAAAAAAATGATACGAATCGAAAAAAAAAAAGTTACGAATCGAAAAAAAAGTTAAGAATGTATGATTTTTTTTGTTCAATCCATTCGAAGCACATTAAGCAACGCCATTGTAAGAGACACGGAAAATTACAATTCAACAAAAAAATTTAAGTTACGAATGTACGAATTTTTTCATTCGTTTTCGTTTTTCGGATTTTCTTCATTAGTACATTCGTTGTTTCTAATTATTTTTTTTTGGATTTTCGTTGTTTTTCGGATTCGTTCGATTCGAATGATTCGTACGAAAATAAAGAAAAAAAACGAAACGAATTGCACATGTCTACACTGTATTTCATGTGAAAAAAATAACTGCACACCTATGAGATATGTATGTTTGTAAACTGAAAGCTTTATTTACGTGACATTACAGTCTTTTTTTATTTTATTTAAAAATAACAAACATGTTATACTTACCTGCACTGTGTACAGGCATACCCCACGTATAAGTACACAATGAGATTTATTTACTAAAGCTGGAAAGCTTCTAACCTCAGTTTGTTCAATTAAGCTTTGGTAATAAAACCTAGAAACTCGTTGGTTTCTATGCAGAAGGGAGCCTGATTTTGCACTTTCCAGCTTTAGTAAATAAATGCCTGTAATGGTTTTGCACAGAGCAGCCCTTATCTGCTGGCGCTCCTGGCCCCTCCCTCTGGCCGAGTGCCCCCACAGCAAGCAGCTTGCTGTGGGGGCACCTGAACCGAGCCGCTGCTCTGTGTGTCCATTCAGATACAGAGCCGCAGCTCAGCTCTACCCCCTCTCTCTCCTTATTAGCTCACAGACTTTGATTAACAGCAGCGATAGCCAATTGCGCCCACTGCTGTCTCAGCCAATGAGGAAGGAAGGTCCCGGACAGCCGAGATTCTCATGCAACATCGCTGGATCGAGCTCAGGTAAGTAGTAGGGAGGGGGCTGCTGCACACAGAAGGTTTTTTATCTTATTACACAGAATGCATTAACATTAAAAAAAAAAACTTCTGCCTTTAGAACCACTTTAAAATAATTTTAATGGCATTTATTAAAGAACACAGTTAACATAAGTCATATAGTTCAGTAAATTGACCGTATAGTGAAATATGCAAAGAAAAACATCTTTACCCGTAGTAGAGAAACAGGATCTTTTTACTGGTTAATGGCACTTCACAGTGTCTCTCACAAATGCCTTTTACAGCTTATCAGATATTACAGGAAAAATAATATTAACAATGTAAGCAGTAAATGAACAACATGCTTGACCCTTTGTAAGAGAAAGGTAAAAGTATTTTATTCATGCTGCAGGTCACTTGCCTGCCACACTGTACATATCTAAGCAGGAAGGAAGGAACCCATTGGGAGCATTATAAAGATATTTTTGGTATGTATAATATGTGTGGCATTTCCCAGAATAGCACCCATGTCTTGTGATTGATCCATGCCATCCAATAGTCTAAGAACGGGAACATTCATGGGCAAAGATCATTCTCAGGTAAAAGCATGGAGGCGCAGTCTTATCTCCTAATGCCGATGTAGAAGACTCAACTCACAAAGCCTGCCACAAGGATAAGGATTTCTTTTTTTCATCCATGTGATGAAATTTCTATATATTTTTAAATCCCATTATGCCCCGTACACACGGTCGAATTTTCCGACGGAAAATGTTGTCGGAAATTCCGACCGTGTGTAGGCTCCATCTGACTTTTTCCGTCGGATTTTCCGACGGACAAAGTTTTATCTCCTGCTCTCAAATTTTCCGACAACAAAGTCCTATCGGACTTTTTCCGATCGTGTGTAGCGAATTCCGACGGACAAAGTGCCACGCATGCTCAGATCACATTACAAGACCAAAGCTATTGGCTACCAGCCTCTACCTAGTCCCGTCGTAGGCAACAAACGTCACCACGTTCAGAATGATCGGATTTTCCGACAACTTTGTCCGACCGTGTGTATGCAACACCAGTGTCGGACTAAATCCGTCGGAAAAAATCTGATGGATTTTGTGGTCAGATTTTCCGACCGTGTGTACGGGGCACTAGACTCAACTAACAACACCTGTCACTTTTTTGAAAAAAAGGATCTTTACAATGGTGTTTGAGCTTTGCAAATGGAACCTATACAATTCCCAAATAAATCAATCCTATTAACCAGTTCAATACCCGCCCATAGTCATATGACGCCCACAAGGTGGATCTACCATCCTGGGTGGGCGTCATATGACGTCCTCGGGTTCCCGGCCGCCTGGGGGGCGCGCGCGCGCGCCCGCGGCATCGCTCGGGACCCGGTGCGAGTGCCCGGCGGCCGCGATGTCCGCCGGGCACCCGCGATTGCCCGTTAAAACAACGGGACCGGGCGGGACCGTGGAGCTGTGTGTGAAAACACACCGCCCCACGTCCTGTCAGCGGGGAGGAGACCGATCATGTGATCCAGTACAGAGGATCACATGATCGGTCTCCTCCCCTTAAGTCCCCTCCCCTACAGTTAGAATCACTCCTATTAGGGACACACATTAACCCCTCCAGCGCCCTCTAGTGTTAACCCCTTCCCTGACAGTCACATTTACACAGTAATCATTGCAATTTTATAGCAACGATCGCTGTGTAAATGTGAATGGTTCCAAAAATGTGTCAAAAGTGTCCGAAGTGTCCGCCGCAATGTCGCAGTCACGAAAAAAAAAACGCAAATCGCCGCCATTACTAGTAAAAAAATAAATAAAATAAATTCAATAAATCTATCCCCTATTTTGTAGACGCTATAACTTTTGCGCAAACCGATCAATATACGCTTATTGCGATTTTTTTTACCAAAAATATGTAGAAGAATACGTATCGGCCTAAACTGAGGAAAAAAATTGTTTTTTTTTTAAAAAATGGGATATTTATTATAGCAAAAAGTAAAAAATATTGTGTTTTTTTTCAAAATTGTCGCTCTTCTTTTGTTTATAGCGCAAAAAAATAAAAACCGCAGGGGCGATCAAATACCACCAAAAGAAAGCTCTATTTGTGGGAAAAAAAGGACGTCAATTTTGTTTGGGTGTAACGTCGCACGACCGCGCAATTGTTAGTTAAAGCGACGCAGTGCCGAATCGCAAAAAATGCTCTGGTAAGGAAGGGTGTTTAAAAGCCCTGTATTGAAGCGGTTAAAAACAACTTTTTTCCTTTCAGACTGCAGTCAGACAAGCTAAAATTCACTATTCCTCCTTCCTTTCACAGCGGAAATAGACTACAGTTATATAGTCAGGATTTCCTAGAGCCCTTATCTGATTCTCTCTTTCAACTTGCCCCATCTCCCAGCCATAGCCATAGAGCTTGAGGATAAATTACATGTAGCCTTTGATATACTGTATTTTTAAAAAAAAAATACAGTATATACTCGAGTATAAGCCGACCCGAATATAAACCACAAAAAACTGGGAAAACGTATTGACTCGAGTATAAGCCTAGGGTGAGAAATGTGCAGCTACTGTAAGTGGAAAAGAGGGTCAACAATGCCCATTTGCAGCCTCGCTGTGCCCATTTGCATGCCTCACTGTGCCCATTTGCAGCCATTGGTCCCCCAAACTTCAAACTCGGTAGTTAAAGTGGAAGTAGACCCTCCTATTGTTTTCAGCCAAGGAAGCTGCCATCTTGGCCTCTGTTTAATCTTCAACTGCCATGGTGCTGCACATGTGATCAGCTATGACACCAGCCATTGGCTGGGTTGACAGTTTGCTTGAGAGCACAACCAATGGGGCAGTTAGCATTTTTGGCATGCCGGGAATGTAACTGTTTTTTGAAACTATTAAATCGATGGGTTTGCTTGCGCTTTAAGGGTTCCTAGATGCCCACTAGCTGCAGACAAAATTTGGGGTCTCTGAACCCAAAGCGTCCCGAAATGACATTGCTGCATATGGACACAGTTGACCGATTTTGGGCCCGGTATCTCGGGGCCACTTGGTGCTAGGAACCCCAAATTAGGTGTGCAAACCCAGTGGAACTAACACTACGGTCGATTGAAAAAAGGGCAAGCACTATTCTGCAGCAGAGAATAACATTTTCCGAACTGACTTTGCGGCCCCGTGTCTCGGGGCCACTTGGTGCTAGGAACCCCAACTTTGGATATTTTGTAGTGCTAGTTCCACTGGGTTTGCACACCCCGAGATACGGGGCCCCAAAGTCGGTTCGGAAAATATCATTCTCTGCTGCAGAAAAGTGCTTGACTCAAGTATAAGCCAGAGGGGGGCATTTTCAGCACAAAAAAATGTGCTGAAAAACTTGGCTTATATTCGAGTATATACGGTAAATAAATAAATGCACATTTTCTTGCAGGTAACATAACGTGCATTTATTTTTTTTTTTACTTGGAGCCTGTAAAGCTTTGCACCTGCGGTCAGCAGATTGCAGGTATCATGCAGTACTTCTACAGTATACTACAGTATACTTCTACAGAATTGAGAATTGTCAGTGTATGTGTCTGCTCGTACCTCGTATGGGCAGGCTGACAGGAAGAGAGAATGAACTACCAGAGCACTTGACAGCACCAAGGTAGTTCATTAAAACTACACACTGACAGCCACAAAGGCTGTGTGTACTTGTAGCTTGCCATTCACAGAACTCTGTGAATGAATGATGTGGCCGGGCAGAGCCCTGCATTTGTTTTTAAATAGTGGCAGCAAGCAGGGGGGGGGGGGGTGAGAATATCCCCTGCTTGCTGTCACTACAGGGAGCAGAATAGGCGGCAGCTGCAGCAGGGATGTGTGGTGAGGTGAGTGGCTGGTGAGGCACTGGCTAGTATCAGAGCCAGATACACACAGGTTACATACGCCACGATCGTTAGAGCGAGAGCAATAATTCTAGCACTAGACCTCCTTTGTAACTCTAAACATGTAACCTGTAAAAAATGTTAAAGCGACGTCTATGGAGATTTATAAGTACTGAGGTTTGGCGCAATTCCACAAGTGTGTACAATTTTAACCACTTGCCTACCAGGCACTTAAACCCCCCTCCCATCCAGACCAATTTTCAGCTTTCGGTGCTCTCACGCTTTGACTGACAATTACTCAGTCATGCAACACTGTACCCAAATACATTTTTTGTCCTTTTTTTCCCACAAATAGAGCTTTCTTTTGGTGGTATTTGATCACCTCTGAGTTTTTTTATTTTTTGCGCTATAATTGAAAAAAGACCGAAAATTTTGAAAAAAAAACGCATTTTTCTTTGTTTCTGTGATACAATTTAGGAAATTATTAATTTTTCTTCATAAATTTTGGCCACAATTTATACTGCCACATATCTTTGGTAAAATAACCCAAATTAGTGGAAATTATTTGGTCTTTGTGAAAGTTACAGACTCTACAATCTGTGGTGCGAATCATACAAAATTGATCACACCTGATGTACTGGTGGCCAATCTCATTTCTTGTGACCCGAACAAGCCAGGAAAGTACAAATACCCCCCAAATGACCCTTTTTTGAAAGTAGACATTCCAAGGTATTTAGTAAGAGGCATGGTGAGCTTTTTGATGTCATTTTTTCCCACAATTCTTTGCAAAATGAATTATTTTTTTATTTTTTATTTTTTTTCTACAAAATTGTCATTGTAATAGGTTATTTCTCTCACATGGCATGTGTATACCACAAATGACACCCCAAAATAAATTCTGCTACTCCTTCTGATTATTACGATACCACATGTGTGGGACTTTTACACAGCCTGGCCACATAGAGAGGCCCAACATGCAGGGAGCGCCATCACGTGTTCTAGGAGCATAAATTACACATCTAAATTGTTGACTACCTATTACACTTTTGAAGGCCCTGGAGCACCAGGACAATGACATGTGACACTGACGTGGCACTGATGACACGTGACACTGACGTGGCACTGATGACAGATGGTACTAATACGGGGCACTGATGACACGTGACACTGATGACAGATGGCACTAATATGTGGCACTGATGAGAGATGGCACTGATATCACGTGGCACTAATATGTGGCACTGATGAGAGATGGCACTAATACGTGGCACTGATGACAGACGGCACTAATACGTGGCACTGATGACACATGACACTGATGACAGATGGCACTGATACGTGGCATTGATGACAGGTGACACTGATAACAGATGGCACGTGACACTGACAGGTGGCACTGATGACAGATGGCACTAATACGTGACACTGATGACAGATGGCACTAATATGTGGCACTGATGACAGATGGCACTATGTGGCACTGATGACAGATGGCACTAATGACAGGTGGCACTGATGACAGGTGGCACTGACTACAGATGGCACTGACTACAGATGGCACTGGCAGATGGCACTGACTACAGATGGCACTGGCAGATGGCACTGACTACAGATGGCACTGGCAGATGGCACTGGGGATGGCACTGGGGATGGCACTGGCAGATGGCACTGGGGATGGCACTGGGGATGGCACTGGCAGATGGCACTGGGGATGGCACTGGGGATGGCACTGGGGATGGCACTGGCAGATGGCACTGGGGATGACACTGGCAGATGGCACTGGGGATGGCACTGGCAGATGGCAATGGTGATGTCACTGGGCACAGATGGCATTGGGGACAGATTGCAGTGGTGGCAGTGGGCACAGATGGCATTTCATTTTTTATTTTTATTTTTAAACTTACGGCGCTGCAGCCGTTCATCTCCCCCTCCTCACACGCTGTCTCTGTGTGAGGAGGAGGAGCGGCGCTGAGAGATGATCTCATATGTTTACATATGAGATCATCTCTCATTGGCCAGGGCGATCGCGCTGTAAACGGCCGCTGTTATTGGCCGTTTACAGCGATCTGTGATTGGCCGTGTCCGAGGGACACGGCCAACACAGAATTTCCCTGCTGCGCGCTCGTGAGCGCGCACAGGGAACGAGGAAAGGGGAGGCCGTCATATGACGGCCTCCCGGGATTTCACATCCGCGCTGTGGCCGTCATTCGGCTACGGCCGGATGTGAAGTGGTTAAAGCATGACATGTTAGGTATCTATTTACTCTGCGTAACTAACATTATCTTTCACATTATATAAAAAAAAAAAAAAATCGGCCTAACTTTAGTGGGGTTTTTTTTATTCATGAAACTGTCCCCCCCCCCCCCCAAAAAAACGCATTCTAAAAAATTGCTGCGTAAATACCGTGTGACATAAAAAGTTGCAATGACCACCATTTTATTCCCTAGGGTGTCTGCTAAAACATAAACCCATGTTTTTCCTTGTAGATAAGAGGGTTGGGCTGGAAGGGGAAGGGAGCATTTGACTTTTAGACACATGCCCCCTTCTATGACACTGCAGTAAGAGGCGTGGAACAGGTAACATGTTTCCCTGCACACTGGACATATTTGGACGTTTTTACAGCTGCTGTTTTTGGCTTCAGACGTTTTTTTCTACGGTCATAAACTTTCCAGCATGTTATCCAAATTCTCCAAGCTGTTCATTGAGCTCAGTGCCTCTTACAGGAAGTGAGAGGCACTGTGAGCTCAGCCTCTCAGTCTGCTGCAAACAGAGTGTGTCAGCTTGTATTGAACCACTTTAACCACTTGCTTACTTGGCACTTAAACCCCCTCCTGCCCAGACCAATTTTCAGCTTTCAGCATTGTCATTCTTTGAATGACAATTGTGCGGTCATTCTACAGTTTACCCAAATGACATTTAAAAAAAACAAAAAAAAAAAACTGTTTCATAATTTTGAAAACAGGTAATGGCCCGCACTGTAGCCGTCTTTTGGCTATAGCGCGGGCGGCAAGTAGTTAAAGGGGATGTCCAGCCATTTTTTTTTAAATCAGCAGCTACAAACACTGTGCTGCTGACTTTTAATAAGGGCACTTACCTGTCCAGGGAGCCCGCGATGTTGGCACCCCCGAGGCCGATCCTTCCACTGGATCGGGTGCCGGCATCCTGCCCATTTCTTACTGCACGTCATGCGGTGCTTTGTGAATGGGCGGCTGTCACACAGGTCCCAGAAGACAGCGCGCCCTATTTCCCAGGAGGCAACGCGAGGACGAGGACGAGACCAAGGAGCATCGTGGAATAGGAATGGCAGATTAGGAAGTCTGCCTAGCAACAGCTATTTCGGGTAAGTAAAAATATTTTTTTTTTTTCAAATGTTTTTTAAATTTAAAGGAGTCTTTTAATGTTAAATTTGTTTTTAGGTGTACCTCCTCTTTAACACCGGGCCTATTGCCTCACCTGCCTCCCCTGACTGCACGTCCTTGGGCTGTAAAAAACAAAACAAAACTAGTGGGTTCTGAGAGGAGTTTTTCAGCTGTAAAGACGCTCTAACGTCAAAAAATGCCCAAAAAAAAAGCACATAAACGCTCAAATACATAGCTCACCAGCGTTTTTTAATGTTTTTGATCCCATTGGAAAAAATATTATTTTTCCGGAGACAGCCCAGTAGGAGGTTCCTGGCCGCTGAGAATTCTGGGAAGGGGTATTTATTGGACAGATGCTATGTTCGTTGCCTCTAGCCCTCCTGGCCCGAGGGTGTGTTGCTATAAATTCTGCAAGTAGGCCCAGAAGCCTGTCTGAGGCCTACTAATCCTGAGGTGGTCCTCAGGCTGTCTTGCCTGTGTGGAAGAAGCCGAGCCAAGCTGAGGAGATCCAGGGGAGGACGCTTGCTGGAGAGAGCCAGGATGAAGGCTGGTCTCTCAGGAGGGCCTGGTGACTCGTTTGGAGGACGCATCTATATCGAAACTACTCTTATGCCCCGTACACACGGTCGGAAATTCCGACCACAAAATCTGTCAGATTTTTTCCGATGAATTTTGTCCGACACTGGTGTTGCATACACACGGTCGGACAAATTTGTCGGAAAATCCGATCATTCTCAACGTGGTGACGTTCGTTGTGTACGACGGAACTACGTAGAGGCTAGTAGCCAATAGCTTTGGTCTTGTAATTTGATCTGAGCATGCGTGGCACTTTGTCCGTCGGAATTCGCTACACACGATCGGAAAAAGTCAGATCGGACTTTGTTGTCGGAAAATTTGAGAGCAGGATCTCAAATTTTTTCCGACGGAAAAAGTCAGATGGAGCCCACACACGGTCGGATTTTCCAACAACATGGTCCGATAGGACATTTTCCGTCAGAAATTCCGACCGCGTGTACGGGGCATTACAGTGTTGCCGGATGGCTTAAAGGTTCTGACACTGTGAAGCTGAATCCTAATCTACAAATCTAAATTAAGGTAACTAGCTCCAGGCTGCTAAGTCTGTGAGAGAGTCTTATCCAGGAGCTCTACTGGCTGCTAAGTCTGTGAGAGAGTCTTATCCAGGAGTTCTACTGGCTGCTAAGTCTGTGAGAGAGTCTTATCCAGGAGTTCTACTGGCTGCTAAGTCTGTGAGAGAGTCTTATCCAGGAGTTCTACTGGCTGCTAAGTCTGTGAGAGAGGCTTGTCCAGACATTCTACCGGCTGCTATGTCTGTGTGAGAGACCTATCGAGGTATCCAAGATCTTACAAAAGAAAGCGGTTTTGCCTTTGGATTCAAGGAGTCTGTAAGTGATCTGCAAAAAGGGTATCTGAAACCTCCCCTAAACCCCTATCCTACTACTTCTCTCAAGTTCTCATTAAAGCATTGAAAAATACTTAAAGTGACTGGCGCCTAAATTCTGTTCTAACTTCCCATTATAGCCATGGACTAAGCCCTGGAGTGAATGTAAGCTCGGTCCTTGTCTATGGAGGTACCTTTTTGCTCCCAGTATACCCAGGGTGGTGCTACATGAGTAAAGGCAATAATCAGTGGAAAAGGTCTGCTTCAGAGTATCTTCTATAGCACCTTGCACAACACTGCCATAGGAATGACTTTAGCATTCATGAAAATGATTATGTTTGGTTGCTGCTAAAAAGTAACTGCCTGAGCTGAAAAGGTTAAATAAATTACACAGAACAATGCCTTGTACTGCCAGAACAGCGTGCCTCTAAAATGTTCTGTCACAGTCGGTACAAGATGTTTGCCACTGCATGGGGTGACCTATGTGCACATATTTCCGTTTATTGACAAGAAAGTTACACTGAACCGTATCAGATAAGTGTGCAGTCAGTGACTTCAAAAGACACTATAAAGTGTAAACTGCATAATGTTATGGCTATGTAGTAGCCCTCAGGTCTCCAGAAAATCTGGGCTCCCCACAATGCTAACACTAACCCTTCCTAACATGATTGTTGTGTGTAAAAGTTAGATATGGAGTCTCGATGCAGGAAACATAACATTCATGAGCCATCATCCAGGCTATTACTTTTTATTACTTCGATAAACTATTATGCATTTGTTCAGTACCGAAGAGAATTTTGATGTACCCTTTGGACAAATGCATAATAGTTTCATCATGTCACAGCAGTAAATGGTAATAGCCTCAACAGGTTGATGGTTCATGGATGTCATGTTTCTGGCATGGGAACAGCATATCTTACTTTTACACCAAACAATTATGTCAGGGAGGGTTGTGGTTACAGGGAAAGTTAAGAGCTGAAAATGTGGCTAAAGAGTTAAAAGAGAAGTAAAGGATTTATTTTTTTCCCTGAATCATACTAACCTCGGTGGATGCAGCATGAGTCCAATGCTGCATTTGTCCCCCGGCGCCTCTGCACTGAGAACTGAGCGATTAAACATCACCGATCTCTCGGTTTTCAGATCTGAGAGAGCTGTAGACTGTCAGTGAGGGTGTTGAGAAGGGATGGCAATGGTGGTGTTGAGAGGGAGAGGCAGCGGTGGTGTTGAGAGGGAGAGGCAGCAGTGGTGTTGAGGGGGATAACAGCGGTGGTATTGGGGGGGGATAGCGGTGGTGTTTAGGGGGGGTGGCGGCAGTGGTGGTGTTAAGGGGGGTGGCATCAGTGGCAGTGGTGGTGCCATCCCCTCAGACCACCACCTCTGCCTCTTACTGATCCCAACTCCCCACCACCACAGCAGATCCCATTCCTATCCCCCCATCATCTCTGTTGTAGAGGTGATGTGCGGGGGGGGGGGTAAGGGGTGAGATCTGCAGTGGATGAGATCAGTAAGAGGCAGAGGCGGTGAGGTGGTGGAGGTTGGGATCGACTGCACTGGCAATTTGTCACTTACTTAGGTCAAGCAATCGATTCCTCCTCAGAATTCTATCACACGGTGCCTCCAGGGATGCCTTTGCCTCATGGGGATTCCTGGCAGTCGCAGAGGAGAGAGCTCCTTCCCCTTGACTTGATTGGTGTCAGCTGACTTTCTTTTTCAGTCTCTGCCCCCGCCTCTCTACATTCTCTATGGATAGGTGGGGAGGTCCACAGTCTCAGCTCTGCCTTCTCTCCCCTTAGCGCTGTCAGCGGGCGAAAGCCCCCCCCCCCCCGTGGCAGAACGAATGGACAGGTGGACCTCACACTGGCAGACGGACGGGCGGAGGAAGTGGCAGAACTGCAGGACCCAGTTGCAAGAGTGGCTGCTGCGACCCTGATAATTCCACCACTGGTTCATTCCATCATCCGAAAATTGAAAGAGTATGACACAACTGCAAACCTACCAAGACATGGCCATCCACCTAAGCTGACAGGTCGGGCAAGGCTGGCATTAATCAGGGAAACAGACAAGAGGCCCATGGTAACTCTGGAGGAGCTGCAGAGAGCCACAGCTCAGGTGGGAGAATCTGTCCACAAGACAACTATTAGTCGAGCACTCCACAAACCTGGCCTTTATGGAAGTGTGGTAAGAAGAAAGCTATTGTTGAAAGAAAGCCATAAGAAGTCCCTTTTGCAGTTTGCAAGAAGCCATGTGGGGGACACAGCAAACATGTGGAAGAAGGTGCTCTGGTCAGATGAGACCAAAATTGAACTTTTTGGCCTAAAAACAAAACGCTATGTGTGGTGGAAAACTAACACTGCACATTACCCTGAACACACCATCCCCACCATGAAACATGGTGGTGGCAGCATCATGTTGTGGGGATGCTTTTCTTTAGCAGGGACAGGGAAGATGGATGGAGCCAAATAAAGAGCAATCTTAGAAGAAAATCTTTTAGAGTCTGCAAATACCTTGAGACTGAGGCAGAGGTTCACCTTCCAGCAGGACAACAACCTTAAACATACAGCCAGAGCTACAATGGAATGGTTTAGATGAAAGCATATTCATGTGTTAGAATGGCCCAGTCAAGGTCCAGACGTAAATCCAATTGATAATCTGTGGTAAGACTTGAAAATTGCTGTTCACAGACTCTCTACATACAATCTGACAGAGCTTGAGCTATTTTGCAAAGAAGAATGGGCAAAAATGTCACTCTCTAGAGGTGCAAAGCTGGTAGAGACATCCTCAAAAAGACGTGCAGCTGTAATTGCAGCGAAAGGTGGTTCTACAAAGTAGAGGGAGGAGGACCGAATACAAATGCATGCCACACTTTTCAAATATTTATTTGTAAAAAAATTGGAAAACCATTTATCATTTTCCTTCCACTTTCCTTCCACTTGAAATACATTTAAGTTTTTGGTTGTAACATGACAAAATGTGGAAAATTTCAAGGGGTATGAATACTTTTTCAAGGCACTGTACATAAACTTGAGACTCAAGCTAAAGTTAAGGAGAGGCAAATTAAATTGCTCATTTACTGTTTAAAGTAAAAGCTTAATAATTAAGGCCATAAGATCACAGTATGAATTAGGCAGAAAACCTGTCAAATCCCTGGAAAAGGTGAACAGATTCCCTTATTCCCCATATTAGTGGCAGTAATGGAGCAATGAAGTTTACACTAGTGCTTTAAAGTGTTTTATTAATCCCTATACCACCCCCCCCCCCCTACTACCAGTAAATAACCATCTGGACAACTCTGGGGTCCTCCACCTCTCTCTAGAAGAGGCTATGATCCTTGTAGCCCCCATAGTTACATAGTTACATAGTTAGTTAGGTTGAAAAAAGACACAAGTCCATCCAGTTCAACCACAAAAAAAAAAAAAAAATATATATATATATATATATATATATATCATACAATCCCATATACCCCATTCTATACCCACAGTTGATCCAGAGGAAGGCAAAAAAAACCAGCAGAGCATGCTCCAATTTGCTAAAGCAGGGGAAAAAATTCCTTCCTGATCCCCCGAGAGGCAATCGGATTTTCCCTGGATCAACTTTACCTATAAATGTCAGTACCCAGTTATATTATGTACATTTAGGAAAGTATCCAGGCCTTTCTTAAAGCAATCTACTGAGCTGGCCAGAACCACCTCTGAAGGGAGTCTATTCCACATTTTCACAGCTCTTACTGTGAAGAAACCTTTCCGTATTTGGAGATGAAATCTCTTTTCCTCTAGACGTAAAGAGTGCCCCCTTGTCCTCTGTGTTGACCGTAAAGTGAATAACTCAACACCAAGTTCACTATATGGACCCCTTATATATTTATACATGTTGATCATATCCCCCCTTAATCTCCTCTTATCAAGGGTGAATAAATTCCCC
This sequence comes from Lithobates sylvaticus, assembly GCA_028564925.1. Lineage (NCBI taxonomy): Eukaryota > Metazoa > Chordata > Amphibia > Anura > Ranidae > Lithobates > Lithobates sylvaticus. Next base: position 128,761,532 of record CM053030.1, on the reverse strand, counting down.
CAGTTGTACTCCCCCTAGCATGTATGATGCATGCATATTCTTAGCCCCCAAGTGCATAACTTTACATTTATCAACATTAAACCTCATCTGCCACATAGTCGCCCAATTTGACAGAGCATTGAGGTCAGCTTGTAAATTGGAGACCTCCTGTAAGGACGTTATTCCACTGCATAGCTTGGTGTCATCTGCAAAGACTGAAATGTTACTTTTGATCCCAGACCCAATATCATTTATAAAGCTATTAAAAAGTAAGGGTCCCAGCACTGAACCTTGGGGTACACCACTGATAACCTTAGACCATTCAGAGTAAGAATCATTAACCACGACTCGCTGAATTCTGTCTTTTAGCCAGTTTTCTATCCATTTACAAACCAATATTTCCAAACCTGTAGACCTTACCTTACACATGAGTCATGTGTGGGGAACTGTATCAGGGCAAGAACTAGATAGAGCACTCAAAGAGCCAGGACACATTGGAATGGGCAAGGGCAGATACTGTAAGGGGGCATGGACTCAATTGGAGCTCTTCACTTCCAAAGCTGCTGCTATCATCTCTGCAGCACCCACAAATACAGAAATCTGTGCATGAGCTGGCTTGTAGTAAGGTGTACATTTTACACTAAGCAGTAGCCATCCACACACAATATACAAAATTATTAGAGCTCAGCTACTTCAGTTTTCCCCCCAAGGTTCAGCTTGAAGGTAGTCTAATGCCGCGTACACACGTGCAGACTTTTGCCGGCGGACCTAGTCCAGCGGACAATCCCGCGGGACTTTCCAGCTGGGTCCGCTGGACTTTCCGAGCGTGTGGACTTGCCCACACACGCACGGACTTCTCCAGCGGATAATCCGCCGGCCAAAAGTCCGCGGGACTTTTGAAAATGAACGGACTTGCCCACACACGGAGCAGTCCGTTCATTTCGAACGTAACTTCAGGTTACGTAGCTAGCGTAGGCAGTAAATGCCGCCGCGCTAGCTCCGCAAGCTGGCATGGATTTAAAGGGAATCCCCACGCCGAAAAAACGGCGTGGGGGTTCCCCCCAAATCCATGTCAGACCCTCATCCGAGCACGCAGCCTGGCAGGCCAGGAAAGGGGTGGGGACGAACGAGCGCCCCCCCCCCCTCCTGAGCCGTACCAGGCCGCGTGCCCTCAACATGGGGGGTGCCCTGGGGAAAGGGGGGCCATGCGGCCCCCCCCACCCCAAAGCACCTTGTCCCCATGTTGATGAGGACAAGGGCCTCTTCCCGACAACCCTGGCCGTTGGTTGTCGGGGTCTGCGGGCGGGGGCTTATCGGAATCTGGGAGCCCCCTTTAATAAGGGGCCCCCAGATACCGGCCCCCCACCCTATGTGAATGAGTATGGGGTACGATGTACCCCTACCCATTCACCTAAGGTGTAAAATGTAAAGTAAAAAAAAACACCCACACTTTTGAAAAAATAGTTTATTGCACTGCTCCGGGGGTCTTCTTCCGTCTTGGGGGTCTTCTCGCCGGACTCCCCGCCATTTACCAAGCTCTTTTACCAAGCGGGGGAAGTCCGGCTACCTTCTTCGTCATCGCCGCCGTCTGGGGGTCTCGATCCGCCTTCGAGGGTTTTCTTCCATCTTGGGGGTCTTCTCGCCGGACTCCCCCGCCATTTACCAAGCTCTTTTACCGAGCGGGGGAACTCCGGCTACCTTCTTCGTCGTCGCCGCCGTCTGGGGGTCTCGATCCGCCTTCGGGGGTCTTCTTCCGTCTTGGGGGTCTTCTCGCCGGACTCCCCCGCCATTTACCAAGCTCTTTTACCGAGCGGGGAAGTCCGGCTACCTTCTTCGTCGTCGCCGCCGTCTGGGGGTCTCGATCCGCCTTCGGGGGTCTTCTTCCGTCTTGGGGGTCTTCTCGCCGGACTCCCCCGGAAGACGACGACCGCCGCAAGAACAGAAGAGACCCCCGGAAGACCCCCGAAGGCGGATCGAGAACCCCAGACGACGGCGACGACGACGAAGAAGGTAGCCGGACTTCCCCCGCTCGGTAAAAGAGCTTGGTAAATGGCGGGGGAGTCCGGCGAGAAGACCCCCAAGACGGAAGAAGACCCCGAAGGCGGATCGAGACCCCCAGACAGCGGCGACGACGAAGAAGGTAGCCGGACTTTCCCCGCTCGGTAAAAGAGCTTGGTAAATGGCGGGGGAGTCCGGCGAGAAGACCCCCAAGACGGAAGAAGACCCCCGAAGGCGGATCGAGACCCCAGACGGCGGCGACGACGAAGAAGGTAGCCGGACTTCCCCCGCTCGGTAAAAGAGCTTGGTAAATGGCGGGGGAGTCCGGCGAGAAGACCCCCAAGATGGAAGAAAACCCTCGAAGGCGGATCGAGACCCCCAGACGGCGGCGACGACGAAGAAGGTAGCCGGACTTCCCCCGCTCGGTAAAAGAGCTTGGTAAATGGCGGGGGAGTCCGGCGAGAAGACCCCCAAGACGGAAGAAGACCCCCGGAGCAGTGCAATAAACTATTTTTTCAAAAGTGTGGGTGTTTTTTTTTACTTTACATTTTACACCTTAGGTGAATGGGTAGGGGTACATCGTACCCCATACTCATTCACATAGGGTGGGGGGCCGGTATCTGGGGGGCCCCTTATTAAAGGGGGCTCCCAGATTCCGATAAGCCCCCGCCCGCAGACCCCGACAACCAACGGCCAGGGTTGTCGGGAAGAGGCCCTTGTCCTCATCAACATGGGGACAAGGTGCTTTGGGGTGGGGGGGGGGGGGGCGCACGGCCCCCCTTTCCCCAGGGCACCCCCCATGTTGAGGGCACGCGGCCTGGTACGGCTCAGGAGGGGGGGGGCGCTCGTTCGTCCGCACCCCTTTCCTGGCCTGCCAGGCTGCGTGCTCGGATGAGGGTCTGACATGGATTTGGGGGGAACCCCCACGCCGTTTTTTCGGCGTGGGGATTCCCTTTAAATCCATGCCAGGTCACGGAGCTAGCGCGGCGGCAGTAACTGCCTACGCTAGCTACGTAACCTGAAGTCACGTGCTAAATGAACGGACTTGCCGATGAGCGGCAAGTCCGTTCATTTCAAAAGTCCCGCGGACTTGCCCACTAACGGCGGGATTGTCCGCTGGACTGCCAAGTCCAGCGGATAATTTTAAAACAAAACTTAAAACTTTGGTCCGCCGGACTTTGGCGCCAAAAAGTCCGCCGGCGCCCACACACGAGGGGATTATCCGCTGGACTTCAGTCCAGAGGATAATCACGCGGGATTGTCCCTTCGTGTGTACGCGGCATTACACAAAATGTTTGCGCTCTGAGAATATTCATTTTTTATCCATTAGGTTTATGTGAGACTTTCACTCTTAGCAATTAAAAAAATAACTGTGTTAATTATGGTAATTATAGAGTATTTTGTAGGTAAAGGGACTGCAGACTGCGTACAGTGAATACAATATGTAGGTTCACATTATATTTACCCATGCCACCTTAAGCTACATCCAATATTCAACAAAGTGTAGTTGCTGCATTTTCAGTGTAAGGTGCAAAGTAGGGATGGGCCCTCGAATCGAACATCGGGCGTTCGCCCGTTCGGCGAGCCCAGAACTATTTGGGCTGCTCGCATCACATTCGTGTGATACGAGTGGCCCGCAATGCATTGCGCCTGTCGCAGTGCAATGCTGGCTGATGATTGGCCAAGCATGCACTGTGACCCCGCATGCTTGGCCAATCACAGCGCCGGCAGCGAGGAGAGCCATAATTGGCTACAGGCAGGATGCCTGTAGCCAATTATAGCTCAGGGGCTTTAGTACACGCCCCACGGTATAAGAGGCCGCCGCGGCGGCGGCCTCGCATATTGTGTTTCAGTGTCAGCGTGTCAGTGTGCTGCTGACTGCTGACATTATGTGCTGTATTTCTGGGGATTTGTGTGTGCATGCTGTTAGTACAGCATTGCAGTATCACATCTGGGGGGTGTCTATAGTATGCCTGCGAAGGGGGGCAGGTTTCCTGTGCTTAGAACTGTCCCTGCAAAAAGTGTAATTTTGGCAGGGAAAAAAGCTATTTAAAAGCACTCGCGGCTAATGAATTGATGGCTCCCGTAACACAGAGAACTGTCATTCATTGATAAAAAACTAAAAAAAAAAGCATGGGGGTCCCCCAAATTCAATAACCAGGCCCTTCAGGTCTGGGATGGATATTAAAGGGGACCCCAGACAAAAAAATAAAAAAAAATGGCGTAGGGTCCCCCTCAAAATCCATACCAGACCCTTGAGGTCTGGGATGGATTTTAAGGGGAACCCCAGCCAAAAAAAATGGCGTGGGGTCCCCCTCAAAAATCCATACCAGACCCTTATCCGAGCACGCAACCTGGCAGGCCGCAGGAAAAGAGGGGGGACGAGAGCGGCCCCCCCCTCCCGCCTGAACCGTACCAGGCCACATGCCCTCAACATTGGGAGGATGCTTTGGGGGTCTGAGACCCCCAAAGCACCTTGTCCCCATGTTGATGAGGACAAGGGCCTCTTCCCCACAACCCTGGCCGGTGGTTGTGGGGGTCTGCGGGCGGGGGGCTTATCGGAATCTGGAAGCCCCCTTTAACAAGGGGACCCCCAGATCCCGCCCCCCCCTGTGTGAAATGGTAAGGGGGTACAAAAGTACCCCTACCATTTCACCAAAAAAGTGTCAAAAATGGTAAAAATGACAGGAGACGGTCTTTGACAATTCCTTTATTAAAATCTTCTTTCTTCTTTCTTCTGGTCTTCCGTTCTTCATTCTTCGGTTTCTTCATCTTCTCCTTCCGGCATCTTCTTCCATCTTCTTCTTCCATCATCTTCTTCCTCCGATCCGCTTCTTCTTGCGCTGGTCTTCTCGTCCTTCTTGTCCGGCATCTTCTTCCATGGCCTCGGCGTCGGTGTCTCTTCTTGGGCCACTCCTCGCAATGGGAGGCTCCCGCTGTGTGAGGCTTCGCTGCGTCTGACAGGTCTTTTATAACGGAGGGCACCTGGTGACCTGCCCCCTCTGATGCACTGGGACGTCATGGGGAATTCCCTATGGCTTTCCCTATGACGTCAGAGGGGGGCGGGGGTCACCAGGTGCCCTCCGTTATAAAAGACCTGTCAGACGGAGCGAAGCCTCACACAGCGGGAGCCTCCCATTGCGAGGAGCGGCCCGACAGAAGAACAGACGCCGACGCCATGGAAGAAGATGCCGGACGAGAAGGACGAGAAGACCAGCGCAAAAAGAAGCGGATCGGAGGAAGAAGAAGATGGAAGAAGAAGATGGAAGAAGATGACGGAAGGAGAAGATGAAGAAACCGAAGGATGAAGAAAGAAGAAAGAAGATTTTAATAAAGGAATTGTCAAAGACCGTCTCCTGTCATTTTTACAATTTTTGACACTTTTTTGGTGAAATGGTAGGGGTACAAAGTACCCCCTTACCATTTCACACAGGGGGGTGGGTGGGATCTGGGGGTCCCCTTGTTAAAGGGGGCTTCCAGATTCCGATAAGCCCCCCACCCGCAGACCCCCATAACCACCGGCCAGGGTTGTGGGGAAGAGGCCCTTGTCCTCATCAACATGGGGACAAGGTGCTTTGGGGGTCTTAGACCCCCAAAGCATCCTCCCAATGTTGAGGGCATGTGGCCTGGTACGGTTCAGGCGGGAGGGGGGGCCGCTCTCGTCCCCCCCTCTTTTTCTGCGGCCTGCCAGGTTGCGTGCTCGGATAAGGGTCTGGTATGGATTTTGAGGGGGACCCCACGCCATTTTTTTTGGCTGGGGTTCCCCTTAAAATCCATCCCAGACCTCAAGGGTCTGGTATGGATTTCGAGGGGGACCCTACGCCATTTTTTTTTTATTTTGGCTGGGGTCCCCCTTAATATCCATCCCAGACCTGAAGGGCCTGGTTATTGAATTTGGGGGGACCCCCACGCTTTTTTTTTAAATCTTTTTTATTTTTTATCAATGACTTTTTTTTTTTATGAATGACTTTTAATGAATGACTGTTCTCTGTGTTACGGGAGCCGTCAATTCACATTAGCCACGAGTGATTTTAAATAGCTTTTTTTCTTGCAAAAATGACACTTTTTGCAGGGACAGTTCTAAGCACAGGAAACATGCGCCCCTGCACAGGCATACTATAGACACCCCCCAGGTACGACATTTAAAGGAATATTACACTTCTATTGTTTCAATTTAAGCATTATTAAAAACACTGCTCCTGAAAAAACGTCAGTTTTAAAAAAAAAAAATTTCCATTGATACATGTCCCCTGGGGCAGGACCCAGGTCCCCAAACACTTTTTATGTCAATAACATGCATATTAGCCTTTAAAATGAGCACTTTTGATTTTGAACGTTCACATCCATTATAACTAATAGGGTTCTAAAGCTCGCACGGACTTTAGGTCCGTTCGCGGGTTCTGGTGCGAGCCGAACGGGGGGGTGTTCGGCTCATCCCTAGTGCAAAGCCCGCTGCATGTCTTCTCCATCTCAATGTGTCCCTCTATGGTATGGTTAGGGTTGACACCTATCTGGGATTCACCCGAACAGTCCGGGTTTTTAATGTTTCCTGGTTTCAGACCGCCTGATTTAGTGGCTCCCCAAGTAACTGAGTACCCATAGACATGTGCATGGGTTGTGCCGGGTGTGCCTGGGGCTGGGCATACCCTAATCCCCCCATGTGGTGCAGATTGCCCCTGCCCCGCACACAGGAGATATTTGATGGATAGTGGATATGTCATATGGCATAGGAAGAATGAAGAGAAAGCAGCTCAGCACTTAGCACTTCCCATTCATTTACTGTTCAGGGCAGCTGGAAATTACTGACACAATCCACTGCCCTACTGACACCATTCACCAACCTGCTACAATATAAAATGTTTGTTTACATTTTTTTGTAAGTTTGTATATATATATATATATATATATATATATATATATATATATATATATATATATACAGTGGTGTGAAAAAGTGTTTGCCCCCTTCCTCATTTCCTGTTCCTTTGCATGTTTGTCACACTTAAGTGTTTCGGAACATCAAACCAATTTAAACAATAGTCAAGGACAACACAAGTAAACACAAAATGCAATTTGTAAATGAAGGTGTTTATTATTAAAGGTGAAAAAAATCCAAACCATCATGGCCCTGTGTGAAAAAGTGATTGCCCCCTAAACCTAATAACTGGTTGGGCCACCCTTAGCAGCAACAACTGCAACCAAGCGTTTGCGATAACGTGCAATGAGGCTTTTACAGCGTCCTGGAGGAATTTTGGCCCACTCATCTTTGCAGAATTGTCCTAATTCAGTTACATTAGAGGGTTTTCGAGCATGAACGGCCTTTTTAAGGTCATACCACAACATCTCAATAGGATTCAGGTCAGGACTTTGGCTAGGCCACTCCAAAGTCTTCATTTTGTTTTTCTTCAGCCATTCGGTGGTGGACTTGCTGGTGTGTTTAGGATCATTGTCCTGCTGCAGAACCCAAGTTCGTTTCAGCTTGAGTACACGAACAGATGGTCGGACGTTCTCCTTCAGGATCTCTTGGTAGACAGCAGAATTCATAGTTCCTTTTATCACGGCAAGTCTTCCAGGTCCTGAAGCAGCAAAACAGCCCCAGACCATCACACTACCACCACCATATTTTACTGTTGGTATAATGTTCTTTTTCTGAAATGCAGTGTTCCTTCTACGCCAGATATACTTGGACACACACCTTCCAAAGAGTTCCACTTTTGTCTCATCGGTCCACAGAATGTTGTCCCAAAAGTCTTGGGGATCATCAAGATGTGTTGTGGAGAAATTGAGACGAGCTTTGATGTTCTTTTTGCTCAGCAGTGGTTTTCTCCTTGGAACTCTGCCATGCAGGCCATTTTTGCCCAGTCTTTTCCTGATGGTGGAGGCATGAACGCTGACCTTAACTAAGGCAAGTGAGGCCTGCAGTTCCTTGGACGTTGTTGTGGGGTCTTTTGTGACCTCTTGGATGAGTCGTCGCTGCGCTCTTGGGGTAATTTTGGGCGGCCGGCCACTCCTGGGAAGGTTCACCACTGTTCCATGTCTTCGCCATTTGTGGATAATGGCTCTCACTGTGGTTCGCTGGATTCCCAAAGCTTTGGAAATGGCTTTATAACCCTTTCCAGACTGATAGATCTCAATTACTTTCTTTCTCAATTGTTCCTGAATTTCTTTGGGTCTCGGCATGATGTGTAGCTGTTAAGGATCTTCTGGTGGACCTTACTGTGTCAAGCAGCTCCTATTTAAGTGATGCCTTGATTGTGAACAGGTGTGGCAATAATCAGGCCTGGGTGTGGCTAGAGAAATTGAACTCAGGTGTGGACAACCACAGTTATAGTATGTTTTAACAAGGGGGGCAATCACTTTTTCACACAGGGCCATGATGGTTTGGATTTTTTTTCACCTTTAATAATAAACACCTTCATTTACAAATTGCATTTTGTGTTTACTTGTGTTGTCCTTGACTATTGTTTAAATTGGTTTGATGTTCCGAAACACTTAAGTGTGACAAACATGCAAAGGAACAGGAAATGAGGAAGGGGGCAAACACTTTTTTCACACCACTGTATATATATATATATATATATATATATATATATATATATATATATACAAACAGTGGGTAAAATAAGTATTGGACACATCACCATTTTTCGAGGTAAATACATTTCTAAAGGTGCTATTGACATGGCATTTTCACCACATGATAACAACCCATGGAACCCATACATACAAAAAACATACAAAAGAAACCAAAACAAATACATTTGCTTCAAGATGGAGAAACTAGTTGCACGCATTGCTCAGGTGTGATTTTGGCCCATTCTTCCACAAAAACAGTCTTCAAATCTCAAAGGTTCCATAGAACTCTTCCTTAAACTCTTATCTTTAGTTCTTTCTATAGATTTTCTATTGGATCCAAGTCAGGTGATTGGCTGGGCCATTTCAGCAGCTTTATTTCCTTTCTTTGAAACCAATTGAGAGTTTCCTTGGCTTTGTGTTTGGGAGCATTGTCTTGGTAAAATGTCCACCCTCATGGTGGTGTCTTGGTACATTTTTCTATTCATCCTTCCTTCAACGATTTGAATTTTGCCAGTACCGTTTGCTGAAAAAAAAAAAAAAAAACACACCATGATGTTCCCACCTCCAAACTTCACTGTTGGTATGATGTTTTTGGGGTCATGTGCAGTGCTATTTGACCTCCAAACATGGTGTGTATTATGGCATTCAAAATTTAAGAGTTACATTTTGGTTTCATCTGACCAGACTATATTCTCCCAGTATTTCACAGGCTTGTCTAAATGTTGTTTATAAATGAGCTTCAACATGCTTTTTCTTCAGCAATGGAGTCTTGCATGGTAAGCCTACATACAGGCCATGGCGGTTGAGTGCATTACTTCTTGTTTTCTTTGAAACAATTGTACCTGTTAATGCCAGGTCTTTCTGAAGCTCTCCACTAGTGGTCCTTGGCTCTTGGACAACTCTTCTGATAATTCTTTTCACTCCTCTGTCAGAAATCTCACGAGGAATACCTGGTAGTGGCCAGTTTATGGTGAAATTATGTTCTTTCCACTTCCAGATTATGGCCCCAATAGTGCTCAGTGGCACATTCAGAAGTTTAGAAATCCTTCTGTAACTAATGCCATCAGTATGTTTTGCAACAATAAGGTTGCAAAGGTCTTGAGAGAGCTCTTTGCTTTCAGCCATCATGAGATGTTTCTTGTATGACACCTTGGTAATGAGACACCTTATAGGCCATCAGGTGATACTGAACAGCTGATATTAATTTGCACTGACAAGGGTCAGGATTGATTTCTAATTACTGATAGATATCAACTGGTGTCTTGGCTTTCCATGTCTTTTTGCACTCCCCTTTCCTCATGTGTTCAATACTTTTTCCCTGTGTCATTTTTTTTTTACACATAACTTAATTTCTGAACTTATTTCTTTTGGTTTCTTTGTATGTATGGATTACATGGGTTGTTACTGACATATGGTGAAAATTCCATGCAGCAATCCCATCTGATATATATATATATATATATATATATATATATATGCTGTATATATATACACACACACTCATGCATGGATGTGTGTTTGAGCTTTGAGGTGCACGACCTAATGCAGTAGCCTGGGCACATCCTACTCTCCAGGGTTGCCAATTGTCTGGAGAGCTGGCTGCAGTTGTCTAAGTGTCTGTGACACTCTCTCTCACACTGCCCAAAGCCAGCAAATTACCCCCCCCCCCCCCACACACACACACAGACAGGAGAGAGGGCTTTATCTGCTCCTCCTCCTCCCACCCCTATCCCTCTGTGTCTGCCTGCCTACACTCCAATCCCCCGCGTGCTGCGTCTCAGTAAAGGTAAGTGTGGGTGAGAAATTTGAAGCCCAGCAGCTGGCAAATACATTATGCATGAAAAGTGCCAATGCCTGAGCCTCTATCCTTGGGTGAATGAACTCACCATCCACTGTCTGTAACTGAAGTCTTCTCCCTCCCTCCCTTCTCTCTCTTGCCTCCAAAAGAGTATATTAGGGTAAGGGGGACCCTGAATGTAACGAATGCTCTGTGGACTCTGATGTAAGGGGGGCTTTGGGAACCCTGATTTAAGAGGGAATGCTGGGAACTCTGATGTAAGTGGGGACTTTGGTGAGCAGAAACCCTGTTACATCAAATTTCCCATTTATGCCAGTCCACAGCATTCCCCCTTAAAAACAAAATTGCCACGCGGCGCTAAAGTGTTTTGGTTTGGCTTGAGAAAAAAGGTGGTAACACTAGGTATGGCATGGGAACTTTTCTGCTTGCTTCTCCTTCTAGCTTAACTGTGGGTTGGATCCACTTGGGTGGACCCCTGGTTTTCAGCTCCTTTGATTTTTTCTTGGCCCTCCCATGGATGGCGGATTACAGTATCTCACAAAAGTGAGTACACCCCTCACGTTTTTAAAAATATTTTATTATAGGTTTTCATGTGACAACACTGAAGAAATGACACTTTGCTACAATGTAAAGTAGTGAGTGTACAGCTTGTGTAAGAGCCGGTTCACACCAGGGCGACTCAGGATCCGACTTCAGGTCGCCCCGAAACGCCCCAAGTCATCCCAAGTCGCGCTGTAATGTTAATCTACGGAGCCGTCTCAATGCACACTACTGAAGTCGCTCCGACTTCAAAAAAGGTTCCTGTACTACTTCAATCCGACTTCTAGGTGACTTGTACCGATTGATTTCAATGGAAGTCGCCTCCAAGTCGGATCTCCATCTATTTTGAAGCGACTTTACAGGAAAATAAATTTGTTTACTCCCAGAGAGCTGATTATTCTGTGATTGGCCACAGCCAAAGTCGCCTGGCCTGGGGGCGACTTGAAGTTGTGTTGTAAATAACTCAAAGTCACGTTGAAGTTGCTTCCAAGTTGCTTCCAAGTCACGTTGAAGTTGCTTCCAAGTTGCTTCCAAGTTGCCTTGCTAAGTCGCGCTGTAAGTCGTGTTGCCCCAGTGTGAACCGGCACTAACAGTGTAAATTTGCTGTCCCCTCAAAATAACTCAAAACACAGCCATGAATGTCTAAACCGCTGGCAACAAAAGTGAGTACACCCCTAAGTGAAAATATCCACATTGGGACCAATTAGCCATTTCCCCTCCCTGGTGTCATGTGACTCGTTAGTGTTATAAGGTCTCAGGTGTGAATGGGGAGCAGGTGTGTTAAATTTGGTGTTATCGCTCTCACTCTTTCATACTGGTCACTGGAAGTTCAACCTGGCACCTCATGGCAAAGAACTCTCTGAGGATCTGAAAAAAAGAATTGTTGCTCTACATAAAGATGGCCTAGTCTGTAAGAAGATTGTCAAGACCCTGAAACTGAGCTGCAGCACGGTGGCCAAGACCATACAGTGGTTTAACAGGACAGGTTCCACTCAGAACAGGCCTCACCATGGTGGATCAAAGAAGTTGAGTGCATGTGCTCAGCATCATATGCAGAGGTTGTCTTTGGGAAATAGACATATGAGTGCTATCAGCATTGCTGCAGAGGTTGAAGGGGTGGGGGTCAGCCTGTCAGTGCTCAGACCAAAAGCCACACACTGCATCAAATTGGTCTGCATGGCTGTCATCCCAGAAGGAAGCCTCTTATAAAGATGATGCACAAGAAAGCCTACAAACAGTTTGCTGAAGACAAGCAGACTATGGACATGGATTACTGGAACCATGTCCTGTGGTCTGATGAGACCAATATAAATGTATTTGGTTCAGATGGTGTCAAGCATGTGTGGCGGCAACCAGGTGAGGAGTACAAAAACAAGTTTGTCTTGCCTACAGCATGGTGGTGGGAGTGTCATGGTCTGGGGCTGCATAAGTGCTGCCGGCACTGGGGAGCTACAGTTCATTGAGGGAGCTATGAATGCCAACATGTACTGTGACATACTGAAGCCAAGAATAATCCCCTCCCTTCGAAGACTGGGCAGCAGGGCAGCATTCCAACATGATAACGACCCCAAACACACCTCCAAGACAACCACTGCCTTGCTAAAGAAGCTGAGGGTAAAGGTGATGGTCTGGTCAAGCATGTCTCCAGACCTTAACCCTATTGAGAATCTGTGGGGCATCCTCAAATGGAAGGTGGAGGAGTGCAAGGTTGCTAACATCCACCAGCTCTGTTATGTCGTCATGGAGGAGTGGGAGAGGACTATAGTGGCAACCTGTGAAGCTCTTGCCCAAGAAGGTTAAGGTGGTACTACAAATAAATGGTGACCACACAAAATATTGACACTTTGGGCGCAATGTGGACATTTTCACTTGGGGTGTACTCAATTTTGTTGCCAGCAGTTTGGACATTAATGGCTATGTGTTGAGTTATTTTGAGGGGACAGCAAATTCACACTGTTATACAAGCTGTACACTCACTACATTACATTGTAGAAAAGTGTCATTTCTTCAGTGTTGTCACATGAAAAGATATAATAAAATATTTACAAAAATGTGAGGGGTGTACTCACTTTTGCTAGATACTGTATGTGACTGTATAATCAGATAGGTATATAGTTTGGGAGATCACCCACTTATCTATCAGGGTTTGCTATTGAGTGAACAGTTAACAATGGTATTCTGTATTGATGAAGGAGTGGAAGAAGAAATTAGGGCAGTATTTAACAGAGATGAACAAAATGTATCAAATAGAGAGAATGATTTCAAGAAATTATTTAGAAAATATAGTAACGCAACAATGTAACATTTGAGGAGTAAATGGAATATTGTATCATTGGAAGCATATGTGGAGGCAAAACTAATACCACGTGGGCTACGGGAACAATTGTCCCTGCAGAGCATCTCCATAATGATTGATTCCTCAATGTCTGGAAGGAGGAGTCGATCAAACATGGACAGCACCTAATGGAATTGATTATAGCTGAGGAAAAAATGTAATTACGGGAACTTGAGGAATAGTTACAAGATTCGGTCAAGGTACTAGATGATTATCAAGATCCAGAGGAATCTGAACGTTTTAATGATAGACTTAGAAAAGAAGTAGAAGAGTTCCAAAAAGAACAAAAAATTGGTAAACAGAAAAAGTACCAAAGGGATGTGGCCAACTTTGAAAGTGGACAGGTATTTGACCCAGAGGGAAAAAAGAGGATGGAGTAAATGCTGGAGTAGATTTAGAAGGACCAATAAAGACCCCAATCAGGTAGGGAAAAAATTGGTTACCTTTTTAAAGAAAGCTCAAAATGGATCAGAACAGGAAGGACCCGGGAGGAGAAAAAAGCAGGAAAGGAGATGGAAAAGAAATAGAAAAGGGACTCCAAATAGGGAGGTCGATGCAATCCAAGGGGGGCACCTCTATTTCTCAGGGGAGCGGGGTAAACACAGGAATTGGGGAATCAGGAAAAGTAAATATGAATGTAATTAATTTAACTGAATTGTACTGGGAGAGGATCATTTGTCACTGATAAGTAAAGGCCTCGGCTACTCACCATTCAATCAGGGAAACCTATTTGAATTCTACAAGGACATTTGCCTCGTGCTGCGGCGAGCCAATTTTAAACATATGTAATTTGGCAAGGAGAGAAATAGGGAACATTAGAAATCAATGAAATTGCAGGTTTGGGTGAAATTGAGCTAGTTGACTATATGGAAGGAAATACATGGATTGACTCGGATCTATTGGATCCTCCACTTCATCTGGATTATTCAATAAATCTAAGAAATTCTTAACTTTTGGGAATAATAGGTAGAGACCATTACACATAACCTGCGTTCCATTGATTGGGAAGTATACTTAATTATATAGATTAAGTAGGCAACTTGATCTAAAATGCTATGAAAAAATGTACTCAGAAATCCGTTCCCAGATTTGGTTGAGGAAATCAACTATTGTATAGGAAAAGCATTCCAAGTAGGTTTATTAATTAAAAAAACAATATGAATACCTAAAAATTAAGGAATATAATATACCTACATTCTATGTTACCCTGAAGGTTCATAAAAACACGAATCAACCCTTTGAACAGCCTATTGTCTGTGGTATTGGAGGTCCATTAGAAAAGATTGGAAAATACGTGGATAAACATATTTAAGCCTATATAATCACATTTATTCACATCATTTTAGGTATATTCTCTGCAGCGCAGTTTCTTTTCCTATTTTTCAAACATATTAGGCATCTGGTTACAGAATTACCATCATTTGTCCTTGACTTGAGATATTCTGCGTAGATTGAATGACCTTACAATACCGGAAGACTGTATTCTGGCCGGGATAGATGTCGAGGCCCTATATTCCTTCATCCCACATGATGTAGGAGTACATGCAGTGTCCCAATGGGTAGAGTTACGTTATCTTTTGGCAGGTCCACACAATGAATTTTTGGTGTAATTCCTGGAAATGACTTTAAGCAACAACTGCTTTATGTTCAATTACAAGTTTTATCGCCAAATAAGATGAGTGACCATGGGCACCGCATGTGCTCTGTCATGTACGCGTTTACATCTGGGATGGTGGAAAAAGGAGGATGTATATACTCACCCAGCTTTTGAACAACATGTAGCCCTATGGGCTCGCTACATTGATGATGTGCTGGTAGTGTGGAAGGGGTCCCTGAAACTTCATCCTTGACCTAAATAACAACAACGGAAATATCCATCTACGTACAAAATGGATTCTTGTCAAATTGTATTTCTAGGCTTGTTGATTGTCAAGGAGAGTACAAGGGTGGGGACTAAAACAGGACTACGACAGGCAATACCCTCCTCTATGCCACCAGCCATCATCCATGGCACCAAATTAGAGGCATCCCGACTGGACAGTTCCTGAGGATCCACAGGAACTGTTCAAATGTCATGGATTTCCATCAGGAAAGTAGGGAACTAAGACACAGATTTGGAACACAAGGCTACCCTAACTCTGTGATCAGACAGGGGATGGCTAAGGCCCTGAGGAAAAAAAGGGAAAATATTCTTGGACTTGGACAAAATACTGACAATACTCCTCCCGAACCTAAACAGGAAAGAATCAGAGTTGTAACCACCTACGGGACCTTTTGGGAATACCTTAAAACGGTTCTGAATAAACATTGGCATATACTCCTGCTTGACCATAGACTTGAAGAAATACTAGGCCCATGAGAAACCTAATAGCAAAACAACCGCCAACTATAGGTGAGTCTCTTGTCCAAAGCGCACATGTGAGCACAAAACAGCATAGTGTGCTCTCACTGAGTAATGCCGTGTACACACGAGCGGACTTTTCGACAGCAAAGGTCCGACGGAACTAATCCGTCGGACAATTCGATCGTGTGTGGGCTCCATCGGACTTTTACAGTCGTAAAATCCGACAGACTTTAGAAATAGAACATGTCTTAAATTTTCCCGTCGGAACTCCGCTGGACCCAGTTCCTATTAAAAAATCTGCTCGTCTGTGTGCTAGTCCGACGGACAAACAACGACGCTAGGGCAGCTATTGGCTACTGGCTACGAACTTCCTTATTCTAGTACGGTCGTACGTCATCACGTTCGAATCCGTCAGAATTTAGTGTGATTGTGTGTGGCCAAGTCCGTTCATTCTAAAAGTTTGTCGGAACTCCGTCGAAAGTCCGTCGGAAAGACCGTCGGACCTAGTCCTTCGGAAAGTCCGCTCGTGTGTACGCGGCATAAGCGTCTGGTGAATGGTATGTACCCCTGTGGCCACTGTAATATATGCAGATACGTACTAAAAACAAGATCATTCAGTGACTTGGAGGGTAAATGTACCTACCAAATCCAATCATTTGTTAACTATTCCTTTAATTTTGTTATATACCAACTCTCATGTCCATGTGGTAAAATATACATATGGAAAATTAGAAGGGAATTCCTCAGAAGAATGGGTGAACATCTGACTATTATTACTAAAGAAGATGATGAATCACCAGTGGCGATACATTTTAGAGACAAGCATGGGGTCTCAACAAATGGATTTAAATGTATGGTCATCTACAAACTCCAGTTAGGACAGGAGACAGGGACAAAATACTGTTACAGAAGTAAGCTAAGTGGATCTTTCTGTTAAATTCGATGCCGCCAAAAGGACTGAATAATAATTTGTTATTGCATAGCTTTCTATAAGAAAAATTGATAGTGCAGGGATCTTTGTTCCCTTCCAATATCAGAATAACGGACAAGAGATACTGATATTTTTATCTTTATCTCTATTTATTTTTCTACTTTGGCACGCACGCTTGTATAAGTAATTATATATATATATCACACAATAGCAGAAGGTAGCCTGCCTCTATGTGTAGTGCCTCTCTAGTCTAGTTAATTTTTGTTTGCCTTCTTTTACAGTTTTTTTTAATAATAAATAGTATCATTGAGATAGTCCCAAGCCCTGTCTCTATGGGGAAATAGACAGCAACTGTTCTCTGTTCATTGATATGGAAAAGTGGGTGGTGGAACCCCAAACTATACATTCATTTAGGGCTTTTCCTTTTACAGTATATCACTTTAAGAGCTGGAGCCGATAGGCAGTTCTCTGACTGGTATATAATTCAGTGACAGGAAGAGAGCCCATAGGTCCTGACGAAGTTCCGGGAGTGGAACGAAAAATGTAGACACGGACACGAGGATGGGCCTCCCCAAATAACCCCTCTGATGCACGTATGCTAAATTACCACCATTCATCATAATCATTGGATCCCATACCAGAATTCCGTAGAGGCATTGTGTATCCTTGCAGCTCCTGTCCATTTACGAGACATCTATGAGACACAAGCTGTCATCAGCACACCGCAGTCCACCTATCCATAGGATCCCTGTGTTCACCTTCACCCGCAGATTGCATGTCGTTGACTCTCATCAGGTGTATATCATCTACCAGTACTTCAAGAGCCAGACGCCTGGAGACTGCGGTACACACTGGAACCATGAGACAGCTGTAGTGGGACTGTGAGTAACCCTGACCCCTAGCACAGGTAGACTGGCTTTACTGGCGGTGCAGTACGATACCCACAGCAGGTGGGACGCAAGTATAACACCGGCCATTCCAGCTATAGCATAAGGGAGTCACCACGATCTCTGCCCTACATGTCTGGTTCCAACTCCTTGTCTCCAGTATATTGTGCTTCACTATCTCTGGTGGTGAACTATGCAATCCTTTGGAATAGCTCAGGTCTATTTCTGTACCTACAGACTATAGAGGCCTACAGTGATTTATGCTTATATCTGAGCTTTACCAGTAGATAATTCATATCTGATGATATTGGATGGACTGCGTGTGTGTGCGTATATATATATATATATATATATATATATATATATATATATATACACATATACAGTATATATAGTATATATATATATATAAATATATACATATATATATATATATATATATATATATATATATACACACACACACACACATACATATACATGTGTTGATGGCACATACCATGCAGTGATGGTGCTTTCCACTGGATTATTTGTGTGTCGGCTATGTTCTTTATTCACCCATTGTGGCTTTAAGGTGCAGTATTACCACATACAAGCTCTGATTGGGTCCTTTGATTCCTATGGACTATAGGTCCCATTAGCATGCAGGTCCCTATATCAGGGGTTCCATCATTTTTAGGGGGGTCTAGTTTATACAGTCACCTCTGTCTCAGCTTCCAATGGGAGGGCCTTAGTGGGTTGCTGTGCTTAGAAGGAGGGTCATAGGGTGTTGGTTCGGGAGGGTATAGAATATTGGGGAGATTGTGGTGTATTTTAGGAGGGAGGGAGGTACTAGTATGTTGTAGGATCATTTGCTGTTTTCAATGCCTTTTATCTTCAATAAAATATTTTTAAGAGGACCTTTTGGGTGGTCTATCCCATTCCCCTTTTTTGTTTTTCCTGTTTTCGTAGTATGGCATGGGAACACAAAACCCATTTGAGGCAGACAAAAGCCTGTCAACTCAGGCTCTCAGTGTTAGGGGTAGGACAACAGGAAAGGTTAGTGAGGGGGGCTTAGGGTAGAGCATAGTATTCAATGCTGGGGAGTCTGCACTCATAACTGCCAGAACTGATCTCCTGGTGCTGAAGTCTAATGTATCAGCGAGGATGGCGTGCTGCAGACTCCTCCAGCACTAACTTATTAGGGGAAAAGCAACAGTGAAAAAGTTTACAAACCTGTCTTTTCACTTCACCTCCAACACTTTTTGGCCTGTGGTGTCTGCTAGTGTACCAGTGACCTGGGACTATATTTTTAGCACAGCCTTAAATCAAAAATAACACAACAAATTTTTCTACCAAATCAAGTGACAGACGTGCTCTCTGTGATTTATTAGATAAATCAGAGTTGAAGAAAGTCACATCAACGTAATCTTACCAATCACATCATTGTTGAACTTAGCTGCTCTATGTGTACATGTAAACTGTTGACAGCTGAAAATAATTAATTCTGCAAACTCTGCATATCTCTGTGACCTTACTGCAATCGTTAAGGAGCCCCCTTCGCCTCCCTTTGAAGACTTGTCTATATTCAGTGAGAGTTCAGGGTTATATTGTATATTTGGTGCTGGCGTTCACAAAGATGGGTGTGGTGCGCTGATAGCATTCATGATTAAGTGGTTTCCTGTGTCAAATATAGCCTCTAATATACTGCAAACAGGCAGTCGATTTTTATACAAACTGATCTGGCTGCCATGAGGTTCTCTGACATTTCATACTTCTACTTAAAATAAATCTAGAAACAGGAAAGAAAGTACAAAATTATTGTTTTAGGCCAACTGTGAGGTCTTATCTTCAAAGTGGCAGAGTCCCTATTGTATTTTCCTAAACTGCCCTTGCTACTGGCACATGCTTAGCGGTCACCAAGACATTAGGCTGATTTGGAGACACACAGCAGATTTGTGACTTTTTAGCTAAAATAAATCTGACATTTCTTGTAACAAAGTTATAAATCCTGAGATTTCATACTGAATGTGTTTTTTCCCCTTAAACTTTAGGAATTCTAACTGACAAAATATTGCAAAAATATTAAAATTTTTATAATAATAAAATGTATTATTGAAAAAAAGAAGTTCATGCTTTTCTTAAACATTTCTTGTTTAATTTTTATTTTTTGTTGATGCAAACACAATAATTTATACAGCACACACTGTATACCTGCAAAATAATTTTGTGATTTAATATAGCCAGTCTTGTGATCCTGGCTCTCCATTGTCTTAGATGTCTCTGCAGGCTGCATTGCTCAATTGTGCAATTATTCCTGGTCTAGAACCCACCCTGCTCTGTAGTTGGATAATAAAGAAGCGGCAGTGCACCAATGAGTTAAGAAGTGAATAACAGGTACACCACTACAGGTTGGTACTGTGGGTGTCCAAATAGTATACAGGGTGCCACGTCCTAAAGAAGATGCATGCAATTTTATAGGCACCCAATAGTTAAAATAAATAATTTTTATTAAACTACATAATTCATGAAAATCATTAATAAAAACATAAGTTAAAAAACAAATCAGGCTTCTAGCATAAGAATGTAAACCAAACCAATCCCACAGTAGGGCTGTAAAGGCAACCAAAAACTTGAAGTGTGGTAAGGTCCAGGGAAGGTTGTGATAAATCAAAGCAGCTTGCTGTCGCTCGACATGTTTCGCAAGTGAGCGCTTTCTCGGAAGCTTAAGCATATACCGTATATAACCAAGACACGGGTCCCCAAAGTCGGTTCAGAAAATGTCATTCTCTGCTGCAGAAAAGTGCTTGACATTTTCCGAACCGACTTTGTGGCCCGGTATCTCGGGGCCACTTAGTGCTAAGAACCCCATCTTTGGATATGTTGTAGTGCTAGTTCCACTGGGTTTTTCACACCAAATGGGGTTCCTAGCTCCAAGTGGCCCCAAGATATGGGGCCCCAAATTCGGTCAACTGTGTCCATCTGCAGCAATGTCATTTCGAGACCCCAAGTTTTGGCTGCAGCTAGGGGGCATCTAGGAACCCTTAACTTCACAGTTTTTTGTGGTAAAATTAAGTGCCTCGGCTTATATTCGGGTCGGCTTATACTCTAGTATATACGTTATTCTAAATGAATAAAAATGCATTTCATAAATGTCTCTGAATTTATGTGGCCCACAATAAGTAGTGGCATTTACTAAATAACATATTTGATAGCAAAACCTTAAAACATATGGAAATTAAAATGGCATATGGCAAACACACTGAGATCACCCAGGTGAACATGAGGGCATGCACATACACATACACAAGGTGGTCAACTACACCAGGTCAGACATGCATACATAGTTTTTTAACTGAGAAAAAAAGGAAACATTTACAAAATGTATGTACTCAGGGGACTCATAAAGGGAGCCTTCGATTTCATAAGTCGTAGAAAAGTTAAAGCCTGAAGTAAAGTACTTCACAGTAACATTCTTGATATATCAGAAGGCCAAATCTAGAAATGAATAATCCATATGGATTTTTTAAAAATTAATATATGACAGCAGCATAGTGAAACACCATACTGAAGGGGTTTACAAGCATCTACAATGGTCACGTGAGTAATGTTTACACGGTTTGTAGCAAACACTAACCACTGGATAGCATGGTTACCCTCGATTGCAGAAGTATTTAGGACTTGAGGGGCCTGTCCTTAGAATTATCCTCAGTCTTCAAAGGAGAGCATAAGATCTACAGTGGTGTGAAAAAGTGTTTGCCCCCTTCCTCATTTCCTGTTCCTTTGCATGTTTGTCACACTTAAGTGTTTCGGAACATCAAACCAATTTAAACAATAGTCAAGGACAACACAAGTAAACACAAAATGCAATTTGTAAATGAAGGTGTTTATTATTAAAGGTGAAAAAAATCCAAACCATCATGGCCCTGTGTGAAAAAGTGATTGCCCCCCTTGTTAAAACATACTATAACTGTGGTTGTCCACACCTGAGTTCAATTTCTCAAGCCACACCCAGGCCTGATTATTGCCACACCTGTTCACAATCAAGGCATCACTTAAATAGGAGCTGCTTGACACAGTAAGGTCCACCAGAAGATCCTTAAAAGCTACACATCATGCCGAGACCCAAAGAAATTCAGGAACAATTGAGAAAGAAAGTAATTGAGATCTATCAGTCTGGAAAGGGTTATTAAGCCATTTCCAAAGCTTTGGGAATCCAGCGAACCACAGTGAGAGCCATTATCCACAAATGGCGAAGACATGGAACAGTGGTGAACCTTCCCAGGAGTGGCCGGCCGCCCAAAATTACCCCAAGAGCGCAGCGACGACTCATCCAAGAGGTCACAAAAGACCCCACAACAACGTCCAAGGAACTGCAGGCCTCACTTGCCTCAGTTAAGGTCAGCGTTCATGCCTCCACCATCAGGAAAAGACTGGGCAAAAATGGCCTGCATGGCAGAGTTCCAAGGAGAAAACCACTGCTGAGCAAAAAGAATATCAAAGCTCGTCTCAATTTCTCCACAACACATCTTGATGATCCCCAAGACTTTTGGGACAACATTCTGTGGACCGATGAGCCAAAAGTGGAACTCTTTGGAAGGTGTGTGTCCAAGTATATCTGGCGTAGAAGGAACACTGCATTTCAGAAAAAGAACATTATACCAACAGTAAAATATGGTGGTGGTAGTGTGATGGTCTGGGGCTGTTTTGCTGCTTCAGGACCTGGAAGACTTGCCGTGATAAAAGGAACTATGAATTCTGCTGTCTACCAAGAGATCCTGAAGGAGAATGTCCGACCATCTGTTCGTGTACTCAAGCTGAAACAAACTTGGGTTCTGCAGCAGGACAATGATCCTAAACACACCAGCAAGTCCACCACCGAATGGCTGAAGAAAAACAAAATGAAGACTTTGGAGTGGCCTAGCCAAAGTCCAGACCTGAATCCTATTGAGATGTTGTGGTATGACCTTAAAAAGGCCGTTCATGCTCGAAAACCCTCTAATGTAACTGAATTAGGACAATTCTGCAAAGATGAGTGGGCCAAAATTCCTCCAGGACGCTGTAAAAGCCTCATTGCACGTTATCGCAAACGCTTGGTTGCAGTTGTTGCTGCTAAGGGTGGCCCAACCAGTTATTAGGTTTAGGGGCAATCACTTTTTCACACAGGGCCATGATGGTTTGGATTTTTTTTCACCTTTAATAATAAACACCTTCATTTACAAATTGCATTTTGTGTTTACTTGTGTTGTCCTTGACTATTGTTTAAATTGGTTTGATGTTCCGAAACACTTAAGTGTGACAAACATGCAAAGGAACAGGAAATGAGGAAGGGGGCAAACACTTTTTCACACCACTGTAAGTAACAGCATAACAGATGGGGCTATTAAAAGCCATACAAAAATCTTGAGTTTAAGCACTTAAGGAACAGGTCTCTTTTTTAGATGTGTTGATTACAAGTTAAAAAAAAAATTTTTTGCTAGAAAATTACTTAGAACCCCAAACATTATACATTTTTTTTCCTAACACCCTAGAGAATAAAATGGCGGCCATTGCAATACTTTCTGTCACACCATATTTGCGCAGCGGTCTTACAAGCGTACTTTTTTTTTTTAAAAGTTAGCCCATGTTTTTTATAATGTGCAAGATAATGTTACGCCAAGTAAATTGATACCCAACATGTCACGCTTCAAAATTGCACCCGCTCGTGGAATGGCGACAAATTTTACCCTTAAAAATCTTCATAGGCGACATTTAAAAAATTCTACAGTTTGCATCTTTTGCGTTACAGAGGAGGTCTAGGGCTAGAATTATTGCTCTCACTCTACCGATCGTGGCGATACCTCACATGTGTGGTTTGAATACCGTTTTCATATGCGGGCACTACTCACATATGCGTTTGCTTGTACACGTGAGCTCGGCGGGACGAGGCGCATTTTAAAAAAAAAATGTTTTTCTTATTTATTTTACCTTTTATCTTTTATTATTACACTGTTTTAAAAAATAAATAAAATAATTGTGTCACTTTTATTCCTATTAAAAGAAATGTAAACATCCCTTGTAATAGAAAAAAAGCATGACAGGACCTCTTAAATATGAGGTCTAGGGTCAAAAAGACCTCAGATCTCATATTTACAATAAAATGCAATTTTTTTATTGCAAAATGTTGTCATTTAAAAAAATGAAATTTCAAGTGTGTTCCTCTATCTAAAAACATACAGTATATTTAAATAATACTACTCAAAAGAGAACACATAAATGGTAGGAAATGAGCACACTGATACCACCAGTCCTTACAAATGAATCAACTATAAAAAAAAATGTATCTACACATAACAGTGGGTATACAATATGGAATCAGTTGCCTGAGTACCTATGTGACTACTCACACCTCACATACAAGACCAAGTGCTGACATATTAACACTAAACACAGTGGTAGGATGGGCTAACATATCAGGGCAAAACTCCCCATATGAAAATTATAGATCATCTACCTGTATTCAGTTTGTAGGCAGGTGCCTACAAAGTGGTTAAAATGTTTTTCTCCTGTCTGTGCTCATGTCCTCCTCAAGTTACAATGTAGATGTGTGGTGAAATTCACGTAAAAAAGAACCCAATGAAATGCCCTAGGAGCTCTGCCTTAGAAATACTGCTATTAGGGGGGGGGGGGGGGTGGGGGGCAGTTGGAGTTCCCTGAGGGGCTGGGAACCTGAGGACTCTAAAAGACTTTCAATTACCAACTAACTATGGACTTACTGCCTTTAAGGATCATTGCCAATCATGCACTCTAGGGACACTTACTACCTCTGTGGAGTGTTTGCCTTTACGGACTCTTGCTTTAACGGACTACTTATGAACTTAGAAAAATATCAAATAACACAATCCTGAGCAAGAGTTCACCTCAAATGCTAAAGCAGCGCTCTTGTTAGTCCATTACAACTTGACCAGCGTTCGTATGATTAATTCTATACAAGATACTGTAGTAGGATGATAAAGGTGAATACAGTTCAGAGTGTAGAAGGTGGTCCAAGTAGATACTCCTTTAGCCATGCACCAATCCACCAGGCAAACACCACATGTGTCACTCTCCCCAAAGGGATTTACACTCACCAGATAACTGAAAATCATACGCCTTAAGAATATTCAGTGAGATATCATCCACAGTAGGATCGGTTAGGGTAGCAGGTCACTCCATAGGCATATAATCATGAAAGAAAAGATTCCACATAGCGTGATCCTGTATATTCATTTTGATCACACCCCAACCCAACCTCCTACAGATTACACTTACAAGTAGTCAATAAAATTAGGCATAAACGTTAGCGTAGTCACCGATCTGCTGAGCAGAAAACTGTCTATGTCGATTACACATCCACAATGTTTTTCCTGGTTAGCTCCCGCTGACCGTGACACGCATAGCCCGCAGGGTCACGGCTGACGTGTTTCATCATATCCGACTTCATCTGAGGGCGTGACCCAACGGCGCAATTTCACCTCTATTTATCCTCCCCTCGCTTGGCTTATTAGCCAGTCGCCTGCCACCGCTTCACATTGCACTGGTGCAAACCCGCAATGGAAGCAGTGTATTCAAGCAGCCAACCAGCTGCCGAAGCGACCGGAGCACACAAATGACATTAGCACTCAGTATATTACCTCACAATAGAATCTGGGGCAGTATTAACCGACACGGATTCATAAATATTAAAATCATAATTATATACATATAGCAACATAATTGGACCGCAATACAGCATCACTAAAAACATAAAGCTTATATACAACATATAAAACATTGCCAATTTTCAACATATACAAAATTGACAACACAAGGATTGCATTAATCGTAAATCTAATGTACCAAATCTATACCAAATTTATACCACAATCCAATACTACGGTTTACCCACACTATATTTCTAACAGTGAGACATGACTTGTGAAACCAACCCTTATATAGAAGAATAAAAATAGGTTAAAATGAGACTATAATGCAAATATAATTCATATATACATTAAAAATATTAAATTTTATCCATTTAGATTAAAAAAGGTCAATGTCCCAGGATATTATTAAACCTATTCTATAGGCTACAATGTACCTATAGTTACTAAATTCATATATACAGTTTATTTTATACATTAAAGTACAGTACCCCAGGATATCAGCAGCCCATTCAATATACACTGATAAGAAAGACAATGGAACAAAAGGAAGCGCCACCTAAGTGCAATAAATTTCATTTGGTTTAATGACACAACAGGTAATGCACTTACAGGTAGGGATGAGCCGAACACCCCCGGGTTCGGTTCGCACCAGAACCTTCGAACGGACCGAAAGTTCGCGCGAATTTTCGAACCCTATACGTTATAATGGACGCGAACGTTCGAAATCAAAAGTGCTAATTACAACGGCCAATATGCATGTTAATGTCATAAAACAGGTTTGGGGACCCGGGTCCTGCCCCAGGGGACATATATCAATGCAAAAAGAACTTTTAAAAACTAACGTTTTTTCGGGAGCAGTCATTTTAATGATGCATAAAGTGAAAAAAAAAAAGTGAAATTTTCCTTTAAATATGGTACCTGGGGGGTGTCTAAAGTATGCCTGTGAAGTGGCATGTGTTTCCCGTGTTTAGAACTGTCCTTGCACAAAATGACATTTGTAAAGGAAAAAAAGAAGCCATTTAAAACCACTTGCGGCTTTAGGTTTGTTCTTAAGTAGAATCTGAACAGGTACATTATGAAGTGTAGCTCCATCCCAAAAAAATCTATTTTTAAGCTTTTTGGAGAACATAGGGAGGGGTTATCACCCCTGTAACATTTGCTGTCTTTGCACATCTGTTCAGAACATGTCACCTCACTTTCCGTCCCAATGACAAATGTTTTTGGAAAAAGTGGGGTTTTAATTGAAACAAGGATTGGTGATAAAGTATCAGTAGAGAGGAGATACCTTTTTCCCAAATTAAATCTAACAGGATAGAATTTCCCTTCCTAGGGGTAGATTTCCTCTCACTTCCTGTTTTATCTTTCCATTTGCAAGTAGGAGTCGTTTGTAAGTTGGATGTTTGAAAGTAGGGGCCTGGCGTATATACTCTGCAGAAATTTGCCCTATTAGATGTTGGTGTAGCCACAAGACTGGTGGGCACATGAATGGGCCCTGCTGTGAGTTAATAGATCAAGATTTGTAATTGCATGCACCTGTTGAACAGGGCAGAAAAATTGGGGGTGGTGGTGGTGGTGGTGGTGGTGGACGGTGTTGCCACAAGACTGTAAGCTCTCACAGTTACTCTTGGTGGGCGCAGGAATGGGCCCTGCTGTGAGTTATTAGATCAAGATTTGTAATTGCAAGCACCTGATGAACAGGGCAGAAAAATTGGGCCTTTGGCGGTGGTGGTGGACGGTGTTGCCACAAGACTGTAGGCTCTCACAGTTACTCTTGGTGGGCGCAGGAATGGGCCCTGCTGTGAGTTATTAGATCAAGATTTGTAATTGCAAGCACCTGATGAACAGGGCAGAAAAATTGGGCCTTTGGCGGTGGTGGTGGACGGTGTTGCCACAAGACTGTAGGCTCTCACAGTTACTCTTGGTGGGCGCAGGAATGGGCCCTGCTGTGAGTTATTAGATCAAGATTTGTAATTGCAAGCACCTGATGAACAGGGCAGAAAAATTGGGCCTTTGGCGGTGGTGGTGGACGGTGTTGCCACAAGACTGTAGGCTCTCACAGTTACTCTTGGTGGGCGCAGGAATGGGCCCTGCTGTGAGTTATTAGATCAAGATTTGTAATTGCAAGCACCTGATGAACAGGGCAGAAAAATTGGGCCTTTGGCGGTGGTGGTGGACGGTGTTGCCACAAGACTGTAGGCTCTCACAGTTACTCTTGGTGGGCGCAGGAATGGGCCCTGCTGTGAGTTATTAGATCAAGATTTGTAATTGCAAGCACCTGATGAACAGGGCAGAAAAATTGGGCCTTTGGCGGTGGTGGTGGACGGTGTTGCCACAAGACTGTAGGCCCTCATAGTTACTCTTGGTGGGCGCAGGAATGGGCCCTGCTGTGAGTTATTAGATCAAGATTTGTAATTGCAAGCACCTGATGAACAGGGCAGAAAAATTGGGCCTTTGGCGGTGGTGGTGGACGGTGTTGCCACAAGACTGCAGGCCCTCATAGTTACTCTTGGTGGGCGCAGGAATGGGCCCTGCTGTGAACTATTAGATCAAGATTTGTAATTACCCGCCCCTGTTAAACAGGGGCTGAAAAATTGTGCCTTAGGCACTGGTGCTGGTGCCACAACACTGCAACCCCTCACAGAGACTGTAATTGGAGCACAGCAGTCACACGTGTTTGCGAAGCATTTTTTTAAAAAATTGTAAGTACACGCCCCTGTTAAACAGGGGCTGAAAAATTGTGCCTTAGGCACTGGTGCTGGTGCCACAACACTGCAACCCGGCCCTCACAGATACTGTACTTGGAGCACAGCAGTCACACGTGTTGCGAAGCATTTTTTTAAAAAATTGTAAGTACCCGCCCCTGTTAAACAGGGGCTGAAAAATTGTGCCTTAGGCACTGGTGCTGGTGCCACAACACTGCAACCCCTCACAGATACTGTACTTGGAGCACAGCAGTCACACGTGTTGCGAAGCATTTTTTTAAAAAATTGTAAGTACACGCCCCTGTTAAACAGGGGCTGAAAAATTGTGCCTTAGGCACTGGTGCTGGTGCCACAACACTGCAACCCCTCACAGATACTGTACTTGGAGCACAGCAGTCACACGTGTTGCGAAGCATTTTTTTAAAAAATTGTAAGTACACGCCCCTGTTAAACAGGGGCTGAAAAATTGTGCCTTAGGTACTGGTGCTGGTGCCACAACACTGCAACCCCTCACAGATACTGTACTTGGAGCACAGCAGTCACATGTGTTGCGAAGCATTTTTTTAAAAAATTGTAAGTACCCGCCCCTGTTAAACAGGGGCTGAAAAATTGTGCCTTAGGCACTGGTGTGGTGGCATGGATCATTGAGGAGGAGGAAGAGGATAGTCAGTGAACATAAGAGGACAGTCACTCAGCATCAGCATAGGCAGTCTTGAAGGGATGTGACATTAAAAATTATTCGGTTATATCCGCCTCAGGTGCCTGGTAGCTGGTGGTGATCCAAGACTGATTCATTTTGATGAAGGTCAGTCGATCAACCGAGGCGGTGGACAGGCGCACCCTATGATCAGTCACAAATCCTCCAGCAGCACTGAATGTGCGTTCGGAAAGAACGCTGGAGGCAGGACAGGCCAGTAGCTCAATTGCATACTGTGCAAGCTCTGGCCAGTGATCCATCCTCAGGACCCAGTAAGCCAGAGGATTTTCGGTGGGAAAGGTGTCCAAGTCTGACCTTGCCCCAAGGTATTCCTGCACCATGTATATCAGACGCTGGCGATGGTTGCTGGAACCGATCATACCTTGGGGCTGCGGACTAAAAAATTGTCTGAACGCATCGGTCAGACGTCCACCTTCCCCACCGCTCCTTCTGCCACTGACCGAAGCCTCAGCAACTCGTCGCCCAGGACCAGGAGTTTGTAGCCTCCCAGTTTCTGGGAACGCGTTGCACAGACCTTTCTGCAAGGCCTCCCTGAGATGTCTCATCCTCTGCTCCCTCTGCGACGGCAAGATAAGGTCCGCAACCTTACCCTTGTACCGCGGATCAAGGAGAGTGGCCAGCCAGTAATGGTCCCTCTCCTTGATCCGAAGAACACGAGGATCCTTCCGCAGGCTTTGCAGGATCAGGGAGGCCATGCAGCGTAGGTTAGCTGAGGCATTCGGTCCGGAGTCTTCTGGGTCACTGAGGATGACATGATCGCCAGCCACCTCCTCCCAGCCACGTACAAGTCCACTGGCTTGTTGGGACTGTACATCATCCCTAAAAGACTGCTGCTGCTGATGCTGAGTGCCAGGCTCCACCTCCATGCTCACACAATCCTCCTCCTCCTCCTCCTCCTCCTCCTCATCCTCTTCCTGTGTGATGGGTGGGACAGAAGGAACACTGTCCGGATAAAGGGGGCCTTGAGAGGCAAGGAAGTCCTCCTCTTCCTGCCTCTGTTCTGCCTCAAGTGCCCTGTCCATTATCCCACGCAGCGTATGCTCCAACAGGTGGACAAGAGGGACAGTGTCACTGATGCATGCACTGTCACTGCTCACCATCCTCGTGGCCTCCTCAAATGGTGAGAGGACAGTGCATGCATCCCTGATCATGCTCCACTGACGTGGGGAAAAAAAACCAAGCTCCCCTGACCCTGTCCTGGTGCCGTAGTCGCAAAGGTACTCATTGATGGCCCTCTGCTGCGTGTGCAGTCGCTGCAGCATGGCCAACGTTGAGTTCCACCTGGTGGGCATGTCACATATTAGGCGGTTCTTGGGCAGGTTCAGCTCCTTTTGCAGCTCAGTCAGCCGAGCACTGGCATTATAAGATCGGCGGAAATGCACACAGACTTTCCTGGCCTGCCTCAGGACATCCTGTAAGCCTGGGAACCTGCCCAAGAACCGCTGCACCACCAGGTTGAGGACGTGAGCCATGCAGGGCACATGGGTGAGCTGCCCCTGTCGCAGGGCGGAGAGGAGGTTGGTGCCATTGTCAGAAACGACCATTCCTGGCTTAAGCTGACATGGCGTCAACCACCTCTCGGCCTGCCCCTGCAGAGCTGCCAGAACCTCTGGCCCAGTGTGGCTCCTGTCCCCCAAACACACCAGCGCAAGCACGGCATGGCATCTTTTTGCCTGCGTACTTGCGTAGCCCCTTGTACGCCTACGGAGCACCGCTGGTTCCAAGGACAGAGCACTGGAGGAAGAAGAAGAGGAGGGGGTGGAGGAGAGAGGTGTGTCACAACCAGTAGCAGTAGTAGCGTTTTGGAGGCGTGGTGGCGGAACAACCTCCAACACTACTGCACCTTGTCCTGCATCCCTCCCAGCTGCCAATAGAGTGACCCAATGGGCCGTGAAAGAAAGGTACCGTCCCTGTCCATGCCTGCTGGACCATGAGTCAGCGGTAATATGCACCTTACCGCTGACCGCCCTGTCCAGCGAGGCATGGACATTGCCCTCCACATGCCGTAGAGAGACGGAATCGCCTTCCGTGAGAAAAAGTGGCGTTTGGGAACCTGCCACTGAGGAACCGCACATTGAACAAACTCACGGAAGGGGGCCGAGTCTACCAACTGAAAAGGCAGCAGTTGAAGTGCTAGCAATTTAGCCAGGCTAGCATTCAACCGCTGGGCATGTGGATGGCTGGGAGTGTACTTCTTTCTACGGTCCAGCAGCTGGGGCAGGGAAATTTGCCTGCTGCAATCGGACGTCGGTGTACTGCAAGTACTTGGTTATGACACACCTAATTCTACACCTTCAGTCCTCTCAGAGCAGCTTTCAGAGAGGACTGAAGGTGTAGTGGGGATGGAGATCCCAGCTGAGGAGGAGGAAGGAGAGGTCCGCTTAGTTCTTTGGTGTGGGTCTTTTATGTGTGCCTGCCAACGAGCTGCATGGCAGGTCGCCATATGTCTGGTCATGCTTGTGGTGCCCAAGCGGCTGATGTTTTGGCCACGCGAGATACGCTTGAGACAAATATTGCAAATAGCAGTGGTGCGATCTGCTGCACTCGTCTCAAAAAAGGCCCACACCAAAGAACTTTTCTGATAACGTGCAGAGGCAGCGCCCTGCACAGGCGGAGCTCTGCGGTGTTGTACAGTTGCTGTGCTGGCCTCTACCTGGCCTCCAGGGGGCATCCTGCCTCGTTGGACATGTGACGCCGCATCCTCCTCCTCCTCGTCCTCCTCCTCATCCTCTCTCCCTTCAGGCACCCACGTGGAGTCAGTGACCTCATCATCCCCTCCCTCTTCACCACTAGAGCAAACCTGGCAGTAAGCTGCAGCTGGTGGAACAGTACTGCCAGATTCCTCAAGCTGGGTATCATCATCCGAGCCTTCGAATCATTGGGCATCCTCCTGGAGCATGTACCCAACACTGTGCTCAAAGAGTTCGGGGGACTCCTCAGGAGGACATGGTGGGTCTAGGGAAGGGGTGGCTGATGATGCTCTGTCAGTACCCTGAGCCTGGGTGAGAGAGGATGAGGAGGATGAGGAGGGCTTGGTCATCCATTCTACCAAGCCTTCAGCATGATGCGGCTCCACATGTCCAGCTGCCGAAAACAAAGACGCGCGTGTCCCATGGCCACGTGCTGATGACGATGCACGACCACGTCCATGTCCACGGCCACGTCCACTAGAAACAGAGCCTGCCTGCCCTGTGTTCTTGGCTCTGCACGCTCTGCCTCCCCTTGGCGGTCTTCCAGCCATTGTAGTCGGTAGTCCTGTGGGTGCTGCTGAGAAGAAAATATAGGAGCTCTGTGTGATGCCACTAACACACTAGAAGTCCTATGGGTGCTTCTGCAAAGAAAATAGAGGAGCTCTGTGTGATGCCACTAACACACTAGAAGTCCTGTGGGTGCTTCTGCAAAGAAAATAGAGGAGCTCTGTGTGATGCCACTAACACACTAGAAGTCCTGTGGGTGCTGCTGAGAAGAAAATATAGGAGCTCTGTGTGATGCCACTAACACACTAGAAGTCCTATGGGTGCTTCTGCAAAGAAAATAGAGGAGCTCTGTGTGATGCCACTAACACACTAGAAGTCCTGTGGGTGCTGCTGAGAAGAAAATATAGGAGCTCTGTGTGATGCCACTAACACACTAGAAGTCCTATGGGTGCTTCTGCAAAGAAAATAGAGGAGCTCTGTGTGATGCCACTAACACACTAGAAGTCCTGTGGGTGCTTCTGCAAAGAAAATAGAGGAGCTCTGTGTGATGCCACTAACACACTAGAAGTCCTGTGGGTGCTGCTGAGAAGAAAATATAGGAGCTCTGTGTGATGCCACTAACACACTAGAAGTCCTATGGGTGCTTCTGCAAAGAAAATAGAGGAGCTCTGTGTGATGCCACTAACACACTAGAAGTCCTGTGGGTGCTGCTGAGAAGAAAATATAGGAGCTCTGTGTGATGCCACTAACACACTAGAAGTCCTATGGGTGCTTCTGCAAAGAAAATAGAGGAGCTCTGTGTGATGCCACTAACACACTAGAAGTCCTGTGGGTGCTGCTGAGAAGAAAATATAGGAGCTCTGTGTGATGCCACTAACACACTAGAAGTCCTATGGGTGCTTCTGCAAAGAAAATAGAGGAGCTCTGTGTGATGCCACTAACACACTAGAAGTCCTGTGGGTGCTGCTGAGAAGAAAATATAGGAGCTCTGTGTGATGCCACTAACACACTAGAAGTCCTATGGGTGCTTCTGCAAAGAAAATAGAGGAGCTCTGTGTGATGGGACTAACACACTTCAAGTCCTATGGGTGCTTCTGGGAAGAAAATATAGGTCTGTGTGATGGGACTAACACACTTCAAGTCCTATAGGTGCCTCTGGGAACAAAATATATGATCTCTGTGTGATGGGACTAACACACTTCAAGTCCTATAGGTGCTTCTGGGAAGAAAATGTAGGTCTGTGTGATGGGACTAACACACTTCAAGTCCTATAGGTGCTTCTGGG
This sequence comes from Lithobates sylvaticus, assembly GCA_028564925.1. Lineage (NCBI taxonomy): Eukaryota > Metazoa > Chordata > Amphibia > Anura > Ranidae > Lithobates > Lithobates sylvaticus. Next base: position 128,728,599 of record CM053030.1, on the reverse strand, counting down.
AAGAAAATGTAGGTCTGTGTGATGGGACTAACACACTTCAAGTCCTATAGGTGCTTCTGGGAACAAAATATATGATCTCTGTGTGATGGGACTAACACACTTCAAGTCCTATAGGTGCTTCTGGGAAGGAAATATAGGTCTGTCTGATGGGACTAACACACTTCAAGTCCTATAGGTGCTTCTGGGAACAAAATATATGATCTCTGTGTGATGGGACTAACACACTTCAAGTCCTATAGGTGCTTCTGGGAAGGAAATAAAGGTCTGTGTGATGGGACTAACACACTTCAAGTCCTATAGGTGCTTCTGGGAACAAAATATATGATCTCTGTGTGATGGGACTAACACACTTCAAGTCCTATAGGTGCTTCTGGGAACAAAATATAGGATCTCTGTGTGATGGGACTAACACACTTCAAGTCCTATGGGTGCTTCTGGGAAGAAAATGTAGGTCTGTGTGATGGGACTAACACACTTCAAGTCCTATAGGTGCTTCTGTGAGCAAAATATATGATCTCTGTGTGATGGGACTAACACACTTCAAGTCCTATAGGTGCTTCTGGGAACAAAATATAGGATCTCTGTGTGATGGGACTAACACACTTCAAGTCCTATAGGTGCTTCTGGGAAGAAAATGTAGGTCTGTGTGATGGGACTAACACACTTCAAGTCCTATAGGTGCTTCTGGGAACAAAATATATGATCTCTGTGTGATGGGACTAACACACTTCAAGTCCTATAGGTGCTTCTGAGAAGGAAATATAGGTCTGTGTGATGGGACTAACACACTTCAAGTCCTATAGGTGCTTCTGGGAACAAAATATATGATCTCTGTGTGATGGGACTAACACACTTCAAGTCCTATGGGTGCTTCTGGGAAGAAAATGTAGGTCTGTGTGATGGGACTAACACACTTCAAGTCCTATAGGTGCTTCTGGGAACAAAATATATGATCTCTGTGTGATGGGACTAACACACTTCAAGTCCTATAGGTGCTTCTGGGAAGGAAATATAGGTCTGTCTGATGGGACTAACACACTTCAAGTCCTATAGGTGCTTCTGGGAACAAAATATATGATCTCTGTGTGATGGGACTAACACACTTCAAGTCCTATAGGTGCTTCTGGGAAGGAAATAAAGGTCTGTGTGATGGGACTAACACACTTCAAGTCCTATAGGTGCTTCTGGGAACAAAATATATGATCTCTGTGTGATGGGACTAACACACTTCAAGTCCTATAGGTGCTTCTGGGAACAAAATATAGGATCTCTGTGTGATGGGACTAACACACTTCAAGTCCTATGGGTGCTTCTGGGAAGAAAATGTAGGTCTGTGTGATGGGACTAACACACTTCAAGTCCTATAGGTGCTTCTGTGAACAAAATATATGATCTCTGTGTGATGGGACTAACACACTTCAAGTCCTATAGGTGCTTCTGGGAACAAAATATAGGATCTCTGTGTGATGGGACTAACACACTTCAAGTCCTATAGGTGCTTCTGGGAAGAAAATGTAGGTCTGTGTGATGGGACTAACACACTTCAAGTCCTATAGGTGCTTCTGGGAACAAAATATATGATCTCTGTGTGATGGGACTAACACACTTCAAGTCCTATAGGTGCTTCTGGGAAGGAAATATAGGTCTGTGTGATGGGACTAACACACTTCAAGTCCTATAGGTGCTTCTGGGAACAAAATATATGATCTCTGTGTGATGGGACTAACACACTTCAAGTCCTATAGGTGCTTCTGGGAAGAAAATGTAGGTCTGTGTGATGGGACTAACACACTTCAAGTCCTATAGGTGCTTCTGGGAAGAAAATGTAGGTCTGTGTGATGGGACTGACACACTTCAAGTCCTATAGGTGCTTCTGGGAACAAAATATATGATCTCTGTGTGATGGGACTAACACACTTCAAGTCCTATAGGTGCTTCTGGGAAGGAAATATAGGTCTGTCTGATGGGACTAACACACTTCAAGTCCTATAGGTGCTTCTGGGAACAAAATATATGATCTCTGTGTGATGGGACTAACACACTTCAAGTCCTATAGGTGCTTCTGGGAAGGAAATAAAGGTCTGTGTGATGGGACTAACACACTTCAAGTCCTATAGGTGCTTCTGGGAACAAAATATATGATCTCTGTGTGATGGGACTAACACACTTCAAGTCCTATAGGTGCTTCTGGGAACAAAATATAGGATCTCTGTGTGATGGGACTAACACACTTCAAGTCCTATGGGTGCTTCTGGGAAGAAAATGTAGGTCTGTGTGATGGGACTAACACACTTCAAGTCCTATAGGTGCTTCTGTGAACAAAATATATGATCTCTGTGTGATGGGACTAACACACTTCAAGTCCTATAGGTGCTTCTGGGAACAAAATATAGGAGCTCTGCCTGCCTGCCACGAACACACTACAAGTCCTATAGGTGCTTCTGGGAACAAAATATAGGAGCTCTGCCTGCCTGCCACGAACACACTACAAGTCCTATAGGTGCTTCTGGGGACAAAATATAGGAGCTCTGCCTGCCTGCCACGAACACACTACAAGTCCTATAGGTGCTTCTGGGAACAAAATATAGGAGCTCTGCCTGCCTGCCACGAACACACTACAAGTCCTATAGGTGCTTCTGGGAACAAAATATAGGAGCTCTGCCTGCCTGCCACGAACACACTACAAGTCCTATAGGTGCTTCTGGGAACAAAATATAGGAGCTCTGCCTGCCTGCCACGAACACACTACAAGACCTATAGGTGCTTCTGGGAACAAAATATAGGAGCTCTGCCTGCCTGCCACGAACACACTACAAGCCCCTCTTTCTAAATCAATCTAAATGAATGAATCTATCTAACTCAATCTCTCTAAGTAAATCTCTCTAACTAACTAAATCCAGCAGAGTGTCACAGATCTAGCCTGCTCTATCTGCGCCGGAACAGCATGTGACCGGCGCAGACGGCGTGGCGGCCTTTTATAGGGGGGGGCGTGTACTACAGCCCCTGAGCTGTAATTGGCTACAGGCGTCCTGCCTGTAGCCAATTATGGCTCTTCGAGTTTCCGGGGCTGTGATTGGCCAAGCATGCGGGGTCACAGTGCATGCTTGGCCAATCATCAGCCAGCAATGCACTGCGCCGGCCGCGCCGGCCGCAATGCATTGCGGGGCCGCTCGCATCACACGAACGTGATGCGAGCGGCCAAAATAGTTCTGGGCTCGCCGAGCGAGCGAACGCCCGGTGCTCGATGCGAACGTGGGTTCGCATCGAGCACCGGGCCCATCCCTACTTACAGGAAGGAGGCTAATCTTTGTGCTGGTGGCACGTGGTGCAGTCTGGTCTGGTCCCTAGTCCATCCTATTCCACGGGAAGGCAGTGATGGGAGACGAGGTGTTCAGTCCTTTTCCTGCGGCCTCCAGGAAGTCTGCTAAGTCCGACGTGGAACACAGGTGGAATGCAGGTGACAACGTCACAGGAAGAGGAACCAGAGGAAACAACAAGGAGAGGGGAGTCTGGAAAGAACAAACAGGCTACACGCTCAGAGTCTACTGCTCCTTCTACAGGCCTGTGTACAAATGTGATCACTAATTTGGAATTCTCTGTTATTCGAAGTCCAGTTAAAACTCTCCAAGCCCCTGATTGGTCTGGTGGCCTCTGCATGCTTGACACCTTCTGCATGCAAAGAAGCCATTTCTATCCTAAAAAGAGGGTGGTCTAGGGGGCGGATCCAATACTTTTTTCACCACCTTATCACCGAAACTGGGTGCCTTCCTATAAATAAATTTGGGTGAAACAGGGAATACCGGTTTTAAAATCTTATCTAGGAGAAGTAAAGGCCAGTGTTTCTCAAAGATTAATTCTACTTCTCTATACTGTGAGTGGAAGGCTGAAATATACCCCCACTGATGATCTTCATGGGGTATTACATCACTTAAACAGTTTTCCCGGGGCAACGTCAATACTTCTTTTATAATTTTATCTAGAAACTGTGGGTTATATCCTTTTTCTACAAATCTTCCTCTCACGATTTCTGATTGTACAATGAAATCATTGGAGCAATTTCTTTTGACCCTCACAATTTGGTCCTTAAGGATATTCTTAAGCCAGAGAGGATGATGTCCACTCTGTAAGGGGAGGTAGCTATTTTGATCCATAGGCTTAAATAACACTTTTGTCTTCAGCTTGTCATTATGTCTGAATACATTGACATCTAGAAAATGTATCTCTTCTTTGCTCCACTGGCTTGTCAGCTTAATGTTATTTTTATTATTATTAAGATACTCGATAACCTGTTGAAGTGATATTTCTGATCCTGCCCATAAGAAGAACAGATCATCTATATATTGCCTATAAAAAATCAGTTCATCCCTCTTTACTCCAAATATAGACTTCCTACTCCCCCATAAAAAGATTTTCTATACTCGGTGCGAATTTCGCACTCATAGCAACTCCTCTCTTTTGGGTGAAAAAAAGATCATTGTACCATAAGTAGTTTTGAGCAAGACAAAAATCGAATGCCCTGTGCAAACAAACCTTCTGGTTATGTGGGAGATCGTCTCTTTGGCTTAATGCCCAATTATTAAGGGCAAACAGTGCATCCTCATGTTGAATTAACATATAGAGAGAGGATACATTCGCCGTCACAAAAAATACTTCACCTTTTCCCTCTAAATCAACATTCTGCAAAAGTTGTAGAATGTTTTTAGTGTCTCTCAAATACGCCTTTGTACTTACAACACTACCCTGGAGAAATTGGTCCAGATACTGTCCAATCCGAGATGTGACAGATCCTATTCCATTGACAATGGGTCTAGTAGGGGTTTTTGAGGATCCTTATGTATTTTTGTAAGGGTGTATATGGTGGGTATACGATTACTACTAGGTACTAGGGATGAGCCGAACACTCCCCGGTTCGGTTTGCAGCAGAACATGCGAACAGGCAAGAAATTTGTGCGAACACGTGAACACCGTTAAAGTTTATGGGACGCGAACGTGAAAAATAAAAAGTGCTAATTTTAAAGGCTTATTTGGAAGTTATTGCCATAAAGAGTATTTGGGGACCTGTCCCAGGGGAGTTTTAAAAAAACGGCCATTTTTTCTGGAGCAGTGATTTTAATAATGCTTAAAGTGAAACAATAAAAATTAAATATTCCTTTATATATCGTGCCTGGGGAGTGTCCTTAGTATGCCTGTAAAGTAGCACATCTTTCCCATGTTTATAACAGTACCACAGCAAAATGAAATTTCTAAAGGAAAAAATGTCATTTAAAACTGCTCACGGCTGTAATGTATTGTTGGATCCCGGCAATATAGATAAAAATACCAAAAATACCAAAAATAAATAAAAATGGTGTGGATGTTCGCCCCAAAATCCATACAAGGCCCTTCAGGTCTGGTATGGATAATAAGGGGAACCCCACACCAATTTATTTATTTTTTAATGGTGTGGGCGGGCCCCAGGCACTATATACTCTGAACAGAAGTATATATACTATATGGCCTGCCCTATATACTCTGCAGAAAAACTGGGCCTTAGGTGTTGGTGGTACCAGAACACTGTAACCCCTCACAGTTACTCTTGTTGGGGGCAGGACGGTCCTTGCTGTGAAATATTATATCCAAAAAGGGAAATTACATGACCCTGTTAAACAGGGGCAGAAAAATTGGGCCTTTGGTTTTGGTGCCGCCAGCACACTGTAACCCCTCACCGTTACTCTTGTTGGGCGCAGAAACTGGCCCTGCTGTGAAATATTATATCAAAAATTGTAATTACATGCCCCTGTTAAACAGAGGCAGAAAAATTGGGCCTTGGGTGGTGGTGGTGTTGCCACAACACAGTAACCCCTCACAGATACTCTTGTTGGGCACAAGAACGGGCCCTGCTGTGAAATATTATATCAAAAATTGTAAATACATTCCCCTGTTAAACAGGGGCAGAAAAATTGGCCCTTGGGTAGTGGTGGTGGTGTCGCAACACTGTAACCCCTCACAGATACTCTTGTTGGGCGCAGGAACGGGCCCTGCTGTGAAATATTAGATCACAAATTGTAATGCTGTACACTCACTACTTTACATTGTAGCAAAGTGTAATTTCTTCAGTGTTGTCACATGAAAAGATATAATAAAATATTTACAAAAATGTGTCACATTTGTGAGATACTGTAGCTCCTTTGATTTAGAAAATGAAGAAGTTATTGGCAACAGTATCTCTATATTCCAGAGCCTGCCTTGGTGTTCTGGGGTCCATGTCAGCAACCATCCTAATAGTTCAATGGGCCCAGTGGCACACAAGAACATTTAAGAATTAATTTCTAAAGCAGTGGAATGGAGCATCGATGCTTCAACCAATCTTCATCTACAGTGTAGTGAAACAGTCTATGGTGGTGAACCCATCCTCACAATCTCAGGAGATTCAGACATATAGTTTCACCTCTACAGGAAGTGGTCACGTCACATGCCAGTCTGGAAGGGTGTGGAGCCCACTATGAGCACCAGGCAGTCCAGGGGCACTGACTATTCCAATCACAGGGCATCGTCTTGAACATAATGGAAAACAGAGCCACTTTTTAAGCCCTTTTAGCATTCAGCCCATACTTGAGAGGGAGGAACGTGTTGTTAAGCATGGACAACAAAGTGGCAGTGGCTTACATCCAAAGACAGGAGGGCACCAGAAGTCGCACACTTATGGGGGAAGACCCTAGCAGACCTGAGGGCAGTGTACGTTCCAGCAGCCCAGAATCAGCTAGCCGACGATCTAAGAAGGAACTTTCTATACAACAACGAATGGTCTCTGAATCATCAAGTCTTTTCTCTCATAACTCAAACCTGGGGTGTTCCGGTTATTCAGCTAGTAGCAACCCCGGCGGACGGCAAATGTTTGAGATACCTTGCGAGAGCTGCCTATTCAATGGCAGAGGGGATAGATTGTTTACAACATCCTTGGAATTTTCAGCTTCCCTCCAACACCTTTGATCGCAAGATTCCTGTTCAGACTCAGAAGATCAACATCCACAGTGATAGTACTAATTCCCTTTTGGCCAAGAAGACCGTGGTTCACAACGCTTCTCCAACTGAACACGGATAAGCTATTGCCTCTTCCAGTAATGTCAGACTTACTCTCCCAAGGCCAATTTCTTCACCTGTCTTCAGAGAAGATACATCTGATGGCATGGAAATTGAAAGGTCTAGGCTTCTAGGTCAAGAATGTTCTCAAAGAGTAGTGGAAACAATACTTCAAGCCAGGAAAAACACTACCCACAACACTTACAAAAGAGATTGGAAAAAATTCACCTCATTTGCTCAACAACAATCTCGGAGCGCATCATCTCCTGAATTAACACAGATTCTTGAATTTCTTCAATCAGGTCTGGAAAAAGGCCTAAGTTCAAGTACTCTTAAGGTACAAGTTTCAGCATTATCGGCCATGACGGGAGTCAAGTGGGCCTAGGACCCTTTCATCATACCGTTTCTAAGAGCCTGTTTAAAGCTAAAACCTCCCAGAAAACCTACCTTTCCAGCTTGGGATCTATAGAAGCATTATCTCATAACCCTTTTTATCCTATCGAGTCTATATCCTTATGGGACTTGACGTTAAAAGTAACATTCCTCATTGCTATAACCTCAGCAAAGAGGGTATCTGAAATGCAAGCGCTGTTAATAAGAGAATCCTACCTGATCTTCTACCTGAACAGAGTGGTTCTAAGGCCTTCGGATTGCTTTAACACAAAAGTAGCTTCATCATTTCACTTCAATCAAGAGATAAGTCTTCCAGCCCTACTTACAAACCAGTGGGAACCACATCCGTTAGACGTCAAGGGTAACATTTCAGCGTACCTCACGGCAAGTAGCTCATTCAGAAAGACAGACAATTTCCTAGTTATTCCTCATGGCTTCAGGAGAGGTCAAGTGGCTTCTCCATGCACCATTGCTTCTTGGTTGGTGAGAACCATCAAAAAAAACAATTCGATAGAGCAGATTCCAACACCTGAGGGCTTGAATGCTCACTCTACTAGGGCGGTGGCAACCTCATGGGCAGCATATTAAAGGGTATCATCAGAGACAATATGTAAAGCTGCAACTTTAACCTCCAAGAACACATTCATGACAAACTATAAAGTAGATCCCGCACAGTTGACAACTGTGGAATTCGGGAAGGCAGTCATTCAAGCCAATACCTCAATTGCTTGTTAATTCAACTTATTTTTTCTTCCACCCACCCAGTTGGCAAGTTATTTCCCAAGTGTATGCTGCCATGGTGCGACAGGAAAACGAAAAATTGTTTTTCATAATTTTCCTTTCCTGGCGCATCTTCATGGCAGCATACAGATTCCCACCCTTTAAGGTGGTAACAGAGAATGCTGTGGTGGGACCATCTCTTACAATTTAAAGCTATTCAGTCCTATCAGGTTGTGGGGGCGGAGTCACAACCCAAGTGTATGCTGCTATAAGGATGCGCCAGGAAAGGAAAATTACAGAAAGGTGAGTATACAGTTTTTGCACAATTTATGTCAATTGTGGTGTTTGCAGCTCCTTTAATTCTATTAGTGCAGTATATTAACATTAACCAACCACTTCCCCTCCAGAAGATTTACCCCCCTTCATGACCATGGCCATTTTTTGCTATTAGGCACTGCGCTGACAATTGCGCGGTCATGCAATGCTGTACACTAGGGGTGCGCATCTTCACTGGTCTCGCGATTCGATTTGATTCGATTTGATTCCGCGATGCATCACGATTACTGACACGCTCACACTTTCGCTTGGGCTGCCTTCCTCCCTGCAATCTTCTGGGAAACATCAAAGGTCCCGGAAGATTGCCTGGCTGTGCAGGACAGCGCAGTGAGACATGCGCACCCAGCTGTGAAGCTGTCACAGCCAGATGCCCACAGTAGTATTGCCAGCGCTGTGGACAGACAGGGGAGAGAATGGAGGGTTTGGGTGGCCACGTCGCTGGATTGTGGGACAGATGAGTGTCTTTTTATTAAAAGTCAGGAGATACACTTTTTTTGTAGCTGCTGACTTTTAATAAACAAAAAATTTACTGGAACTCTTTCTTTGAATTAAAAATAACCTCACTCCTTTAAAGCGGAGTTCCACCCAAAAGTGGAACTTCCGCTTTAAGCACTCCTCGCCCCCTGACATGCCACATTTGGCTTGTAATTTTTTTGGGGGGGAGTGTGTGTCCTCTTTTTAGTGGGACTTCCTGTCCTGGCTGCCTAGGTGACTTCTCCTCTCGCCCTAGGCGACCCCTCCCTGCCAGCGATATTCTGGGACACAACACAGGTCCCAGAAGATTGGCTGGCCAATGGCAGAGCGCAGTGTGCTGTCACGGGCAGGTGTCACTTCCCACAGTAGATATGACGGCACTGAGGATAGGAGGGGGAGAGGAGCGAGGCTCCGTGCGGTCGCATCGCTGGACCGTGGGACAGGTAAGTGTCTGTTTATTAAAAGTCAGCAGCTAAACTTTTTGTAGCTGCTGACTTTTAATAAACTAAAAAACGGGTGGAACTCTGCTTTAATAGGTGCACTAATCCGGTGCACTACAGGTTACAGGAATTCACACATGGCTGCTGGGAGGTCAGGAGGGATTAGAATCCACAACTGACAAACAGCCCTGTGAAGTTCCCCGTACTGTCTCCGTGCTGACTTTTCTCTGGGCTCCCCCGTTTACACCTTCCAGCACACTAGGAGTTGACACAGTGGAATGTGAAAAAGGGGGGGGGGGGAGCCGGGAAATGTCAGCACAGAGCATGTGTAGGAGCCTACATTTGTACTCTACATACTGCTGTTAAAATACCTGTGTGGTAATAAATGCAGTTACAATCCATTAAGTGCCCAACGCTGTATGTGCATTTTAAAATATATGCAGCTTTATACCTCATTTCTTAGTGTGTTATAACTGTATATGCTGCTCATGTGACTGCCCAGTCTGGCCCGCCTCTCTCCTCTCAGTCTCACGTTCCTCGTCTCTCCTGATGTCAGTGGGAGTTCTCAGCCCCACCCACCGACTCTAGCGATCAGAACAGAAGAGAGGCGGGCGGGGCTGACGTCAGGAGAGACGTGAGAGGAGAGAGGCGGGCCGGACCGAGCTGTCACATGATCGGCATATACAGTTATACACAGACTAAGAAATAAGGTATGAAGCTGTATATATTTTAAAAAACACATACAGCCGTGGCCACTTAATAGATTGCAACTCTGCATTTATTACAAAAGCTATTATGACAAAAACGCTCGGAGCGCTCTTCCGGGAGGGGCGGGGCAAGTTGGGATGACGTCACCCGACATGGATTTTTCGGTTTGCATGCATCGATGCCGCATCGGGGACCCCCGAATCGCGATGCATCAATGCAGCGATTCATTTCAGCACCCCTACTGTACACAAATTTATAAAATATTTTTCACACAAATAGAGATTTCTTTTGGTGGTATTTGATTGCCACTGGGGTTTCTATTTTTTGCGCTATAAAGTAAAAAAGACAAAAAAATTTGGAAAAAACAATATTTTTCATTTTCTGCTATAAAACATATCCAATAAACTTTAAAAAAATAAATCAAATTTCTTCATAAATTTAGGCCAATATGTATTCTGCTACATGTCTTTGGTAAAACAAAATCAGAATAAGTGTATTGTGATTGGTTTACAGTTGTGTACAGTTGTTATGGTACATATACTGTAATTTTTATTTATTTATTTATTTTTTGACCAGTAATGGTGGCAATCAGTGACTTATATCAGGACTGCAATATGCAGTCAATGGTGGTCAATCTGACACTAAATGACACTTTGAAAAACAGGCAAAAGGGTATAATTCTGATTATCAAATCAGGTAGAAACATAATCTATATGTAGCACTGACCCCCGAAGGAGCTGCTGGTTTGATTTGGGCTTACCGTTACCTCACCTGTTGTAGCTCCGTCTTGGGAATCCCGTGGAAAGTACCCCAGAGAAAATGTTGAGGCTGACACTGAATCCTCTTTTGGGGTTTTTATTCAGAAAATAGAACACAGTCTCTTGATAAAGGGTAGAGGGTTTAGGGGTGAGTTCAGGTACTTAGATTGCAGGGTGAAGGTATCAGACGAATCCAGAGAATAAACTGTTTCACAACTGGATTCAGCACCCCCGGATAGGTCTCTCTCACTAGGCCTAGCAGCCGGTAGGATACTCAGCAAAGTCTCTGCCACAGACTTGTAGTTATACTTTAACGTCACTGAAGTATAGATGAACTTTAGATAACTGTCATACGGTACCAGGTTCTTTCAGCCGATCCGGCGATACCATATGAGGGATGATCCAGGTCGCGTCCTTCAACTAAGCCTCCAGGCTCCTTCAGAGAAGCCAGCCTTGCACATGGCCTTCTCCTAAAAGGGTCCTCCCCTGGGGTACTTCAGTTGCTGGGCCTCTCCATTCCGTTGAGACGCACCGGACCTTCCTTGGATCAGTAGGCTCTGAAAGTCACTCTGAAAGTCACTCGGGCTACCCCTGCAGCTACATCCAGCCAGCAAGCCCTGAGACACAGGATGCATGGTTCGCACCATGCCAGTAGAGCCATGAGGCTGGGTCAGGAGGACCACCAGAACCACGCGGACAGGAAAAGCTTTTTAGGTCACATGGTGTCGGTACCTTAAATACCCCCCCCTAGAAATCACAGCGGGAGAACACTCCCACTGGGCTGGTTCCGAGAGGTAAGTGGCATTTAATGCATCCAGCTAGACTGCTTTTTACTCTTGCCGGCGGTGACAGCGACACCTACGGTCAAGGAGAACCCAGTGCAACCCAGCTAGACTGGTACTGAAACCAGAAATTTTAGAATAATTATCCTGAAGCCCAACTGTGGCTTCAGGCAACTTAATTAAAAAAAAAAAACAATAGCGCCTGCTCGTCAGGAGCCAGCGCTACATACTCCCCCTCCCATTTAGACGATGTCCTCATTGTCTAGGAAGGAAAAAACAAAAAGAAAAAAAAAAGACTTTCAGTCCTGAAAGTCGAGTACCTGAACTCAAAAACTTGGAATAGGAAATGGAAAGGAAGGGTAAACAATTAACAATTGAACACAATTGAACAAGTGACATAAACAAATCACACATGAACCCCAATACCTGACTATCTACACCACCCACTCTCTGGCTGCTAGATAGACGATCTTGATGATTCCTGAAACAAAACACACAGAACAAAAACCAAACATACTAAAATGTACAGTCATAGGAGGCAAAATTCCACTTCCAGACGGAATTTAAACTTTCTCTCCAGTGCATTTAACCTATGTGCCTACGTGCAAATGTCCAACTTTTTTGTGCAAACCCCTACCACCTAGTGGCAAGAGCGATAAATTGCAAGTCCTTATCTATAAGATCTGTAGCCGGTAGACGACCTTGACATGGAGCTTTCCATCTTTTAAATCCTCACTAACTAGCCCCATAGTCCTTGTACTTTTGCAAAACTTTTCAGGAAGCAGAAAAAACAACACCAGTCTCAAAAATTACTTTTTACCAATAGAACCGGGGATCTGGTAAGGTTAAGGTCTTCCCCTTGGCATCCACGGTGGTGATGAAGTATATGACATTGTCTCTTCCCGGCCGGCAAATGACAACTTTATCAGAGTAAATATGCCTACTAAAGCTCCAGTGCTGTAGACACCCAGTAAAGCATTCATACATGCTTGGTGAACATCCTTGTTTTCTAAAAGGCTTTGGTACTTTTAGATAGTCCCACACATCACTAGCGTACCATTGCTCTCTGTTCTGCTCTATCTTGTCCATAATTTCCCTGGAAACGTAGGGGAATTCCAGACCGTATTCTGTAGCCACTCGCTTATTCAGCAGCCGTTGGGACCGTGCAAGCCTAGGCAGGGCTCTGGCAATTCCATCCCGGGGAGGCACACAGGAATCAGGTGATTTCCGTACCATAGTAACAACGGAGAGTCTCTTGGATCCGGACACACTGATATTTTTGGATACAGTCTCATTATGTACAGTTGTAGGGGTTCCCGCCCGAGGCGATGCACTCCCCGAATTTAGGGCTAGCCAGCCCGATATATCACAAGTTGCAGCCACATCATCTGAGTTTGCCCACTGCATCTCTTGGGACATAGTCTCAAATAAATCATTATCCCCTGACAGATCAGACAGGGAATCTATCTCTGACTCCCGCAATTCCTCTGCTGGCAAATAATTGCAAACAGTCCCGTGCATAACATTTACCCCAGAGTTCTCACCTGTATTAACAGCAGATTCCCTGGGAACAATCACTTTTCCCCGATCCGATCCAGGTAAGTTCTGGGGTAGGCCTCGACCGCGGCCGCAGGAGGCTTTCATGTACCCTACTTTTCTGTGAGCCGGTGTAGGGATTTTTGTAGTGGTGGACGAAGCAGTGTCCATGACATCCAGAATGGCTCCTCTGGTGGCAACAGCAGCACCTTCTTCATCTGGAATGCTGGTTGTAGTAGTAAAAGTGGTAGTTGGTCTACACGATGTAGGCTTCGCCACAGGAGCATATACAGCAGACTCCTCGGTAGCGAAGCCCGTGGCCCAGTCCATGCTGTACGCACGAGGCGGCACAATAGGTTGCTCCACTGCAAACAAATATTCTCCACATTGCAGGCACTGGGCAAACGGCCGGAGGCTTGCGACCAGCCCCTCACATTTGCTGCACAGCATACCTAAAGCCTCGGCATCCCCTGTTGTGTACAGAACAAAATGGAGTCCCAGGCAAATTCACTCTTGTGGCATCTCCCACTGAAAACATCCTGGGTCCCATCATGGACGGTGTTCCTGGCATGCAGAACATTTCTCTCTTTTAGCAAGAAAAAGACAGTCTATTCCTTCCTCTCCTGCGACACACTCCTGCGGTGCCTCATGCAAGAAAAAGAACAGGCAAGACTCCTCCCACTAGTTCCTCTGGTCACGCAACTCGCAGGCTTTTCTCAACTCCGCCCACAGTCCATGTGCCAGGGAGTGGCCCGCAATCAACCCCTTGTAAAAAAAAAATGGCGTAGTCCAAAAAACCCTCTACCATGTAGATTTCACACGAACAGTCCACTTTAGTTGCGAGAGGTAACGGAAAATCCTGGACTCGAGCCCCCACATGTAGCACTGACCCCCGAAGGAGCTGCTGGTTTGATTTGGTCTTACCGCTACCTCACCTGTTGTAGCTCCGTCTTGGGGATCCCGTGGAAAGTAACCCAGAGAAAAGGTTGAGACTGACACTGAATCCTCTTTTGGGGTTTTTATTCAGAAAATAGAACACAGTATGTCAATCAAGGGTAGAGGGTTTAGGGGTGAGTTCAGGTACTTAGAGTGCAGGGTGAAGATATCAGACGAATCCAGAGAATAAACTGTTTCACAACTGGATTCAGCACCCCCGATAGGTCTCTCTCACTAGGCCTAGAAGCCGGTAGGATACTCAGCAAAATCTCTGCCACAGACTTGTAGTTACACTTTAACGTCACTGAGGTATAGATGAACTTTAGATAACTGTCATACGGTACCAGGTTCTTTCAGCCGATCCGGCGATACCATATGAGGGATGATCCAGGTCGCGTCCTTCTACTAAGCCTCCAGGCTCCTTCAGAGAAGCCAGCCTTGCGCATGGCCTTCTCCTGAAAGGGTCCTTCCCTGGGGTACTTCAGTTGCTGGGCCTCACCATTCCGTTGAGACGGTACCGGACCTTGCTTGGATCAGTAGGCTCTGAAAGTCACTACCCCCGCAGCTACATTGCCTCGGGCCAGCAAGCCCTGAGACACAGGATGCATGGTTCGCACCCCAGGCCAGGAGGGCCATGAGGCTGGGTCAGGAGGACCACCAGAACCATGCGGACAGGAAAAGCTTTTTTGGTCACATGGTGTCGGTACCTTAAATACCCCCGCCAGAAAGCACAGCGGGAGAACACTCCCACTGGGCTGCTTCGGAGAGGTAAGTGGCATTTAATGCATCCAGCTAGACTTATTTCTACTCTTGCCGGCGGTGACAGCGACACCTACGGTCAAGGAGAACCCAGTGCAACCCAGCTAGACTGGTATTGAAACCAGAAATTTTAGAAGAATTATCCTGAAGCCCAACTGTGGCTTCAGGCAACTTAGTTTTCAAAAAAAAACAATGTTCGTGCTCGTCAGGAGCCAGTGCTACATATATATCCCTAAGCTGTAGTACCAACAAAAGCTGTTTTTACCAAGTGAATAATTACATATGTAGAAAAAGAAGGGCTAGTATATCAGAGGACATGACACTGATTAAAGAAATATACCAAAATGTCACCATATCCCAAAGTTATATACTAGTGAAGGTTACTTGATTCAAAGGGATATATAAGTGAAAACTGAATGGCATCAGAAAATATAGAAAAAGAGTTGACTAAACTAGCATCAATATAAAATGGAAAGGGGGTCCATCTAATATGGATATGGCAGAGGCTGATGATGTTTACCGGAAGTGACATCACAAATAAGATAATCTAGCTGGGCAACGAGGAGCAAAACGGCTGTGAGTACTTTGAACTACCATAAGCAATTCTATGTATGCACTTCTATTATTTGTGTAAAATGTTTTTTATATATTGTAATAAATTGTCCAAATGATTTTATACTATATGTGGTTTTCCCTTTGTTTTATCCTACTGACATCCTGGTGATTGGAGTGATACAAGCCCAGATGCACAATAATCTTTTGATTAGAGTCATACTGATAGTCGTACTGAAAGACAAGTGAGAATCTGATAGGGTTATCACTGAGCACATTACCACAATGTACCACTGGAGGAGCTCCAGTCAAGGAACACATAGGGGTTGATTTACTAAAGGCAAATAGCAGTTGCTCCAGAGCTTAGTAAATGAGCAAAACCTCAATCATGTGCAAGCAAAAATGCATTTTTTTTTATTTTCCTTGCATGTGATTGGGTACTTTTTGCAAAGTGAAACTTTACCTCATTTAGTTCTGGAGCAAGGCACATTTTATTTGCCTTTAGTAAATCAACATGCCCCTTCCAGCATTTCTGTTATACTGTCACCAGAGGGCAGCATACCCATGGATAGTGAAGTGGGGATATGGGAGGAAAAAAATAATGAATATGTGGATTTAGCCCTTGTTCACACTGCATCGATTTGGCATGCGATTTGACATGTGGGGGCTGGTAATAACATGCAGTTGAGCCTCATTTTTACTGCCCCCAAAGCATTTAATCTTAAACTGCAAAGGCAGCAGAAGGAGATGTACAAATGCTGCAGCAAAACTTATAGGGCTGTGTTCCAATAGCCCCACAACTGCCTGCAATGCACACAGTTGCAGCACGGTGGTGTGGCTTTGTAGGTGTTAAAACAGGTGGTGAGGAAGCAACATAAAGTCTGAATGATTAGACAGGGAGTAACAGTAACCTGCTGTTTACTAAACGGCAAAGTTAGAAATGATAGTGCAAAGAACATGCATACACTGCAGAATAATGCAAAACTGATTATGAAAGCTGCAAAAACATGGACTCCTCACAGCAAAGTTACAGGCATAGCCCACTTTTAAGTACACAATGGGACCAGAGCATGTATGTAAAATGTGTACTTAAAGTGAAGAATTACCTTTTTTCACTTCTCAATGCATGTAAATACACTAGCTCTATGGGAAATCTTGGTCAGCTTGACATGGCACTGCTCCCGGTTTTTAACATTTAACATTGGCGTCTATGGGAAATCTTGGTCAAATTGCCATGGCACTGCTCCCAAAGCATAAGTGACAGGGACACCAAACTTGGGGACCAATGACTACGACAAGGTAGATTACCTAGGCAAGCTGGCCAACCCCAAAATCAGACATGTTGTAGCCCTGGGTCCCTTCTCAGTGCCCCCTAAGTTTGGTGTCCCTGTCACTTATGGTTCGGGAGCAATGCCATGTCAAGCTGACCAAGATTTCCCATGAACGCCAATGTTAAAAAAAACTGGCAGCAGTGCCATGTCAATCTGACCAGGATTTCCCATAGATGCCAATGTTAAAAACCGGTAGCCGTGCCATGTCAAGCTGACCAAGATTTCCCCTAGACACCAATGTGTCCATACTCCCGAATGTACATAAAGTGAGGGTACATAAAGCGGGGTATGCCTGTACTTTGACTCAGTCAGGGTAACATGTGGCTGCAGAGCATAGTCTCTATATAACTCGATAACAACAGAGAGTCTATCTGAGAATCACTACTAGTAAAACAGTATGGGGCACAAAAACCTACAATTATATTCATAATCAGCAAGCATTCCCCATAGTGAAGTCCAAGGAGGCTCTGGTAACACAGGTGAACAGATGGAGGGATCCAAAGCCCAAGAACAAAGGGCCACCTCACTACTCATGTGACAGCGTGAGAAGAGGAGAGACGATAACCGGCTTGTGTTAAAGGGTTTATCAGTGTTATCAGTGTCCTGATTATTAGTGCAGTACCCACCAGTGCTGCCAATCAGTGCCCACCAGTGCTGTCACTCAGGGCCCATCAGTGCCTTCTGATCAGTGCCACCTAGCAGTGATGCCTATCAGTGTCCATCAGTGCCACCTACCAGTGCCCATCAGTGACGCATATCAGTGCTGCCTATCAGCCACTTATGCCCCATACACACGGTCGGATTTTCCGACGGAAAATATCCTATCGGACAACGTTGTCGGAAATTCTGACCATGTGTAGGCTCCATCGGACTTTTTCCGTCGGATTTTCCGATGGACAAAGTTTTATCTCCTGCTCTCAAATTTTCCGACAACAAAGTCCTATCGGACTTTTTCCGATCGTGTGTAGCGAATTCCGACGGACAAAGTGCCACGCATGCTCAGATCACATTACAAGACCAAAGCTATTGGCTACTAGCCTCTACGTAGTCCCGTCGTATGCAACGAACGTCACCACGTTCAGGATGATCGGATTTTCCGACAACTTTGTCCGACCGTGTGTATGCAACACCAGTGTCGGACAAAGTCCGTCAGAAAAAATCCGACGGATTTTGTGGTCGGAATTTCCGACCGTGTGTAAGGGGCATTAGAGCCACCTATCAGAGCTGATCAGTGCCACCTATCAGTGCCCATCAGTGCAGCTTCATCAGTGACTACTCATTAGTGCCCACCAGTGCCGCCTCATCAGTGCCAATCAGTGCCACCTATTAGTGCCCATCATTGCAGCCTCATCAGCGCACATCAGTGAAGGAGAAACATTACCTGTTATAACAAACTATAAAAGATGTTTTGTTTTTATTCAAAATGTTCTGTCATTTGTCAGTTGTTTAGCAAAAAATAGAAAAACCCAGTGGTGATTCAATACCACCAAAAGAAAGCTTTATTTGTGTGAAAAATATTATAATATATGGGTACAGTGTTGCATAACCGAGCAATTGTCATTAAAGTGGAAGTAAACCCCCCTATCGTTTTCAGCCAAGGAAGCTGCCATCTTTGCCTCTGTTTAATCTTCAACTGCCACAGTGCTGCACATGTGATCCGTTATGACACCAGCCATTGGATGGTTTGACTGTTTGGTTGAGAGCACAGCCAATGTGCAGTTAGCATTCACGGCATGCCTTTTTTTTTTTAGACTGTTAAATCGATGGGTATTACTTCCGCTTTAAGGCCTCCTGCACACTGGAAGTTTTTGGAAGTTTTATATATATATATATATAAAAACGAGCCCTGGAGATTGGGTCTTTATACCTGGATCCATACTTGCGGATTGATCCAACATCTATCTCTGGAGTGATCCCTCTACAGGCTATGACCATCTCCAATCCGGTGTCACTGATGAGCTTCTGGCTTTTGGCCAGTCTAAGCTCGATTGACCCACTGTCATATGGCAGGTGGGTCCACCTTGTCCGGTAAGAAGTATTTAACTGCAACCCTCTACCAGATGAATGTCCATCTTGCTTTGTATATGCCACGCAGTTGAAAAACTTTTTTCGTTCACACTTGTTTCATTACTCACCATAGAAGATTTTATCGCAGCTAGGTGATTGGACACTTTTCATGAAGTTTACTTCTATTTCTTTGTTTATAGTGTTTGGACTTTATTATGTTTTAGGTATCACACACCTCATTGTGTTTCTTACCTAAGCGGTATAAGAGTTGAGTTAGGCAACAAAGGGTAAATACTTTAGTGTAGGGGACAATTCACCACTTTGTGACCTTTTTCTAGGAGGTGTTGAATTATTAATGAAAATAGCACCACGCTAGCCGTACTGAGCAACAATGTGCTGAGAAAAAAACAGGTGTCACTATGTATACAAATTTACGTCACATTTTGGCCAAAATATGATCTGATACCTTATGCAGGAAATTTTTGTTGTGTTGATACAGAATATGCTCAGAATGTTAAGGAGAGGTTTGTGTACAGCCAAAGTAAACTTCCTGCATAGGACATTTGAAGTTCCAATTTCCATGATTCATAAAAAGTTTGCATATTTTGTTTGGGAGTTTTGAGGAAACATTTTTCACATTTTGTAAAAAGCCTAAAAAATGGTTATCAAATAAATCATAGGTTTATGGTTATCTGAAAAAACCTGTTCAGTAATTCAGTAGACAAAAGAGAATTTTCAGAAGCTTATACATTTTTCAACATTGCCTCATCTTTTTAAAAAAGCCATTAAAACAGCTACTGTACTGTATATTGCAGTTCACCATTCTACCACAAGGTGGAGGAGAATTCCCATAGTTCTAATTCAATAAGTCGAAGGGCATTGCTAGTCAACTATTGCATCAACTTTTTGCTAGTTGATTTCCATGGCAGTGTTTCCCAAACTTTTTTCAGTGAAGGCACTCTTAGAATTCTGTACAATCTCTAGGCACCCCATTTTAAAATGTAAAAACCTAAACTAATAGTCTTACATAACTCAACAGCATCCACACTCATAGTTCACCCAGCATTACAGGCCATTTATTTTCACTATACAAATAAACCTTTGCAGACTGGCACTGACTAGTATTTCATTGTTTCTCTTCTCCCTCATCTTCTGTCCCTTATGCAACCGATGTGACCCCAGTGCTGACAGAGAGGGGCAGGGGAGGAGCAAACAAGGATGCTGCGCAGGTGCCTGACAGTTGTTAGGACGGTAGTAGCTACACCGCAGAGTGCCCAGGGTTGTAATACTGCACAATAAAAAAACTGTGGCTTTGTGTAACAAAAAGAGACATGCTACATCCACCTGCTGGCTTTTTGAAATTTTTTGGGCAATTTTTGGGCAATATTTAGGATCTTTTTACTGAAGCACCCCTGAAAAGCTCAGACAGAACTCCAGGGTGTCGTGTTAAATAAAGGCTAATAATAGTACATAATGCACACTTCTGTATCCTGCAGCTGGTTTTTATTGTTTTCTTTAAAATGTATTAAAGATAATCTGTATTAAAAAAAGAAACGTGGGTATGCAGCAGCTGAGTGACTAATTATCCAAACTAACATTTTTGGTGCTTGTCAGGATATAAATGAATCATAAATACTAATAATGAATACTTATCTGGAGTATCCAGGCATCATTGTGTAATAATATGTCATTTGTGTTCACCTGCATCCTGAAAAGGTGTTGGATATTTAAAAAATCTCAAAAATGCTGTTGTTCCAACGAAGGTCAGACAGCGTTGGCTCCCACTTTCTAGACTCTAGCAGAGCGTGCTTGTTGCTAAACTGAACTGGGAAGGGGTCCAGTCCTTTTATCATTCTCTTCATGGGGAAAGGAAAATAATATATTTGTTATTAAAGATTTCAATAAAGAAAATAAATAAATAAATAAATGGATCAGCAACCCAATACAGGCATACCCCACTTTTAAGAACGCAATGGGGTTTATTAACTAAAGCTGGAAAGTGCAAAATCAGGCTCACATCAGCATAGAAACCAATGAGCTTCTAACCCAAGCTTGTTCAATTAAGCTTTGGTAATTAAACCTGGAAGCTCATTGGTTACTATGCAGAAGTGAGCCTGATTTTGCACTTTCCAGCTTTAGTAAATAAACTCCATTTTGTACTTAAAAGTGGGGTATGCCTGTAAAGTGACTTTGGGGACTGGGATAATCTGTAGCAAATTTTATATTTATTATATTTCCCTTTTACATTTTTCCTTATTCATTTCTGTGATTACAAATTGAGCTGGGGGGGGGGGGGGGGGGGGGGTATTATCAAACAAATTGACATCAGAATTAGACGCAGGTTAGGCTATCTCTAATTTAACAGTCTATCCAACTGTTTTTCTGTCCATTTGCGACCCTGGTGTCTGTAATTCTGGGCAGTCAACTGCGACAGATTTGCAAAGCTCTGTAGATGTTTAGAGTTTTAGCACTGTAGATGAGACAGTTATTCACTCTAAACCGACGCACAATTAAGAAATGCTCAGGGTCAGGTTTCCCTTTTAGGATGGCCATACATAACTCATTTTCTTTGGAGGACAAGGGACACACAAGAGTATATCATACTCGAGGGGGAAAAAAGTTTTACAACGCTGTAACCAAATAAAAATTATTTGAAAAAACTTTTATTACAAGAGATGCAAAACATCCGTCTCAATGCTTCTGTTTAGCTTTACTTTTCTGTGCAACAGAATCGATAAAGTTTCCCTTTTAGGGTGGCCATACATAACTCATTTTCTTTCGTTTAAACAGCAATAGAAAATAAATCGATTTCTACATCCACACATTCAAGGTGGATGGGGGAAATCCCTCCCGCAAAGCTATTGTATTCTGACAACGGGGAAAGCTTCTCCACCATCAGAATACACTCATCAGCACCGCCAGCTATAGCTGGTGGCACTGATCGAGCGAAGGTTTTCCAACAGGAGGGTTGTACAGAAGTCGAAGTGAGAGATTGACTTCTGTACAACCAGCCTACCCATACATGGATCAAAATTTGTCTGATCCCTGCTGAGCCGGCTAAATTTGGATTCATCTATGGCCCATAGATTAATCTTTTTTTTTTTTACTCAACCAGCGGGCAGAATCAAAAAAACAAACAGCTTTCCCCATCCACACAAAAAGGGTGGAGTGAGGAGTCCAGCAGCTGCAGCCAATCAGCAAAAGTTTTCCAACATTCTCTTTTGACAGAAGTTAATGGTTACATCAACGTCTGTCAAGCAGGAATGGTCATAGATTGAAATTCAGCTGCTCCATGCTGAAGCAGCCGAATTTCAATCCATCTATGACCAGCTTTAGGCCAGTGGAATCATAGCACAGCCATTTCTTTCTTACAACATAATTCACAAGTTGTTATAATACTGAAAATACTATAGCTGTAGTTAAGGCACCCCATAGTTGATTTGATTTTCTTTTCTTCCATCGCGGGGTGGGTAGCCTTCCCGGCTGGCAGAACACATTGATTACTGCTAGTGGCTATAGCGACAGTAATTATATGTAAAAAATCCAACAGACTGGTTGTACCCAAGTCGATCGATGTATCAGGGATTCAAGCAGCCGCAGGTGTCATAACTGCTAGAAGAAAAAGAAGCTTTAAGAAGAATTTTCATATGTATGGCTACCCTAAAGCTGGATAAACATTATACAATGTTTGTTGTTCAATTTCCTTTAGATTTATCTTCAACTATGTAGTGCAAGGGCCTGTCTGATTGCATACAATTTGAAAGTGTTTAGGTTTGACCTCATATTATATGGTTTTGGTAAATCTTTAGAAAAGTTGTACAGGAAAATGGTATAAAAGTTGTATAGTGTGTAGTCAGCTTTACTCCTACCTAAGGTGTGATCTCATTCTATATAGGAGATATCAGCATGTCCATTTGCTCCACATCCTTTTTTTCCTTCTCTGGTATTTGGTGTTTAAACCTCCAGATGGGTCACTGGTTTTACTGAAACTAGAACCCATTTTACTTAAAATATATCAAAAGCCAAAACTTTTTTTCAGATTTGGATAGAGATTTAAACCCCCTGTACATTTTTTGCAATTTGTGTCCCATTGCAGAGATTTACCTACTTCCTGTCTTGTAGTTAGATCAGGAAGTGAGAGGAAACATCTCCAAAGAGGAGGAAAATTCTCTCACTAAATTTTTCACTGTAAGAACGTTTGTTCATTTTTCTAAACTTTAGTGGGGTCAAATTAATGTTAATTTTCAATCACAGTGACAAAAAAATTAGAAGGAATTTATTTTTTAAATGTAAGTTTCACAGGCTGGCCATAGGTGGTTGGAATCTCAGCCGGTTCAGCAGGAACCGGCTGAGATTCGAACTATGTATGGGCAGACTGAATGTACCAAGTTGATTGATTAATACAACCAGCCTTCTGGATTTTACATGCAATTATCACTAGCGGCTGGTATAGCATTAATCACTATCTTCTTTCGTGGGGACTGTTTCCCCCACCCCCTGGCAGGAAAATACAATGGTTTGGCGAGAGGGATTCCCCTGTCAACACTGTCTGTGTTAATGGGGGAGTCAAGCGATTTTCTTTACTGCAACCTGTGTGTTTTTGGGAAAATTCAGGCAAAAATTTGCACTTGAACCGGTGAACAGAAACGCACTGGACCCCATACTGCAAACCGCACCCGCACATATGTTAACCCAGCCTTATGTTCTGTACACACTATAGGATTTTCCAATGGAAAATGTGTTATAGGACCTTGTTGTCAGAAATTCTGACTGTGTGTAGACTCCATTACACATTTTCCATAGGAATTTCCATCACACAAAATTTGAGATCTGGTTCTCAAATTTTCCAACAACAAAATCCGTTGTCAGAAATTCCGATCGTGTGTACACAATTCCGATGCACAATATGCCACGCATGCTCGGAATCAAGCAGAAGAGCCGCACTGGCTATTGAACTTAGTTTTTCTCGTTTTAGTTGTACGTGTTGTACGTCACAGCGTTCTTGACGTTCTGAATTTTCGACCAACTTTGTGTGACAGTGTGTATGCAAGACAAGTTTGAGCCAACATCCGTCGGAAAAAAATCCCATGGATTTTGTTGTTGGGAAATCCTATCGTGTGTACAGGGCATAAGTGTAATGCCAGTTTAACAAGAGCAGACCTAGCCAATGGGGTTGATTTACTAAAACTGGACAGTGCAAAATCTGGTGCAGCTCTGCATAGAAACCAATCAGCTTCCAGGTTTTATTGTCAAAGCTTAATTGAACAAGCTGAAGTTAGAAGCTGACTGGCTATCATGCACAACTGCACCAGATTTTGCACTCTCCAGTTTTAGTAGATCAATGGCAACAGCAACTTTTACTGTAAAATTCTATAGAAACTTTCTACCAGAAATGTGCAGAATTGATGTGATTTCGTTTCAGGTGTATGTTCAAATTAAAATTATCAAAAAATTGGCCTCACATCGGATGTACTATATAGAAATATTCAAAAGTACCATCATTTAAGAAGTATTAAAGGAATTGGAGAAGTGGAGACCAGTCCCCAAGTGGTCACCCATGCACTGAAAAGGATGGACTATCTCGGTACTAGTTTGGACAAAATACACAGACTGATTATAAAAAATAAGAATTTATTTATACAACATTTAAAATATTAAATATTAAATATCTGGGAATCCTAATATATATTTATTTTGATTCCCCTTTTCATTTTTAGACATTGTGTTGCGGCTTATGGCTCCAATTGAAGTCCACAATTGCTCCGCTTAGCTGTGTATAATACAGGGGTTTATATGTACATACCCAACATTGTTTCCCTTGCCTGCCTTGCCCTCTCTCTGAGTTATGGTCTAGAGCCCTACGGACGACATGAGTAAAGATGACCATATAGGAACAACACAAAACTCACCAACATGAAATAGACCTGAAAGTGTGCCTTGGTCTACCGTATGGTACACCAAATAAGGGGGCATACCCTAGATAAAGAATGATAAGAAGTAGTTATGGAATAATGTGGAATGAGTATTCGGTCTGAGGTAAGAATACTTGGAAGAGGCTTTTAAAAGGGGAGGGTGGGTGGGTATCACGCACAGGAAACCGACAAAGACCGGCGGCCTTTGGGCTGCTTAAATACCCTCCGGGCTCCTCCCATAACTTCAGGCCGGTACCCGGCCTTCCAATTTATGGTCTAGAGCCCTACGGACGACATGAGTAAAGATGACCATATAGGAACAACACAAAACTCACCAACATGAAATAGACCTGAAAGTGTGCCTTGGTCTACCGTATGGTACACCAAATAAGGGGGCAAAAACCTTCAGGTAGGGGATAATTATTTGTTAAGGTAATGTCGCTGAGTAAGACGAGCAAAGGCCTGAGCCACCTCTAACTGTGGGTTAGGAATGTAGCGAGAGAAGCAGGCCGATTCCGCCGACCCAGTTCCTTGATCACATGGTCCGGAACCCCCTGTCTTGAGGCCGTCGTGGCCGCCCCAATCCGGAATGAATGCCCGGAGTACTGGCTGGGGTCCAACTGAAGATTGCCGAGAAGGACCCGGACATGTTCCACGAACTGCGACGAGTTGAGGGGTTATACCGGAAAGGGCAGGAGCGGACTGGACCCTGGGCGGTCGGATAGCAGTGCCGTCAAGCGGTTTAACACGGCAACTGGGCACCAGTTGTTGTGAGTCCTGTACAGGTGAACATCTACTCCGGAACCTCGCTGCTGAGTTTTGGATGTCGCCAAGTGAAGGACGTAGTGATCCTGGTGGCGACAGAGACTACTTCTATGCAAGGCTGGACCGGCTGGGTGGCTGCGAGTGAACTCGCTGGCCGTGGAAACCCATAAAACGCCATGTGTATCGCAGCCTGCAGGACGGTGCTGAGGAGGAGACCGAAAGGGGACCTATCCAGGATGTCAGATATTCCCCTGAAGATCTCCCCCGTGGTAGGCAGCCGCTTCGGCTGACTGGCGGCTGGTGTTTCTGCACTCCCCGTGGTAGAGCCCTCACTGCGTGGCAGGAGAACACCGAAGGCCTCGCGGGGTCTTGATGCGACAAGTAGTGCGGCACCCCGGCCACGTACTGGCGTATCGTGCTGTGTGACAGTGCTAGGTGAGAATGACCCTAAGCGCTGAGTTAAACTTCCCTGGAATGAATGAGCAGTAAACATTGAACTGATGCTGTAGGGACAGCTGGACCAGTCTGCGGAGGAAGGACATGACGGGCCTGGATTTAGGCCTGCCCTTGCTGATGGTCTTGGCTGTGGCTTGATTGTCTGTCGTGAAAGCCACAGTCTGTCCAAACCAATGGTGACCCCATAGGTGAGCGGCTGCTACGATGGGGAAGAGCTCAAAAAGGGCTGACGTGGTAGTGAAGCCTGGTGTGGCTAGTAATTGAGGAGGCCAAGGGGCGGCGAACCATAAATGGCCAAAAAATGGCGGCGCATCCTGTGGATGTCGCCGCATCGGTCACCACCTGAGGTGACTGCGTGGACACGACTGGGATGAACAGGGACACACCGTTCCAATTACCAAGAAAGAGTTCCCCCATGGCCAGATCTGCCCTGGCTGCCCAAGGGCTACTCTTAGACCCGAAGGTCAAATTGGTCGCGAAACAATATCGCTCCCTCCACTTGATGAGGGGACGAGCGAGTTGAGACTGGGAGCGACGGAAGAATGAGGCGCTGACAGATCATACACCAGATGTTTTTATTTGAAAAATTATTCCCTGTACAAGCCCGATAGGGCTAACCCTCCAGATGTTAAAGGGAGACTGACTGAACGGGCCTATCAAAAAGTCCCGATCCAACTCCGTCTGCAGAAGGACGTCAATCGCTGGCACATCTGTTGCTGCTGAGCGTAGGTTCGGACATTCGTGGGTGGAGTGGGGCAGGGTGACGAGCCCGGTATGAAACCCATCGGTGAAACCCTGGATGAGGTAGCTGGCAAGTGACGGAGTAGGGTGTGAGGTCAAGTAAACACCGAGCCAAAGGGCATTGACCCGGCTTAGTCGTGGTTCTTCTGTTTGACTTCACATAGAATCCTGGGGTGCGCCCTCTGGCATAGGGTGCAAATGTGCAAGAGCCGGCACTGGCTGAAGTTGCAGGAGCCGTAATTGAAATTGTTGCAAATGGCGGCTCCCCCAACCAGCCGCACCGGACGTCCCAACTTGTCCACCTTTTGTCCTTGCGCCGGGGCCTGCTGAGCCTGGCTCGTGCTAGTAGAGGCCGTGCTAGCTATCGGATGGACAGAGGCTATGTTGGCACACCAGACCGTGGTGTGGGACGCTGACTGACAGACAGCACATAGCGGGGAGCGAAGACCCGCGAAGTGGCGGCAGAACAACTCCGTGTCCACTACGCTCCAGTCCGTTGTCAGATGAAACTGTGAGAATCTGGCTGCGGCTTTGGCCGAGAAGGACCGATGATAGTCGTAGAACGCTGAGCCACCGTATTTGTGGCCCAGGTCTACGATCAAATGGAGGTAGAGGTCCAGTTCCTCCCGTCTGCCGGGGGAGGCTGAGCACAGCACATCCCTAAACATGCCGAAAGCGAGCGTGAACTCGGGCACCGTGAGCTTTCTGTTGAGCCTCGGATCCTTCGCTTTCAGAACCACCGAGACGTCCCCCCAGGTGTAGGCCTTGTTCTCGGCCAAGTCATGGACCGAGATCATGAGTGAGGCCAGGTTAACGTCTCTGCCCTCTAAAATGTCCTTCCTTACGCTGGGTGGCACCAGGTGGGAAGGGTGTACGGTAGTCGTGGCAAGCTCACAACCTGCGACCGGTGCACTGATGGCTGGGACCACCGCAGGGTCCGGAACCGTGGCAGCCGGGCTAGTCTCTAGACGAGACACCCTGTCCTGGACCTCAACGATTGAGGAAGACAGGGAGGACACGAGGGTGTGTAGCTGAGCGACGGCGGCTGAAATCGATTCCAGAGACGCCTGCTGGCTGCTGGGGCTTGGTGCGGCCGGTGGTGGGAAGAGGAGCCTGAATAGCTCCGCCTTCCTGGCCGTGGACGAGAAGGGTATCCCTCTGCGTCTCAGCTCGGCGGACAGCCTGGGAATTGTCCATGCCCTAAGGGACTGGACACTGCCAGCCTCGGAGGCTGATGCCGGAGAAAGCGGGGTGGTGAGGTCATCGCTGCCGACTGATGACATGGTGGCTGCCAAGACCCGTTACTTAGTAGACTGGTCACGTGTCTGCAGGCTGGGCCTATAAAGAGGTGACAAGCAATGAGTTTGAATGTGTCACCTCTGATCTACGTACCTGCCATGAGAAAGCAGGAGCCCCTCGTGCCCCTGCGTTTTTTTTTTTTTTTTTTTTACCTGCTGGAACCCTGATCAAGCTGGTGCAGGTGGACCTACTGAATCCGACTGACCTGAGAGAGTGTGAGAGAAAGTACCTATTTAAGAGCCTAACTGCTGCCGTCCAGAGCGACGGAACCCAACGTAGATGATAACAACAGGCGATAGTGACTTAAGTCGACTGCCGAGACCGCTGTGGGATCAAATGACAGATGACAACACTAATGACTGACTTGACATGTTGCCTTAACTGAACGAACTTCCCGTGACAGGGCCCGGCCTGTTCGTACCGTATGGGGGGTGCCTGAGAGCCGGACTCTGGAGCACGTACAGGAATGAGGCAACCGTGAAACGAGGCTAACTGCCTGGGTATTGCTGAGGCCGAACTGTGACATCCAGCTGCCACCGGGTCCGACTCCAAGCTCCCCTTTTTTTTTTTTTTTTTCTTTTTTTTTTAAGGGCACGCCGGCGCGAATTCGTACAGGCAGGTGACCAATTAACGCCGGGGCGTGGTAAGGTGACACAGAAATGATATAACATGACAAGGACAAGAGTCAAAGTCTTTTTTTTTTTTTTTTTTTTTTTTTGCGACTCCGCCCCTGGCGCATGTATTGAAATGAGGCCGAGCCTAGGGCACGCCGACACGAATTAAGTGCGAAGAAGTGACTTCATTCACGCCGGGCGTGGTAAGGTGACAGAAATGAGATACCATGACAGGGGCAGGAATCAGGAATGTACGCAAACCAGTGATGCGATTCCGCCCTTGGCGCATGTATTGAAATGAGGCCGTGCCTAGGGCACGCCGACACGAATTAAGTGCGAAGAAGTGACTTCATTCACGCCGGGCGTGGTAAGGTGACAGAAATGAGATACCATGACAGGGGCAGGAATCAGGAATGTACGCAAACCAGTGATGCGATTCCGCCCTTGGCGCATGTATTGAAATGAGGCCGTGCCTAGGGCACGCCGACACGAATTTAGTGCGAAGAAGTGACTACATTCATGCCGGGCGTGGTAAGGTGACAGAAATGAGATACCATGACAGGGGCAAGAATCAGGAATGTACGCAACCAGTGATGTGATTCCGCCCTTGGCGCATGTATAGAAATGAGGCTGGGCCTGGGGCACGCCGACACGAATTAGTGCGGGGAAGTGACTGCATTCATGCCGGACGTGGTAAGGTGACAGAAATGATATACCATGACAGGGGCAAGAATCAGGAATGTACGCAACCAGTGATGCGATTCCGCCCTTGGCGCATGTATTGAAATGAGGCCGGCCTGGGGCACGCCGACCCGAATCAGTGCAAGGGAAGTGACTGCATACAAGCCGGGCGTGGTAAGGTGACCGAAATGATATACCATGACAGGGGCAAGAATCAAGATCGTACGTAACCAGTGATGTGATTCTGCCCTTGGCGCATGTATCGAAATGAGGCCGGGTAGTCGTGCATCTGGGTCGCCCCGATCGGAGCATGCATGGATGCGACCGGACCAAGATGGAAGCGATGGCATGAACACCCTGTTGCAACTGATGCGAAATGACTTAGCATGACCGAATGGCCTGATACGTTGGCCACGTTTGAAATGATGAAATGATTGTCATGCTAACACGTGAAATGTTTCGACACGGTCGAAGTGATTTGTACAATTAGTATGCCAACAGTGCTTCGGAATGTGAATAGCGATTCGGCACGCTTGCTGGCGCCACCGATTCGAATAATGGCAGGACATGAACGATACGTGTGAGTGCGAACGGCACCCGTGCATGAGTCACGTTTGAACGATTCGAAGACTGCGTAGCACGACCGCGAAAGGGAACCCTTGAGTGCCGGATGCGGCATCGGTCGGAATGTAGTGGTGGGCGGCCCTGAATGTGCGTGCCGCAAGATGGCTCCCGATCGTGTACAACCAAAACGTGCGAGTAAGTGTTTAGTTTTTTCGAGACAAGCAGCGCGTGGTTCGTGAGCTACGCAGACCACAGTTTAGTGACATGATAAGCAGTGCATGAGAACGTAAAACATGGGAGCCGAAGCCCTATCTGCGACCGCCGAACCAGACTCTTTGTACGAAACTGCGACTCGGCGACACGAGTGCGACACGAAGGGACAACACGACTTACGAACACGGACGCGGGACTGCAACAAGAGGAGACGGACAGACGAAAAACGGAGCTCACGAACCGGCACCAACAGCGCTTGTCTCGAACGAGTCGGTCCTAGATGTCTGACGTATCAGATATCACGCACAGGAAACCGACAAAGACCGGCGGCCTTTGGGCTGCTTAAATACCCTCCGGGCTCCTCCCATAACTTCAGGCCGGTACCCGGCCTTCCAATTAATTTTGGCTATTTCAGGTTAGTTGTTTAGGTACTTGAGTACACTTCCCCTCCCCTTCCCTCCTTTACTCCTCTTTCTCCCTTTCATCCCCCTTCACCCTTTCCCTTCCTCTCTTTTTTTTTTTAAATGTTGTATAAATAAATTCTTATTTTTTATAATCATTTTGTCCAAACTAGTACTGAGATAGTTCATCCTTTGCTGTGCATGGGTGACCTGGTGGGGACTGGTCTCCACTTCTCCAATTCCTCAAATTAAAATGATATCATAATTTGATATTCTTGTATAGTGATGCTTTCAAAAAATACAATTTTAACCACTTCAACACCGCCCGCCGTCATATGACGCCCACAAGGTGGATCTCCCATCCTGGGTGGGCGTCATATGACGTCCTCGGATTCCCGGCCGCCTGGGGGGCGCGCGCCGCCGGCGGCATCGCTCGAGACCCGGTGCGAGTGCCCGTTAAAACAACGGGACCGGGCGGGAACGTGGAGCTGTGTGTGTAAACACACAGCTCCACGTCCTGTCAGCGGAGAGGAGACCGATCATGTGATCCCAGTACAGAGGAACACATGATCGGTCTTCTCCCCTTGAGTCCCCTCCCCCCACAGTTAGAATCACTTCTATTAGGGAACACATTAACCCCTACAGCGCCCCTAGTGTTAACCCCTTCCCTGCCAGTCACATTTACACAGTAATCAATGCAATTTTATAGCAACGATCGCTGTGTAAATGTGAATGGTTCCAAAAATGTGTCAAAAGTGTCTGAAGTGTCTGCCGCAATGTCGCAGTCACGAAAAAAAATCGCAGATCGCTGCCATTACTAGTAAAAAAAAAAAAAAAAAAATTCAATAAATCTATCCCCTATTTTGTAGACGCTATAACTTTTGCGCAAACCAATCAATATACGCTTATTGCGATTTTTTTTTACCAAAAAAATGTAGAAGAATACGTATCGGCCTAAACTGAGGAAAAAAATTGTTTTTTTTAAAAAAAAATGGGATATTTATTATAGCAAAAAGTAAAAAATATTGTGTTTTTTTTCAAAATTGTCGCTCTTCTTTTGTTTATAGCGCAAAAAATAAAAACCGCAGAGGTGATCAAATACCACCAAAAGAAAGCTCTATTTGTGGGAAAAAAAGGACGTCAATTTTGTTTGGGTGTTACGTTGCACGACCGCGCAATTGTTAGTTAAAGCGACGCAGTGCCGAATCGCAAAAAGTGCTCTGGTAAGGAAGGGTAAAAAATGGCCCGGTGCTGAAGCGGTTAATCAATAAAAAACTAAAATCTTGTTTTGTAACTTTAACTTATAAACTCTGTCAATAGGAAATGTGTATTTTATTCTGTTAATGAACTGCCAATACAAGAGGATGTTTATATAAATGATTAACACTCTCAAGGTTATATTTAATGGGATTACATATACTCATATCTGCTGAAAATTAGATTGGGTCAATGTGTGGTCTGGTAGCACAAACTGGAAACATCCTGTGCTATAATTATTGTTTCATGCTGAGACTGATGTAGATACACAAGATTCATACAATATAGATCCCAGCATCCCACTAACTTTATTGGCCTAATCAAGTAACAGCCCCATTGTGTTCTAATTATCTAAGCTCATCAGCTAAATGAATCACATCAAAGAACTGTTTACCTAGGCTGTACTGTACATCACAGCGAGATACAGCAATCCATTTGAAGAGTCAGGTACACTGCATTGTAAGCTAATATGTCAGGACCTCACTACTAATGAAGGTACCTGTCACACAAGGCTTATGGAAGCTATGAGTTGATCACTGATCCTCTTTGAAATACTACCACAGATGTGTCAAAGGGGTTAGTGGGCAAGATTCTACCTGCCGTGCAGCAACAATACACTTAAATCTGGAGCCTCTACAAGATTCTGCCAAGAATACAACTAAACTTTATTTGCATGTTACTTTTTTAAAACAATGCATTGTAGATTAGAAAATGCTAATGCGCTGATAAATTGATTATCAAGAAATTCTCCAATTGTATGCTTCTATCTAATAATGTATTGTTCTATTGTCTGGTTGTGTATTAGGGTTACTGATAGTGATCCTGGATTAATTAGGTGTCATTGCATTCTGTGATTTGCATTTGGTAAATGTGTAGTTAGGAAAAAAAGTACATTTTGGGGTGTGCAACTGTGGGTTTAGGATTCTGAGTATACAGGCTTTCCCTTATTATTATTTTTTTTTTTTTTTTATTTATATATATTTTAATTTTATTTAATTACTTATTTTCTTCTCAAACTTTGTAACTATGTACCTTTATAGCCAAATGATGTATTCAAATTCTGTACATAGACATATGAGGGTGGTTGAGCATGTAGGCACAGTCCAACCTATGAGTGACACGTGTGTCAGTGAGCTGTCACATAAACACATGGTACATAGACACCAGGGTACATAGACAGACACCTACTGATGGCAGCTTATCTCAGGTAAAAATAAATGATTAAAAAATGTTTCAAACCTGTCCGATCAATCCTTCCACCACATACAACCAGCCAGGAAGTGTCTATTGCTGCTATAGACATGAAATTGTCTTCTGATCTAGGCAAAAACTGCCAGATCAATGAAATCAACAAATAAACAGATCATTTGGCATCAAACGATCATCTGGCAGCCAAGTTTAAAAAAATAGGAAGACATTTTCCTTTAATGTGATTGGCTGTCTGCTGTGGATGATTCACCAGGCTGTACTGAACCATTAGGCCCTTAAAGTGTAAAAGTATAACTAAATGTAAAACGTTTTTATTTCGATAGAGTGGTAAGAGATTAGAACTAATGTCAGATTTTTATTGCTGTCTGTGTCCTTGTTACAGTCATTCACTTTCTGATTGTCCTGATCACCAATGTCATTGGGAATAAAAGTAAAGTAATTTAAAATGCCACCAGAACATGAATAGAGGAAAAATCTTCTAACAAGAACACCTGTTTCCCCACATTTGAAAGATATTTTCTTACGTCCTGTTGAGTCTACAGGACAGGAAGTGAAGGGACATCTCCTTAATTAGACATAGTGGGGGAGATTTACTAAAACTGGTGCACATAGAATTTGGTGCAGTTGTACATAGTAACTAATCAGCATCTAACTTCAGCTAGTTCAATTAGGCTTTGGCAATAAAACCTAGAAACTGATTGGTTACTATGTACAGCTACACCATATTCAAGTGCACCAGTTTTAGTAAATCTCCACCCAGTGGTTTTAACCTTCCCCATCTCTCTCTAAAATGAAAAACAGGTTTTGGCCCTTAGACATATTTTTACATCAACAAGAGCCAGTTTTTCATGAAATGCCACAGGTGATAGAATAACCTTTGCATTTGCACCTGTAGGTAAAAACCCCTAGGCCTGTTTCACTTGGACTTTCCGATCAGGTCCGCCTGTCAGTCTTTCAGGCAGACCTGATTGAAGCCTCCATTCACTCCTATGGAGCGGTGGACGTCAGCGTTGACATGTCCACTGACACCTGCTGCTATCCGATCTGATCCTGTCCGTTAAATCCAGACAGATAGAAACCCTATTTTACATCCGTCTAGTGGATCGGATCAGATGAAAATGGACAGGCGGTCCATTTTCATCCAATCTCCCTATAGAGGAGAGCCAGGCTCTGACAGGTGCATCTCAGCACAGTGAGCGGAGACGGACCTGTCATCTGCCTGCTCAGCGAGGATCAGTGGATCGATCCCCCGCTGAGCAACGCAGAGTCCGCCGGGTGGACCGCCCATGTGTAAGGACCCCAAAGGACCCGTACAGGCAGTCCGCCCAGCAGACTATGCTTGCTTAGCGGGGGATCGATCCACTGATCCCCGCTGAGCAGGCAGATGACAGGTACATTTCTGCTCACTGTGCTGAGATGGACCTGTCAGAGCCCCGCTCTCCTCTATGGGGAGATCTTCTATTCATCTGGAGAATCAGATCGGATGGGATCAGATGAAAATGGACAGGCGGTCATCTGATACGATCGTCCAGATGGATAGAAAATAGGGTGTCCATCTGTCTGGATTTCACGAACAGGATCAGATCGGATGATGTCAGTGATGTCACCGCTGACATCCGCCGTTCCATAAAGGTGAATGGAGCACCCGATCAGGTGTGCCTGAAAAACTGACAGCGGACCTGATCAGAAAGCCTGTGTGAAAAGAGGCCTAAGTAAACTATGAGGATGGATGCTCTTCTAAACGCTAGTGTTTGTATTTGAAGTGATTAGTATCTTTGTAAATTGTAATTATCAAGTCTATCTGTCCTCGTAGTCTATAGTTACAGTACATTAGTATTAAACTGGGGGAAAAGCAATGAAAAGAGATGCTCCACATTCCATAATTTTTATTAATATTTATATATATATATATTTTTTGGTTAAGCATTGATAGTTCATGTTTTTTTTTGATTAGTTAAGCATTGGTCATCTGCAAGTAGTACATAAGGTCTTAAGTGATACTTGCTGATGATTGTTGGCCAACCGACAATAAAAATTACTCATGGCTTGTGTGAACTATCTCCTTCTTTCACTGCACATTTACATAGTTACATAGTTACATAGTTAGCTAGGCTGAAAAAAGTCCATCCAGTTCAACCATAAAACAAAGAAATAATAAAAATAAAAAATATCGTACAATCCAATATACCCAATTCTATACCCACAGTTGATCCAGAGGAAGGCAAAAATAAAAATAAAAAAACTCCAGCAGAGCATGCTCCAATCTGTTACAGCAACATTCACAGTGCTTGAGTCCAGCAGTATTACACCGGGGGAAATACAGGGAAAAGAGATTTAAAAGTTTATACTGGCACTTCATTTTGCTGAGCCATAATTGTATTTCAGAAATTAGCACATATGATTACATGTTTTCTGTAGTAGAATTTAGCCTTCAGTGTGATACAGTAATTTACTAAACTCAATTAGTCCAGTAAACTTGTTTTTATTAGTCCTCATTCACATTGGCACTCCTGCGTTTCGCTTTTCTAAATGCAGGAGACGTTATCTGGAAAGTACAAACAAGTTTTCAGCTTTCCAGATCACTTTTTCCTGCAGTAAGGTGGGTTTAGCTAGGTTTTTTACATTTAGAGTTTCTAATTGGATCCTGCATGCACAGAATTCCATTTTATCTAAATGCAGCTAAACTGACTGCACCTAAATGCAGGTAAGCCTCATTTTGAATGATACAATTGAAAAATCATTTGCAGCATTTAAAAGTGTTTAGAAATTTCCTCTAATGCCACGTACACATGATCGAAATTCTCTTTGGAAAAAGCTCTGATGGTTTTCCCGACAGAATTCCACTCAAACTGTCTTGCCTACACACGGTCACACCAAATTCCGACCGTCAAGAACGCGGTGGCGTACAACATTACGTCGAGCCGAGAAAAAATGAAGTTCAATGCTTCCGAGCATGTGTTGGAATTGCTACAGACGATTGGAATTTCCGATAGAAACCTTTCCTGTGGGAAAAATTGAGAACATGCTCTCAATTTTTTGCTGGCGGGAATTCGGCCAGCAAAATTCTGATGGAGCCTACACACGGTCGCATTTTCCGATGAAAGGCCCTCATCGGTCTTTTTCTGGCTGAAATTCTGATCGTGTGTACGCGGCATAAGGTATATAAATGCAGGTAAGCGCTCATTTTGAATGTTACAATTGAAAAATCATTTGCAACATTTATATGTGTTTAGAAATGTCCTCTAACGCATATAAAAACAGGTAAGCGCTCATTTTGAATGATGCAATTAAAAAAAAAAACATTTACATAATTTATATGTATTTAGAAGTGTCCTCTAACACAATGTTTCTCAACTCCAGTCCTCAAGTACCCCCAACAGGTCATGTTTTCAGGCTTTCCATTATTTTGCACAGGTGATTTGATCAGTTTCACCGCCTTAGTAATTACCACAGCCGTTTCATCTCAGGGAAATCCTGAAAACATGACCCGTTGGGGGTACTTGAGGACTGGAGTTGAAAAACACTGTTGTAACACATATAAATGCAGGCTTAAAGCTTCAAGTGTAAATGAGGCCTAAGATTGCAAACAAAATGAAATCTTGTTTTGGTAAACCTCATTATTTTTGTAATTATTAAAATTTGTACCAAAATTACCTAAAAATTTAGCTTTATAATATTTTTCGGTAAGAAGATTGTTACACTAGAAGTAAAGTATTTTTAAAAATATATTTTATGTCAATAATTCTCCACACAAATAATCACTCAAGATTGTTTTTAATGGAGAGAACAAAAAATATTTTGGCTAAATTTTGAGCAAGCACTTAAAGAAACAATGAATTTGCCTTACCACATTCATACCTAAAGCTGTCCATACATGAGCCGTTTTTCATCTGAGAATTTGTGGTACATTTCATGACTTGACGAATTTCATTCAAAAGTAGAAGATCCAAATAATTTGCCTTTTATGTTCGATTTTAGAATGAATTAATATTTCTCAATGAAAAGCGCATACACATAGAAATGTGTTCGTTTCAGGAAAAACTTCTGTCCTGCTTCTTCAAATTTTTTCATCACTTTTGTCAAAAACAAATGACAATTTGATCTCACTAAGGATTAGAAAATTGAACAAACATTCCTAATTGAAAAAATAAAATTTCAAACAAATGTCTACTAGTATATGGCCAACTTAAATTTATGTAATACTACCTGATTTTCTAACTAAAATTTATTCCGAGATTAAGGAATAACACCTAAAAATTGAGACGATTGTTAAATACAAATTTTGCCTTATATGGAAGTTAAATAACAGAAAACCTGTAAAAAAGACCTGTTTACTGTAAAAATACATTGCCTTTAGCCATGTCAAGAAAAATATACGAATTCCAGAATTTTACAGTACTCATGATATGTAGAGTAAACAAAACTTCAAACCACTCAAACAGAACAGCCAAGAAGGGGATTTACTAAAGAGTGCACTTTTTTTTTAACACACCAGAGAACCAGTGCTCGCTTTTGACAAACAATCAGAGTAAAGAGATAGTTTTTAGAAATGTAGTCAGGATTCCTGATCTAATATTAAAAAAAAAGTGCTCTTTAGAAAGCCATCCCCTTGTTACGAATGCCACCCTCCCAAAACTATACAATAAGTAAATCAACGACATGTCATAAAGAAAAGTATTAAGCCACTGATTCTAATCTGACACTTGTACCACACGGTAAATCAGTAAAATCAGTAAAATCCAGATTCCAGGTTTCCTTATAAGCAACACTGTAGGCCAACTGGATAGACACGCAATACATCATTTCCTGCTGGGTTTCCTGTTGTGTTTGTATATTCCATTTATAAACTCTTCGTGGTATTCCAAAGGCTTGTACTAAAATAAACCCATTAGACTGCCAGGGATCTCCAATATGGAATAGTATGTTGTCTCCTTCCAGGCTTGTGCCAAGCTCCCAAGTCATAAGAATGCCCATTCGAAAAATCCATCCTCCATAGCCAACAAGTCACATATATGAAAGCACTAGATCCAAAATGTGCCATGTGCAATGGTAACAGGTGCAGAGAGAGAGCGAGCAGCAGGTAAATCCATGTAGATGCAGTGGTGAAATATAGAGAAAATGTTGAGGGCTCAGGAAAACTGGCATTTTATGCTCTGATCTTTGTATTCTTCACAATGAGGTATTGTTAGGTATAAGATCTGTCAAACAATGAAGCTTTGATAGAACATAATACCTATTCAGGAGCACAACTTTGCACATTTACTCTGGACACACACACAAAACACAAGCTGAATTTGCCTTCTCATGGCACACAATGAGCATCTGACATAATACTTTATCTAACAGCTTTAAATCAACAAATGTATAGAAAAGTATGTTCATTGCTGTCAGTGGGACATTCATCCCAAACCTAGGATCCCATTATACAAACAATGTAAGTAGCCTACTCCCTATTGACTTTTTTCCCCATCATTAATTAAATAGATATATCACTAAATAATTTATACCATTTTTTTCAATGCTATAAAATGTGTGCACTCATGAATGACACTTACCATAGACAGAGCAGGTGGAATGTTATACAAGCATCACTTGTACAAAGGTGAAAGCATTTACACAACACGTTGGACCTTATTTTTGTAAAACTGGAGATAAAGAAAGATATTTCAGCAAAATAGATTTGAGCTTTTACTTTTACTGAAATATAGAATGAGTTTGGTTGTAGCAACACATTGCATTTTCACTAGAATTTCAAACTTCCTGATTTGTAAAGACATTCACACAAATAGGATAAACATCTGTTATACATAAGCAATTCATAATCAATCAACATTTTTTTCAACCAGAGATATATAATGACTTTTGCCATTTAAAGCGGAGCTCCACCCAAAAGGGGAACTTCCACTTGATATCACCCTCCACTGCCACATTTGGCACTTTTGTGAAGGGGGAGCGGGTACCTGCTTTTGACAAGTACCCACGGCCACTTCCAGCTAAGATCGCCATGGCAATCTCAGCTAGAAGTTCGCCCCCCCTCCTTCCCCCGCAGTCTTCGGGGACACATCACAGGTCTCAGAAGACTATGGGACCATTTACAAGGCGCAGCGCGGCTCGCACGTGCGCAGTAGGAAACAGGCTGTAAAGCTAAAATTAAAAACAAAATTAAATATACGCTGCGCTGGAATGGCTATGCACTAGATAATCTGTATCTTAATCTATAGTTATAGATCCACAAGAATATAATAATGTGCATAAAATAGTAAACATACAACTGGTGTAAAGTGCAAGTGCAAAATATAGCAAAAGCAAATAATGTGCACAAAATCTGTAAACGCACAACTAAAACGCACAAATAAATATAAAGTGTGCCAAAAAAACTCTGTGAGGTTATATGGACCCCTTAGGCCCCTTTCACACTGGAGCGTTTTTCGGCCCCATTCACTCCAGTGTGAAAGCCGGGGGGTTTCACACTGGAGCGGTTCGCTAGCAGGACGGTAAAAAAAGTCCTGCTAGCAGCATCTTTGGAGCGGTATAGGAGCGGTGTATTCACCGCTCCTACCCATTGATTTCAACGGGACACCGCGGTAATACCGCGGCAATACCGGCGCTACGGCGGCGCTTTGCGGGGGATTTTAACCCTTTTTCGGCTGCTAGCGGGGGTTAAAACCGCACCGCTAGCGGCCGAATCCCGCGGCTAAAACGACGGTACAAATATAGCGCTACTTTAGCGTCGCCGCGGCTCCCGCCCCAGTTTCAAAAGGGGCCTTAGAGTTACAATAACACACCAAGAAATAAAATATCAATAATAATAATAATAATAATATTAGATGAAAAAAGTGCTAAATGCATACATATGTGATAGCAAACATGTATGAATAAAAGATTTATAAAAAAGGTGCAAGTGCATAAACCACACAAGTGTCTCTATATTATTAAAAAACAGTTCTTTGTGGCAGCCTGTCTTGGGCTGTGATAAGAAACACAAAATGTTGATTGATGTGAGACTAGATGCAGGTGACGTGATCTCCAGTGATCATACTATTGACATGCTTGTTATATCCAACCGTGGCTCTGAATCATGCATAGGTGAAATCCGGGAACCCCTTATGGTAATAAGCTCACCTCAGAGCGTGTGACCAGCTTTTACACTGAGTCAAAACACGCATATGAACCACTATAGGGTTCTCAGCTGTTTCACTGGATCAGTAGTGTCCTCAATGCAATGATCTCAGAGGCGCATGAAAAAAGGAAAAAAACTAATAGTGCAATACCGTTTTTCAAAATTTTATAGACAAGTTAAAAACCATTCCCCCGCCGGGGTACTCACATGTATAAGGTGCGTCAGTGCCCCGTACTTCATAAGGCTCAAAAAATACTGTAAACAGTATAGGTATGGCTTGTATCCCCTCCAGGCAGGTGTACTGTCTCTCGCTCCGTCCCAGCCCCTCCCCTACGCGTGTCGATACTCAGGGTGTGGCATTTCTTCCTCAGGGGGAAGATGTGAAGCTGCAAGGCTTTACTTCCTGTTCCCCTTACTTGAGATGGTGGCACCTGCACCCGAAGCCAGTTGAAGAACTGGTGCGGGTGAGGACATCGCTGGACCCCTGGACAGGTAAGTGTCCTTTTATTAACCACATGCCGACTAGCGCACGACCATATACGTTGGCCCAATGGCACGGCTGGGCAAATGGGAGTACTGGTATGTCCCCTTTAAATCACGGAATTGTGGGCAAGTGCGCGCCGCCAGTGGGGTGCACGTTCCTCCAGCTGCGTACTCTGTGACCATGCCTGCGGGTCCCGCGGACTCGATGTCTGCCGGGGGCACACGATTGTGTCACGGAGCTACAGAACGGGGAGATGCCTATGTAAACAAGGCATTTCCCTGTTCTGCCTAGCAACATGACAGAGATCTACTGCTCCCTGTCATCAGAAGCAGTGATCTCTGTCATGTTCTAGTGAGGCAATCCCCCCCACAGTTAGAATCACTCCCTAGGACACACTTAACCCCATTCATCGCCCCCTAGTGTTTGACCACTTGCCAGTGTAATTTACACAGTAATCAGAGCATTTTTATAGCACGGATCACTGTATAAATGACAATGGTCCCAAAATAGTGTCAAAAGTGTCCGATGTGTCCGCCAAAATGTTGCAGTCACGATAAAAATCGCAGATCGCCGCCATTACTAAATTACTAATAAAAATGTTTTATAATAAAAATGCCAAAAATCTATCCCCTATTTTGTAGATGTTATAACTTTTGCCCAAACCAATCAATATACACTTATTGCGATTTCTTTTTACAAAAAATATGTAGAAAAATACATATCGGCCTAAACTGAGAAAGCTATTTTTTTTTTTATATATTTTTGGGGGATATTTATTATAGCAAAAAGTTAAAAATTGACGCTTTTTTTTGTTCATAGCGCAAAAAATAAAAAACCGCAGAGGTGATCAATTACCACCAAAAGAAAGCTCTATTTGTGGGGAAAAAAGGTTGTCAATTTCGTTTGGGTGCAATTGTCAGTTAAAGCGGCGCAGTGCCGTATCGCAAAAAGTACTCTGGTCAGGAAGGTGGTAAATCCTTCCGGGGCTGAAGTGGTTAAGTCAGCAGTTACAGTATTTGTAGCTGTTGACTTAGAATTTTTTGGGGGGAGCCTGGAGCTCCTCTTTAGGTATGTATAGTTTGTACCAAATCAACAAAATCTAAGCCTTAACGTGTTACATTCATTCCAAAAGTCAATATTTTTAAATCTGAAGCTTTCATTTTAAAAAATCTGGTGATCCTGCCAGAAAGGTTCTTGTTAAGTCACTTTAAAGTCATTCTAAAGGAAAGAGTTAAAAACAAAACAAAAAACATGTTATACTTACCTGCTCTGTGCAATGGTTTTGCAGAGAGCAGCCACCATCCTCCTCTTTTTGGGTCCCCACCGGCGGTCCGGGCCCCTCCCCCCTGCCGAGTGCCTCCAATAGCAAACCTCTTGCTATGGCAGCAGTCGAGCAGGCGCGCACCAGAGCCATGCTCTGTGTGTCCATACTGCGCCCAGAAGTTTTTTTTTACCTTAATGCATAGAATACATTATGGTACAAAAAACTTGAGCCTTTAGAACCTCTTTAATTATTATAGGATGTAATCACTCTATTCCTATTTCCGAATTGTGCTCCTGCCTTTTGGGTTCTCTGTTCTGCTCCTCAACTCCAAGAACAACCTCAGCCCCCCTGGTACACCTGGTTGAATAAAATTACTGCAAGCACAATTTACAACACAAGTGAAAAATACCTTTCACCTTGCTGTGGGATATGACAATAAATACACACAAACCTGTTTAGTGATAAATATGCTTAAACTATTGATTGACTATTATAGCGTAAGTAACAGTTAAACCGAATTGAACACACTCAGCAGGCAGATTAGTAATAAACAATGCATATAAACTTTAAATGCAACAAGGGTACTTATAAATCCACACTAGGTTTTGAGTGCACACAAACGAATAGACAGAGGTATAGTACCCTTTTAAACTGGCCAGCAGATAGAGCTTCAAGGTAGTTACAACTAGTGGCAGTCCTTAGTCCTAAATTAGTTTCGTTGGAGCCCGTTGGCGCACATTGCAGCCATCAGTAAGGCCTGCAGGCAATATTAGAGCTATGGGGTCACTGGTTAAGTAGCTTCTAGTCACTTTATTATCTAGCAGTGGTAGTAAGTATCGGCCGCAAGGCCGGTCTCACCAGTCCCGGTAACACTGATTTAGTTGCCCCTCTGATCGAGTGTCAACTCGCTTAGGTTGCTTAGGGTGACTCTGGCAGGCAGCACGGCAAAGACAGCATCCCGAGAGTG
This sequence comes from Lithobates sylvaticus, assembly GCA_028564925.1. Lineage (NCBI taxonomy): Eukaryota > Metazoa > Chordata > Amphibia > Anura > Ranidae > Lithobates > Lithobates sylvaticus. Next base: position 128,685,861 of record CM053030.1, on the reverse strand, counting down.
GCTCCATCTCTCCACAATCTGGTCCCAGAACTACTTCCCCACACTGTAGTAGCTTTCAATGGCACCTCGTCTTTTCTCCACACTGGCCCTGATAACTCGCTGCAGACTTAGGAGATTCCCCATATGGCTGTGGATTTCTGCCAACTCAGGCTCTGTCTTTCTCTGGCTAACAATCTTGGGCACAGTTGTTCTCTCCTCACTGTCTCTGCACTGTCATGTCAGAGCCTTTTCTTTTGCTGGGTTCCTAGACTCTTTCTCTCTCTTCCTCTTCCTCAGCCTCCTCAGCTCTTACTGAAACTCCCCTTTTTCCCCAGTGTCCTCTCTGCCTGAGTTATCTGGAAGGACAAATCAGCATCTTCCTATCTCCAGCTTGTGGCCAAAAGGAGAAATTGCATAACAATAGTCTTTCATTGGTCCATGACAACATGCCTGCTACGCACTCCCCCCACCAAAGACCCTTTGGTCCCCAAACGGAAGGACAGGGTCCCAACAACATATAATGTTCACAACCTGTTACATGATTTCAAGATACAACAGGAGGCAAAAACAGGTTAGTATATGTAAGAAAACAAGCAATTGGCATGCACGTATGAACCTGGCAAGGGAACCTCCCACCATTTGTAATAAGAGGTGAGATTGTCTACGCATTCCTGAGCCTTGCGTCCTGTGCGATGTGCACTCTTGAGCTCTGTGACCTGTACAATACACACTCCTGAGACTTGTATAATGAGCATTCCTGAGCTTTACCCTGTGCACTATGCACTTCTAAAATTCTGGGCCTAATGCGTTATACACTCCTGAACCCTGCACCCAGTGCAATACACAATTCTGAGCCCTGTGCTATATACACTATGATGTACATTTCATAAACCTGGCCATTGCACATGTATGCTGGGCTAAACATGGCATACTCCTGACCACCGCACTCTTTATGCTATATTTTACATGACATACTTCTGACCAAAGTTTATTGTCCTAACAGTTGGTGGTTGGAAAGTAGTTAATGGCTTTTTTATGAAGTTCTTCTTTAAGTTTACTAAAAAGCATATGTAATAAGAGAGTTACATTTTTTTAAAGAATGATTGAGTTAAATGTGTGCTAGATTCTCAATTGTGGCACAGTGATTAAAGTACATTGTGTGGGTACAAGGACAGTGGCACATGTATATCATGTATACAGCCAGTAGTTTTAATTGACCATGCCCCTTTTAAACCCCTCCAATTGGTGTGGAAGCAATTTGGCCACACTCACCGTTTGAAGTAGCATGCTATACACACCTTTTTACTACTCTCCTCTGGTTGCCTAAGGGTGTCCCAGATCTTTCAAAATCCTACTACTGCCCCCAGGGCCGCCATCAGGGGGGTACAGCCCATACACTTGTAAGGGGCCACGTTGTATGGACGGGCCTGGCTGACTGGCAGGGATATGAGAAGGTGGGTTGGGTGTAAAGGAGCTCCTGTATGTGTGTCAGTCAGCAGGCTGCTGCTCTGTCATCAGCTCGCTGACATCGGGCTCTTTGCTGTCACCTCTGGCCATTTCTTGCATGTGCACCCCTCTGCATGTGGAAGCAAGAGCTGGGACTAGGATCACCTTACAAGTAAGGGCTGTTGTGCAGGGGTGGCTGTGTGTGTGTCTGTGTACATGTCTTGTTTGTGTACATGCATGTGAGTGTGTACATGTCTGTGTGTGTACATGTCTCTGTGTGTACTGTACATGTCTATGTGTGTACTGTACATGTCTCTGTGTGTACATGTCTCTGTGTGTACTGTACATGTCTCTGTGTGTACTTGCCTGTGTGTGTGTGCATGTCTGTGTGTGTGTGTACATGTCTGTGTGTGTGTGTGTACATGCATGTCATATATATATATATATATATATATATATATATATACACATGTGAGGGGGGCTGAGAGCGTACAGGTGTGAGGGGGCTGAGAGCGTACAGGTGTGAGGGGGGCTGAGAGCGTACAGGTGTGAGGAAGGCTGAGAGCGTACAGGTGTGGGGGGGCTGAGAGCGTACAGGTGTGGGGGGGGGCTGAGAGCGTACAGGTGTGAGGGGGCTGGGAGCGTACAGGTGTGAGGGGGGCTCAGAGCGTACAGGTGTGAGGGGGCTGGGTGCATACAGGTGTGAGGGGGGCTGAGAGCGTACCGGTGTGAGGGAGCTGGGAGCGTACAGGTGTGCGGGGGGCTGAGAGCGTACAGGTGTGAGGGGGGCTGAGAGCGTACAGGTGTGAGGGGGGCTGAGAGCGTACAGGTGTGAGGGGGGCTGAGAGCATATATGTGTGAGGGGGCTGAGAGCGTACAGGTGTGAGGGGGGCTGAGAGCGTACAGCTGTGAGGGGGGCTGAGAGCGTACAGGTGTGAGGGGGGCTGAGAGCGTACAGCTGTGAGGGGGCTGAGAGCATACAGGTTGTAAGGAAAGCCCTGCTGGGCCTAGTAGTTCCTCACCGCTGCGATCGCGTGTGCGGGTTCGAGCGGGTGCGCGAGCTACTGCGCATGCGCGGAATCGAGCGGGTGCGCGTGCGCGGGCACGGACGGGCGCGCGCACGGTCATTGGCGCCGGGCGGGCTATTTAAACCAGCCATCTCCATACAGCCCTTGCTGCCTGATCTACAGCGTTCCGCTTGCTAAACCCTGAACTTCTCTGTCTCTGCACCTGTGACCCGGCTTGTCTGTTCACCTGCTCTGCTGTCTGCCCGCCCCGATCCCGGCTTGCCTACGACCATCCTCTTGCTTATCCCCTTGGCTTATCCGCAGTGTGCTCCACAGTTACCAAACCCGGCTTGTCTGACCATTCTGTGCACCTGTCCTGAAGTGTCACCTGTTGTATGCTGGTTCCTGTAGTCCGCTGCCTGCCAGTTCCTGTGACCACTTACCTGCCAGTTCCTGTTGTCTGCTGGTTCCTGTTGTCCGCTGCATGCTGGTTCCTGTAGTCCGCTGCCTGCCAGTTCCTGTGACCACTTACCTGCCAGTTCCTGTTGTCTGCTGGTTCCTGTTGTCCGCTGCATGCTGGTTCCTGTAGTCCGCTGCCTGCCAGTTCCTGTGACCACTTACCTGCCAGTTCCTGTTGTCTGCTGGTTCCTGCCACCTGCTGTCTGCTGGTTCCTGTCACCTGTTGTCTGCTGGTTCCTGCCACCTGCTGTCTGCTGGTTCCTGTCACCTGTTGTCTGCTGGTTCCTGCCACCTGCTGTCTGCTGGTTCCTGCCACCTGCTGTCTGCTGGTTCCCGTCCCCTGCTGTCTGCTGGTTCCTGTTGTCTGCTGGTTCCTGTCACCTGCTGTCTGCTGGTTCCTGTCATCCCTTGTCAAGTCCTGCTCATCCATCCGCAACTGGTTGATCCTGCCAGACACTCGTGCCTCCTTTGACTTTTGCGCCCCCTGTCTCCACTATCAGGGGCTGCAAGTCTGGGACGTAAGAGAGGTCTCCCACTGCAAGCCAGACTCGCCACTAGGTACGTGACAGTATCAGGCAGCCATGACCGAGTCTGGGCAGGGAGCCTCTCCTATGGAAGAACTCTGCCTACACCTAGCAGGTTTGGCCCAAGCGGTCAATAACCTCCAGGAAGGCTACACACGCCTTGAGAAGCATGTTCTGGCACAAGGATCTCCAGGTGCTCCAGCCAGCCAGCCTACTCCACCGGCAGTCGTGATGCTACCCCCGGAACCTCGAGTACCCACACCTGAAAGGTTCTCCGGTGAACGTAGCAAGTTCAGGACTTTCCGAAATGCCTGTGAGCTGTTCTTTGCCCTGCAACCCCGAACATTTTCCTTGGAGGCCACCAAAGTAGGCTTTGTGATTTCCCTGCTCCAAAATGACCCCCAACTCTGGGCCCACCGTCTGCTTAAACAGGAAGCCGCCGAACTCGCCCATCTAAGCACCTTCTTCGACGCAATGGCCCGAATGTATGAGGACCCACAGCTCTGTGCCACGGCAGAGACTGCCCTCCATGCCCTACTCCAGGGGCGTAGGCCCGCAGAGGACTATGTTGCGGAATTCAGAAGATGGAGTGCTGACACTAGCTGGAATGATGCGGCCCTCCGCTACCAGTTCCGGTTGGGGTTATCGGACCCCCTGAAGGATGAACTTGCTAGGGTTGTGGTCCCTCCAACTCTTGAGGAGCTCATTAACCAGGCCATACAAATCGACAGGCGCTTACGCGAGCGACGGTCCGAGAAGGCCTCGGCTCCGTCTCGCCCCTCTTGGATGTTGCCAAAGGTGCCCTACTTCCCCAGAGGTCCACCCTCGGCTCGACCTTCTGCCTCCACCGAGGGGACTGAACCCATGCAGTTGGGTATGCTTCGCCCTACTCTCACCCCTGAGGAACGGCAGAGACGCCGTCGGGACAATCTGTGTCTGTATTGTGGGGAGCCAGGACACTACGTGCGATCCTGTCCAGCTAAGACCCGTAAGTGGCGCCTTCCTTCAGTTGACCAGGTTATGGCTGTTACTGACACCTCTTCTCACCTCGCTCTCTCTATCCTGTTGCAGCTCCCTGGAAGGAACATTTCGGTCCCCGCCATTATTGACTCAGGAGCCTGCAGCTGTTTCATGGACTCGGCCTTTGCTTCTGCTCATTGCATTCCCTTGCAAACCAAGACCCAGGGACTGCGGATACACCTGGCCGATGGCTCTGCCATTCGGTCTGGGCCGGTTACCCAAGAAACCCAGCCTATCTCGGCATGCATAAACCAACTCCACCAGGAACTTTTGTGTCTGGACATTATTTCTTCCCCACTGTTCCCAGTCATTCTGGGCATGCCTTGGCTCCGCGCCCATAACCCCTGCATTGACTGGACCACCAAGGAGATTACCTTTTCTTCCCACTACTGCTCCCAGAACTGCCTTCCCAGGACTGATGCTCAGCCAACCACCTTAATGTGTCTGGACAGCGAAACCCGTCAGTTAGTCCCCAGGGCCTATCACTCCTTTATGGACGTTTTCAGCAAGAAAGGGGCAGAGACCCTTCCTCCTCATCGGGTTTACGATTGCCCCATCGAGCTTCTCCCCGGAGCGGAAGTACCTTTTGGGAGGATCTTTCCCCTGTCCGAACTGGAGCTCTCCGCCCTTAAGGACTACATAGATGACAATCTTCGAAAAGGCTTCATCCGTTCATCCACATCCCCTGCCGGAGCTGGCATTTTCTTCGTAGAGAAAAAGGACCACACCCTCCGGCCATGTATCGATTACAGGGAGTTGAACAAGGTGACTATTAAAAATCGCTACCCCCTACCGTTAGTCCCAGAACTGTTCCAGAGGCTAGGGGCAGCAGTCATCTTCACCAAGTTGGACCTCCGCGGGGCGTATAACCTAGTGCGCATCCGGAAGGGCGACGAATGGAAGACCGCCTTCCGTACGCGATTCGGGCACTTCGAATATCTTGTGATGCCTTTCGGACTCTGCAACGCCCCCGCCACGTTCCAACATTTCATTAATGACATTTTTCGAGACTACCTGGACTTGTTCGTGATCATCTATCTAGATGACATCCTGATCTTCTCCTCTTCCATTGACAGTCACCGTCAACACGTCAAATGCGTGTTGGGGCGACTGCGGCAACACGGTCTGTATGCTAAACCCGAAAAATGCGAGTTTGAGCAACAGAGCATACAGTTTCTGGGGCTCATCATATCCATCGAAGGCATCAAGATGGACCCCCAGAAAATCTCCGCTATCCTTGATTGGCCCGCACCGGTGGATAAAAAGGGGGTACAGCGGTTCGTGGGATTTTCCAATTTCTATCGGAAATTTATCAAGGGCTTCTCGGCCATCATTTCCCCCATCACACAACTAACCCGACAAGGGACTCGGTTCCAGTGGACGACCGAGGCCCAGGCCGCCTTTGTCGCCCTCAAGAAGCTCTTCACTTCTGCCTCCGTCCTGAAGCACCCAGATCCGGCTCTCCCGTTTGTCTTGGAGGTAGACGCATCGGAAATTGCTGTCGGGGCAATACTGTCTCAGAGACAAGGCCCCAAGGCCCTTCTGTTCCCTGTCGGGTTCTTCTCTCGTAAGCTGACGCCCCCCGAACGGAACTACGACGTAGGCGATCGAGAACTGCTAGCAATCAAGGCGGCATTGGAGGAATGGCGGTACCTGTTGGAAGGTGCGGCCCACCCAATTCTCATATATACAGACCACAAGAACCTGGAGTACCTGAAGGCCGCAAAGAGGCTAAAACCACGTCAGGCCAGGTGGGCGCTGTTCTTCTCCAGGTTCGCTTTTCATGTCACCTATAGGCCGGGCTCCAAGAATACCAAACCCGATGCCCTGTCACGGATGTTTATCGACCCTAAGGAGCCTGACCCACCTGACACCATCCTAAATGCGGAGAATTTCCTTCTTCTTCAGGAAGACTTATTGAGCCGGATCAAGCAGGCGTCCAGAGAGGACCCGCCACCTGCCAAGTCGGGAGTTTCAGCCAAAGATGGTCTATTCTGGTCCGATGGTAAAATTTTCATTCCAGAGAGTCTCCGGGTCACTATACTTGGGCTTTGCCATGACCATGTACTGGCGGGACACTTTGGCATTGCCAAAACTACAGACCTGGTCCAGCGCACATTCTGGTGGCCCCAACTGGCAAAGGACTGTCAAAAATATGTGGAGTCATGCACTGTTTGCACCCGCAACAAGAGCTGCAGAACCAAGTCTTGGGGGCTACTCAAACCCCTACCTGCTCCGGAAAGGCCGTGGAAACTAATTACCATGGACTTCATTGTGGAACTTCCTCCCTCCGAAGGCCATACGGCCATCTTCGTGGTAGTGGACCGACTATCCAAAATGGCTCATTTCATTCCCATGAAAGGGACTCCCTCGGCACCAGAGACGGCCCAAGCTTTCATTAAAGGTATTGTTAGACTTCACGGGGTTCCAGCGAACATCATCTCAGACAGGGGCGTCCAATTTACATCCCGGTTCTGGAAGGCTCTCTGCAGTTCTCTTGGCATCGAACTGTCCTTATCCTCCGCATACCACCCACAGACGAACGGGCAGACAGAAAGAACGAACCAGACACTTGAGCAATACCTGCGTTGTTTCTCATCCTTCTCTCAACAGGACTGGCTCCCTCTGTTGCCATTGGCGGAATTCGCCTACAACAACTCTACCCATTCCACTACCAAGCAGACCCCGTTTTTTGCCAACTATGGTTACCATCCGTCATTCCTGCCTAACTCAGTACCAGAATGCTCCGTCCCTGCTGTTCTCGAGACTGTGGATTTCTTTTCGTCTAACAATAAGTTGTTGCAGGAAACTATGACCCGGGCGCAAGACCTCAATAAGGAAGTCTTCGACAGGGGCAGACGGGGGCAACTGGTCCTGGAACCTGGAGACAAAGTATGGTTGTCCACCATCAATCTCCGGCTTGCTTGCCCTTCTAGGAAGCTAGGCCCCAGATTCTTGGGCCCCTTCGCAGTTAAGCGGAAGATCAACGAGGTGGCATACGAGCTGGAGTTGCCGGGATCACTTCGGGTACACCCGGTTTTTCATGTTTCGCTCCTGAAGCCAGCAGTGCCCAATTCCTTCCCTGGACGTTCCACAGATCCTCCAGCTCCTATAATGGTCAATGGGGAAGAGGAATTTGAGGTGGAAACAATTGTGGACTGTCGGAAAAGGAATAACCAGATACAGTACCTCATCAAGTGGAAGGGATACGGTTCAGAAGAAAACTCATGGGAACCCGAAGCCAACTTACATGCCAGACACCTGATCCAGGCCTTCAAGAGATCTCATCCTGAAAAGCTGTCCCAGTTGGGCATCCGGAGGCTGCCCCTTGGGGGGGGGCAATGTAAGGAAAGCCCTGCTGGGCCTAGTAGTTCCTCACCGCTGCGATCGCGTGTGCGGGTTCGAGCGGGTGCGCGAGCTACTGCGCATGCGCGGAATCGAGCGGGTGCGCGTGCGCGGGCACGGACGGACGCGCGCACGGTCATTGGCGCCGGGCGGGCTATTTAAACCAGCCATCTCCATACAGCCCTTGCTGCCTGATCTACAGCGTTCCGCTTGCTAAACCCTGAACTTCTCTGTCTCTGCACCTGTGACCCGGCTTGTCTGTTCACCTGCTCTGCTGTCTGCCCGCCCCGATCCCGGCTTGCCTACGACCATCCTCTTGCTTATCCCCTTGGCTTATCCGCAGTGTGCTCCACAGTTACCAAACCCGGCTTGTCTGACCATTCTGTGCACCTGTCCTGAAGTGTCACCTGTTGTATGCTGGTTCCTGTAGTCCGCTGCCTGCCAGTTCCTGTGACCACTTACCTGCCAGTTCCTGTTGTCTGCTGGTTCCTGTTGTCCGCTGCATGCTGGTTCCTGTAGTCCGCTGCCTGCCAGTTCCTGTGACCACTTACCTGCCAGTTCCTGTTGTCTGCTGGTTCCTGTTGTCCGCTGCATGCTGGTTCCTGTAGTCCGCTGCCTGCCAGTTCCTGTGACCACTTACCTGCCAGTTCCTGTTGTCTGCTGGTTCCTGCCACCTGCTGTCTGCTGGTTCCTGTCACCTGTTGTCTGCTGGTTCCTGCCACCTGCTGTCTGCTGGTTCCTGTCACCTGTTGTCTGCTGGTTCCTGCCACCTGCTGTCTGCTGGTTCCTGCCACCTGCTGTCTGCTGGTTCCCGTCACCTGCTGTCTGCTGGTTCCTGTTGTCTGCTGGTTCCTGTCACCTGCTGTCTGCTGGTTCCTGTCATCCCTTGTCAAGTCCTGCTCATCCATCCGCAACTGGTTGATCCTGCCAGACACTCGTGCCTCCTTTGACTTTTGCGCCCCCTGTCTCCACTATCAGGGGCTGCAAGTCTGGGACGTAAGAGAGGTCTCCCACTGCAAGCCAGACTCACCACTAGGTACGTGACACAGGTGTGAGGGGGGCTGAGAGCGTACAGGTGTGAGGGGGGGTCAGAGAGTACAGGTGTAAGGGGGCTGAGGCAGTGAAGGACTTTGTGGGATAGCAAGTGGGTGGGACACTGGGGAATGTTGGTGGTCAGGCTGGGGGGGGGGCAGGCTTAAAGCTGTATAAGGGCCCCCGCAATTTCTGATGGCTGCCCCTGTCATTAGCCATTCATCTGAAAAAAATTAGACGGAGTTCCAGGGGAGTTACATCACTGCAGGCAAGTGTGCATGGGCAAATGATTCAGAATTTTGTCACAGTGTAATGCTCCCAACCTAGCTCTATTACATAGGATTGCAAAATTTCTTCCTTGTCCTACAAGATTTCGCTACCTACAAAAACTTTTATCCCTAGGTGCCCACAGTTAAGATGCTGGCGCTGGGGACCAAACCAAATGCTGGTAGAATAAACAGCTCTGGTGAGTACAGCGCTGGATCCTGGGACAGGTGACTATCTGTTTTTAAAGTGAGCAGCTACAGTTTTTGTAGCTGCTGACTTTTAATATTTAGAAATACGACTGAAGCTCCTCCTTAAGGCATGATTTGAAACTTGGGTACAACCATCCTGCCGGATTTTTACTTGTGATCATCAATAGCGGCTGGTATAGCCACTAGCAATAATCTCTGTGTTCTCCTGGCAGGGACGCCCCCCCCCCCCCCTCCTATGCCGGGAGAGCACAATGGCTTGAGAGGGATTTCCCTGTCAACATTGCCCCCTTGCCGGAAATTTGCTTTGTCTATGGCCGTCTTAAGTTGACAAACAATGCCTAAGGTTACCCTTTATCATAAGATGATGCCTGAACAGTTTGACTGAAAACAATTGCTTTATTAAACTATCATATGCATCAAGACCTAGTTTAGGTCCCACGTTGCATCAAGACCTAGTTTAGGTCCCACGTTGTCCAATCATTGTTCCACCTTACACAATTATCCAGCTGGCAATCATCTAATCTCTGGATTGAGGACTGTCATAGAGGCAGCTTCAGGGCCAGGGGTCAAGTCCTGGGAAAAAAGATTCCCCCCTCCCCACCTCAAACATAAAAAAGTGTATATATATATATATATATATATATATATATATAAAAAAAATACATACTCCTTTTTTTTTTACAAATAAAGTGCATAATTTATTGTATAGTGCTAGTTTACAAGGACACCTCCAAAATTCACATGCATTAACCAGTTCCCTAGCGCCGTATAGTAAAATGACGTACTTTGCTTCCCGGCATTGTGGAGAGCGCGTGAGCGCCGCCAGTGGCGTGTGCTTGCAGCATCACTGGGGACCTGTGCGCATGCCCGGCGGCCGCGATGTCTGCCGGGCACACGCGATTGCTCATCACAGAGCACGGACGTGGATCTGTGTGTGTAAAGGAGGTATTTGCCCTCTTCTGAGTATATTCCATCCGGTCCAAATTTTTTTGTAGGATTCGTGTCTGTCTTGGACAGTCATTATCAGATCTTCCATTTTATTTATTTCTTCCACCTTCCGCAGCCACATCGCTGTGGTCGGTGGACATTGTTGTTTCCAAAGCAAAGGGATGCAGGACTTGGCTGCATTTGTCAGGTGACGTAATATAGATTTTTTATATACTCTGGGCGGTAGAGTAGAGATGTGGAGTAGGAAAAATGCTGGGTCGTTCGGGATCTAGAAGTCTGTAAATTTTTGGGAGATGTCACGAACTGCAGTCCAGAAAGCCACCAGCCTTGGGCAGGACCAGAACAAGTGCAGTATTGTTCCTCTGTCCTCACGGCAACGCCAGCAGTGTTCTGGTGTGTCAGGGAAAATGGTGTGTAGTTGACTTGGTGTCAGGTACCACCTTGTCAGGATCTTGTAATAAGTTTCCTGTATTTAAGTGCATAGTGAGGACTTGAGGGAGAATCTGATCGTGTTTTGTTTTTGGGTTGTAGTAAATGTACGGTTGAGGTCTGTTTCCCATTTCGCAATGCATGGCAAACATGGTGGTTGAGGTGGTGTGTTCAGGAAAGCACCTGTGGTAATGGTTCTTCCTCCGAGAAGTACTCCTCGAACGTGGTCAGAGGTCTAGTGTAACTTGGGGGATCTGGCATAGTTCGAAGGAAGTGGTGTACCTCAGCTGCGTTCCAGAATGTGAGTCGAAAAGTGCCTGCGGAGTCCATAAGCTCCGGAATGGAGGGCCATTTGTTCTGTATCACAAACTGAGAGGCCTTTATACAGATAGAGTCCCTCAGTGTCTGAAATTGTGTAGGTGAGATCCCGGGTGGAAACTTGGGATTACCTACTATCGGCGTTAGGGGTGACTTTTTAGTTGTCAGGGAGGTTTGTAATGCGATTTGAGAGCCCTGTCGCAAGGTGTTCCCTATCAGAGGGTGTCATTTTAATTCCATCGGTAGGGAGTCGTAGCACCACAGTGCATTCCTCAGGGGTATAGTAGATTGGTGTTGTTCTATTTTTGCCCACAATTTGGACTCATAATGCCGTCTCCAGTCAATAATTCTGCCTAGGTGTACTGCCTGGTAGTATCTCCTGACGTCAGGTAGTGCTAGGCCCCCAAATTCTTTGACATGGTAAGTTGGGTGGGGGGAGGGATGCATGTTTTTTTGTGTGCCCAGACAAAACGGGTAAAGAGAGCCTGCACTTGTTTGAAATATAAGGGAGGTATCCTAATTGGCAGTGCTTGGAAGAGGTACAGGAATTTTGGTAATATGCTCATCTTCAATAAGTTACATCTCCCAAACCATGAGTGCAGGCCTTTGTGCCAGGTTTCTAATAGCACCCTGGTCTTTGCTAACAGAGGGGGGAAGTTGCTTTCGTAGATGCTGGAGAGGTCAAGTGGTATGTTAGTACCTAGGTAAGTCAAGGATTAAGACGTCCATTTAAATCAGAAGTTCGACTGAACCGCTGGGAGGGTGTGTGGTGGTATCGCTATTCCCATGGCTTCTGATTTAGAGAAGTTTATCTTTAGGTTAGATAATCTTCCATAAATTTTGAATTCTCTGTGGAGATTCGGTAAGGATTTCGCTGGATTGGTTAGCGAAAAGAGCAGGTCGTCCACATAGGCTGAAAGTTTGTGTTGTGAGTGGCCCACAGTTACACCTTGTATGTCAGGGTTTAGTCTGATTGTAGACAGGAAAGGTTCTAATGAGAGGGCAAATAGAAGGGGGGTAGGGGGCATCCCTGTCTTGTCCCATTGGATATTGGGAAAGCATCAGACAGAACTCCATTCACCTTTATTTGAGCTGTTGGGTTGGAGTATATTCCGGTTATCCGGTTGAGCATCACTTCCCCCAAGCCAATATGTTTGAGTACCGCAAACTTCAATGTCCAGTTAACTCAATCGAACGCCTTTTCGGCATCAGTGTTTAAAAAAACATATGGGGTATTCGTATTTTTTTTTTAAATGAGATATTTATTATAGCAAAAAGTAATAAATATTGTGTTTTTTTCTAAATTGTCGCTCTTTTTTTGTTCATAGCGCAAAAAATAAAAAACGCAGAGGTGATCGAATACCACCTAAAGAAAGCTTTATTTATGGGGGAAAAAAAACGATCAAAATTTAATTTGGTTATGACCGCGCAATTGTCATTCAAACTGTGCCAGTGCTGAAAGCTGAAAATTGGCCTGGGCAGGAAGGGGGTGAAAATGCCCTGTATTGAAGTGGTTAAACAAATAAATAAAGAACAGATGTAACAACAAAATAATTTAACCTGTATGCTATACTAACAAAAAAACACCACAATGTGTGATAATGGTTTCTTCTCAGGGAATTTCTATGAATGCCCCTTCTGCATTATGTCTCCATGCAGGGACTTTCTGAGGTTTGGGGGCCCCTCCTGCACTATGTTTCTATGTAGGCTCAGATATGTGGAGCCCCTCCTGCCCCAAGGTGTCCGCACACATGTGTTGGTCTGTACAGAGGAGTGAGGCTGGAGTGCTGAGTGTAACAGCACGGGGCCCCTCTCCTCAGGCTGGCTGTATTGCATTGTACCAGCTCCGGGCCGCTCACTCCTCAGTGCCCATCAAACACATAAACAAGGCCAAGGATAAATCCAAGGAAAAAACCAAGCTTACTTACTGACCAGCCCACAGACAACCAAATCCACCTGTCTAACAGTATGCGTTAAAAATAGGGGTTTAGTCTGCACACATTTGCAAATACATGCGTAAGCTACAGAGCCTCACCAAGGCACCCTGGTATATGTAGTCCCTATCACTAACTAATGAGTGACTCCACAGTGGAAGCACATGCATTCTGATGGATAGGTGGAGGGCAGATGGTCTGAAGGGGAGCCCACCCTTTGCCCACCCTTTGCATTTGCAAATGTGTGCAGACTAAACCCATGTTTTTAACGCATACTGTTAGACAGGTTGATTCGATTGTCTGTGGCTGGTCAGTAAGTAAACTTGTTTTTTCCCTTGGATTTATCCTTGGCCTTGTTTATACCTTATGTTCCCCTCCAATGCTGCTTACTGCAATGGGCAGCTATTGTGGGGGCAGTGGTCCCCTTTTTGTTTTGCCCATTAAATACAGCTTGATCAGTGCCCATCAATGCAGCTTTACCAGTGCCCATCAAATGCAGCCTGATCCTTGCCCATCATTGCAGCCTCGCCAGTGCCCATCAAATGCAGCCTTGCTAGTGCCCATCAAATGCAGCCTACCAGTGCCCATCAAATGCAGCCTGATCAGTGCCCAGCAATGCAGCCTTACCATTGACCAACAATGCAGCCTGATCAGTGCCCAGCAATGCAGCCTTACCAGTGCCCATCAAATGCAGCCTGATCAGCGCCCATCAAATGCAGCCTGATTAATGCCCAGCAATGCAGCCTTACCAGTGCCCAGCAATTCAGCCTTACCAGTGCCCAGCAATGTGGCCTTACCAGTGCCCAGCAATGCAGCCTTACTAGTGCCCAGCAATGCAGCCTGATCAGTGCCCAGCAATGCAGCCTGATCAGTGCCCAGTAATGCAGCCTTACCAGTGCCCAGCAATGCAGCCTTACCAGTGCCCATCAAATGCAGCCTGATCAGCGCCCATCAAATGCAGCCTGATTAATGCCCAGCAATGCAGCCTTACCAGTGCCCAGCAATTCAGCCTTACCAGTGCCCAGCAATGTGGCCTTACCAGTGCCCAGCAATGCAGCCTTACTAGTGCCCAGCAATGCAGCCTGATCAGTGCCCAGCAATGCAGCCTGATCAGTGCCCAGTAATGCAGCCTTACCAGTGCCCAGCAATGCAGCCTCACCAGTGTCCAGCAATGCAGCCTCACCAGTGCCCAGCAATGCAGATTTTCCAGTGCCTAGCAATTCAGCCTTCCCAGTGCCCAGCAATGCAGCCTTACCAGTGCCCAGCAATGCAGCCTTACCAGTGCCCAGCAATGCAGCCTTACCAGTGCCCAGCAATGCAGCCTCACCAGTGCCCAGCAATGCAGCCTCACCAGTGCCCAGCAATGCAGCCTCACCAGTGCCCAGCAATGCAGCCTTACTAGTGCCCAGCAATGCAGCCTGATCAGTGCCCAGCAATGCAGCCTCACCAGTGCCCAGCAATGCAGCTTTTCCAGTGGTGCCTAGCAATGCAGCCTTCCCAGTGCCCAGCAATGCAGCCTTACCAGTGCCCAGCAATGTGGCCTTACCAGTGCCCTCCCCTTCCTGCACACCCACACTGCCTGCCACAGCTTGCAGTCCTACAGGACAGGGCTGCTAATGGGAACGGTGTTCCTGCTGTTAAAAAAGTACAGTAATGCTGTTCCCATGCATTCCTGCAGGACTCGAGCCCTGTTGAGGGTCCATTTACACCATTGCAGTGCAGTGGTCAGTGATGCAGTTCATTAAGGCTGCCCAATGAACCAAAAGTGTTGCATGAAGAATTTTTGGCAGCGCCCCATATGGCAAGGCACATTTAATGCGTTACCAAATGTTATGCTGCACCTCAACATCCATCCATAATTAACCACTTGACCACTGGGCAGTTAAACCCCCTTCCTAACCAGACCAAATTTTAAGCTTTCGGTGCTCTCACACTTTGAATGACAATTACTCCGTCATGCAACACTGTACCCAAATTAATTGTGTGTCCTTTTTTTCACACAAATAGAGCTTTCTTTTGGTGGGATTTAATCACCGCTGGGTTTTTTATTTTTTGCGCTATAAATCAAAAAATACAGAAAATTCGGTAAAAAAATAAAAATAAATTCTTTGTTCCTATTAAAAATTATTGCAGAGTATTGTCAGAGTATTGGCGAGTATTGTCAGAGTATTGGCGAGTATTGTCAGAGTATTGGCAAGTATTGGCAGAGTATTACAGTGTTGCACAGTATTGGTAGAGTATTGCAGTGGTGGCAGAGCATTGCATAGTGGTTGCCGAGCATTGCACAGTGGTGGCAGAGCATTGCACAGTGGTTGCAGAGCATTGCACAGTGGTGGCAGTGTATTGCACAGTGGTTGCAGAGCATTGCACAGTGGTGGCAGAGCATTGCACAGTGGTGGCAGAGTATTGCACAGTGGTTGCAGAGCATTGCACAGTGGTGGCAGAGCATTGTACAGTGGTGGCAGAGTATTGCACAGTGGTGGCAGAGCATTGCACAGTGGTGGCAGAGCATTGCACAGTGGTTGCAGAGCATTGCACAGCGGTGGCAGAGTATTGCACATTGGTGGCAGTGTATTGACCAGCGCTGTGGGCACTACACATCCAGCCCACAGCGCTGGTCCCGTCTCTCCCCATCTCCGCTTCTCCCCTCTCTGTACCGTTCGGTACAGAGAGGGGAGGGAGGAACCGGCGTCATGACGTGACGCCGGTTTGTGTACATGTGATCGCTCCGTCATTTGACGAAGCGATCACGTGGTAAACGGCCGCTATCAGTGGCTGTTTACCGTGATCCGTGATGCGCCGGGTCCTCGGTACCCGGCGGTCAGGGATGTTCCCGAGTGCGCGCCCCAGGGGGCGCGCAGGAGCAAGTTTCTGGGAGGACGTCAGGGGATTTCATCTTTACCCGGTCTTCCTTCCGGGTTTGTGGACTCCGGCTGTGTGAGTGGCCGGAGCTGCGATGATGTCACTCCCGTGCACATGCTGCTGTTTACAGCACAGGACTGCATGTACAGTAAATATCTTCTAAATGGTGCACGTTTAGGAGATATTTACATTACCTTCCTATAGGTAAAATTCATGTATGGGAGTTTACTCCCACTTTAACGTGTGTATTACCACAACACAATAGTGTGAATGGGCCATAAGTGTTATGTGCAGAGCACAGTGGCACATAGTAACTGAAAAGCACCCACATTTCATGGTTCTGACTGCTGCAAACTGGTGACAGAATAAAGCTGACTGGCTTCTGTTGATTTGTGCATTATGCACATCCCTGTTAAGACGTTATTTAGAAACTGTATCAACATGTGAGAAAAATAGTTTTCTCGCTCTAGGAAGATGATAGCTTGTTTCTATTGCTCGGTATTATTGGAAGCTTCTTTGTACGAAACATCCTTTCCAGTATTAGTCTCCAGTGGATTGTGGCTGCCAAGTTTTCATTCCTGATGGTTCTCTTAAGTTTGTCCATGAAGGAAACATCTTGCTAACCATGAGAAATACATGTCATGGCCTAAATGATATGTCATAGCAGTTCCATAGATCACATTCTGGAGATTTCTGAGCAAAGTGCCAAAATGTCTTAGCTCACCTGTTCATTAGCCTGTTTATCATAGCCGCTGATTACCCAACTGTGTGTACTTGGTTACCATTTTTTCTGCAACAATTACGCAGTGCTGTTTGCCAACTACGTCAATTCTCTTCCTGTATGACCTGGAAACCTGGGCTGGCTTAGTTATTATAACATTCCATTTCAGGCAATACGTATCCAGGAATCGGGGGAAAATAAGAACACACAAAATGACCATAGGTGAAACTTATTCAATTCACTTTCTGAGTGTGAAAAAAATTACAGTATAGAAGAAAAACAAAAATATTTTAGGCTTTGACTCAGGGACATAAAGGTACATCCTGAAGGTTTGCAGTAGTTCACATACTATTTTATTATTTAGACAAGTGGTGCTCAAGTGTTATGATAGGGAAAATGTTGGAAAAGGTAGCTGTAGACGGAGTGGAAGCTGGACCTGTCACTGATAAGTGTGCCATACAGTGCATACTTGTGCACTATGGTGAGAACTAATTCCCACAAAACCAAATCCAGGATATTATATCATGAATATTTCTTTTTTTAATTTAATAAAATTAACATTGATGTTTCCTATTTTTCTATAAAATTGAGTACAACCTATCTTAAGTAGTGTGTACAGGTGTATGTCCATTCTGAGAAGTGTTCTTCTATTGACAGAAAATAATATTAAATGAAAAGCGACTGGGTGGCAATCATAACATAAACTGGGATATGATGCAAATAAAAAGCCCCAGTTTGGTGCAAATTCGCCAACTGATTGGGGGATATCACACAAGAAATGACTCCTTAGGTGAAGTCCCCCTGTACTCACCACCTGATTGGAGGACTTGCAATAAAACATTAACTAAGGAGAACAGGACAAAAATCACTATCTGGAAATATGGATACCCCCCCCCCCTTAAAACAACGATGGACCACATGTTCTCATGGCCAAATAATCGAACCAGACAAGTTCCAATGAAAAGACCTAACCAGGATCAGAGGCTAGAGGGCAGAGTCATCTGAAGGTGTAATTCACTGCTACTGGTGAACAAAGGAAGAGGTCAAAGGCTGGGTGCCCCCCTGTCCTCAGTCTAGGGAGTGGTTATAATAACTCACTCTGGCAAAGTGCCCATATTTTTACAGAGGAATGAGTAGACCTATAGACTTTCAACTTGGAGTTTCCATTTAATTTGGGTTTATTGACTATTTACCAGTATTTCTCTACCCACAGACCACAGCAAACTTGATGTTTGACTGGCAGCTGAGACCGCAGTCATATTGGCATCCTAATTAGCTGAGGAATTTTTAAATCCTTTTACAGTTTGCAATTTGTGGTTTCTATTTAATTGTTTAAATCCTCCTTTTTTACATAGATTGTAAGCTCTCACAAGAAGGGCCCTCCTAATCCTATTGTACTAAATTGTATTGCAACTGTAATGTCTCACTTTACTTTGTAAAGCATTGTGCAAACTACTATATAGCTCCTATATAATAATAATAATAATAATAATATTAATAATACACGTATCATAATTATAGCTGCACTACATCTTAAAGTGATTATTCTATTAAAGCACACGCTATTTCATAACTAATTAAAGTAGACCTTTCCTATAAATAGATTAATTACTGTTGATTTTCAGAATGAAGATCTTAGCCATAGATAAGCGTCTATTAAAGTGGGTATGTCTTCTGGGAGAGCTGTCTGATCTGTTGGATGAGATAGGCAGGAGATTGTTCTCCTACTTTGTCTGGTCATTTAAATCAGTAAGCCCATATCTGGAGGATGTGTGGTTGGTCTGGATCAGATTAAAAGTCAGTACTCCAGTAGAGTATAGTCACCTCTTGACTCAGGACCCCTACCCTTTGAACTGGGAATATTGGAATATTTTGGGGTTAAATGCCCAGCACACATACCACGTTCCAAACAA
Source organism: Lithobates sylvaticus (assembly GCA_028564925.1). Classification (NCBI taxonomy): domain Eukaryota; kingdom Metazoa; phylum Chordata; class Amphibia; order Anura; family Ranidae; genus Lithobates; species Lithobates sylvaticus. Next base: position 128,667,448 of record CM053030.1, on the reverse strand, counting down.
AGATAGTTGTACATGCAGATTGGTTAATTGTCAGTATGGGTGAGCAAATGCATGAGGTTGGGCCAACCCGGGAAATTTATGCTAATCTCAAACATAGCACCAAACCCAGTAACCCGTTCACTGCCTGAGCCCTTTTCGCACACGTTTAGAAACTAATTTTAGGCCTGAAGATTACCGTAGTAGTTCAACATTTTTATGTCACAGGATATTAGTGCAACGGTTTATTAAGTGCAGATGTTAAGGTAAAAATACACTTAAGTTTTTAAATTTTAAGGCACACAAATGCAAAGTATTAACCAATTTTGTTGTAACAGGGAAAAAGTTTAGGTTGCATCAAGTAACAGGATCCTTAACATTGCATGTGCCAGTTAAACGATGATATACTTTGGTACCCAAAATTTTTCATAAGTCGCGCTTGAAAAGCCCTTACAGGTCTTCAGTTTACAATTAGTGGCCCTAGAATTATTGCTCTCACTTCGGTGTGTGCGGTGATATGTAACATGTTTAGCACAATCAACATTTTCGTACGTAGTTGCCTCCAACGTTTGTGTTTACATTGGCATCTAAGGTACACATTTTGTATAAACAATTTTATTCATTATGCTCTGGGATCTTGTTGGAATAAGTGGTCAGGGTAAGGTAAATATATATTTTTTTATTCACCACAGGCATTTATTATAAATGTTGTGCAACCTTTTGGCATAAGGCAGTGTTCCCTGGTTAAATAAGCAGATCTTGCATTAATACCCAGGAAAAAAGTAAATCTTAGTTTAAAAAAAAGCCAATGCAACCAACCAATGGACCCCCCAAAATCATCCTGAAATCCTTTAAAGAAAATTCTAAGCCACAAGAAAAAGTCGATCTCCTATAACATGACTGACAGATTTTTTATTTTTATTTTTTAACAACATGTATCTTGTTATCTGTTTAAAACTCTCCATCCATGATACCAGCCCACATTTTCAGATTGCAGTACACTTGAATGAATTATGCAAGGGAAAGGGGATTTTTTTTAGACTAAATTATCTTTATGATAATTGCTTATATTTGCTAGTCTGTCCAAATAAGTCATTGTTTTGGGTGTAGTGAGTCAACATACATACATACCCAGCCTGTCACTGTTCCCTTTTACCCTATTACAATCTTTTTTTAAAACAAATAATAGAGAGACAATTGCCAAGGCTATATACAGAAGAAACGTAGAATAATGATGGCAGAAAAAATATTGAGTCTGCTCCTTTTTAACATTAACATTTTGCACAAAAAGCCTAAGCCACTTACAGTGTCTTGCAAAAGTATTCACCCCCTTGGCTTTTTACCTATTTTGTTACATTACAGCCTTTAGTTCAATGTTTTTTAAATCTGGATTTTATGTTATGGATCAGAACACATTAGTCTAATGCCCTGTACACACGGTCGGAAATTCCGACCACAAAATCCGTCTGACTTTTTCCGACGGATTTTGTCCGACACTGGTGTTGCATACACATGGTCGGACAAAGTTGTCGGAAAATCCGATCATTCTGAACGTGGTGACGTACGACGGAACTACGTAGAGGCTATTAGCCAATAGGTTTGGTCTCGTAATTTGATCTGAGCATGCGTGGCACTTTGTCCGTCGGAATTCTCTACACGCGAATTCTCTACAACTTTTGTTGTCGGAAAATTTGAGAGCAGGATCTCAAATTTTTTCCGTCGTATTTTCCGATGGAAAAAGTCTGATGGAGCCCACACACGGTCGGATTTTCCCACAACATGGTCCGATCGGACATTTTCCGTCGGAATTTCCGACCGTGTGTACGGGGCATAAGTTGGTGAAGTAAAATTAGAAAAATATATACATAAAACTATTTTTTCAGAAATAAAAAACTGATAATTGGCTTGTGCGTATGTATTTACCCCCTTTGTTTTGAAGCCCATAAAAAAGCACTAGTGCAACCAAATACCTTCAGAAGTCACATAATTAGTGAAATGATGTCCACCTGTGTGCAATCTAAGTGTCACATGATCTGTCATTACATATACACACCTTTTTGAAAGGCCCCAGAGGCTGCAAAACGTAAGCAAGAGGCACCACTAACCAAACACTGCCATGAAGACAAAGAAACTCTCCAAACATGTAAGGGACAATGTTGTTGAAAAGTACAAGTCAGGGTCAGGTTATAAAAAAATATCCAAATCTTTCATGATGCCTAGGAGCACCATCAAATCTATCATAACCAAATGGAAAGAACATGGCACAACAGCAAACCTGCCAAGAGACGGCCGCACACCAAAACTCACGGACCGGGCAAGAAGGGTATTACTCATAGAGTCAGCACAGAGACCTAAGGTAACCCTTGGGGAGCAGCAGAGTTCCACAGCAGAGACTGGAGTATCTGTACATACCCTGTTTCCCCTAAAATAAGACCTAGCGTGATTGTCGGTAATGGCTGCAATATAAGCCCTACCCACCAAATAAGCCCTACCCTGTTTCCCTGAAAATAAGCCCTACCCTGAAAACAAGACCTACAAGGACTTTTACTAGGGCTTATTTGGGGGGTAGGGCTTATTTGGGGGGTGGGGCTTATATTGCAGCCAACACCGACAATCACGCTAGGTCTTATTTTCGGGGAAACAGGGTAGGACGACAATATGCCGTGCTCGCCATAGAGTTGGGCTTTATGTGACCAGAAGAAAGCCATTACTTTCAGCAAAAAACAAAATGGCGTGTTTTGAATTTGCGAAAAGGCATGTGGGAGACTCCCAAAACGTATGGAGGAAGGTGCTCTGATCCGATGAGACTAAAATGTAACTTTTTGGCCATCAAAAAAAATGCTATGTCTGGCGCAAATCCAACACATCACATCACCCAAAGAACACCATCCCCACAGTAAAACATGGTGGTGACAGCATCATGCTGTGGGGATGTTTTTCAGCAGTCGGGACTGGGAAAAATGGATGGTGCTAAATACAGGGATATTCTTGAGCAAAACCTGTACCACTCTGTGTGTGATTTGAGGCTAGGACAGGGGTTCACCTTCCAGCAGGACAATGACCCCAAACACACTGTTAAAGCAACACTTGAGTGGTTTAAGGGTAAACATGTAAATGTGTTGGAATGGCCTAGTCAAATCTCAGACCAATAGAAAATCTGTGGTCAGACTTAAAGATTGCTGTTCACATGAGCAAACCATCCAACTTGAAGGAGCTGGAGCAGTCTTGCAAGGAGGAGTGAGCAAAAATCCCAGTGGTAAGATGTGGAAAGCTCATAGAGACTTATCCAAAGTAACTTGGAGCTGTGATAGCCGCAAAAGGTAGCTCTACAGTACAAAGTATTGACTTTAGGGGGTGAATAGTTATGCACATTTACTTTTTCTGTTATTTTGTCCTATTTGTTGTTTGCTTCACAATAAAAAAAAACATCTTCAAAGTTCTGGGCATGTTCTGTAAATGAAACGATGCAAATCCTCAACCAATCCATGTTAATACCAGGTTGTGAGACAACAAAACACGAAAAATGCCAAGGGGGGTGAATACTTTTGCAAGGCACTGTAGATACTATACAAAATACTGCAGTCCTTAGAGAACCAATTAGCTTTCTTGCAAAGCTCAGATTTGTGGAATGCCTCTTTAGGCCATGACCTAATGAGAAAACATTTTGGAATACTGGAAAATTTAATTTATTTTAGTAGTACATTATAAATTCCTATTTTTCCATAAAACTGAGAAATAAGTAAGACTGAAGAACATTGGAAAGGCATTTTAATAGTGACTACTACTCTAATGCCGCGTACACACGAGAGGACTTTTTGACAACAAAGGTCCGATGGAACAAATCCGTCGGACAATTTGATCGTGTGTGGGCTCCATCGGACTTTTGCTGTCGAAAAATCCAACAGACTTTAGAAATAGAACATGTTTTAAATTTTCACGCTGAAATTCCACTGGACCCAGTTCCTATCAAAAAATCCGCTCGTCTGTGTGCTAGTCTGACGGACAAACAACAACGCTAAGGCAGCTATTGGCTACTGGCTACGAACTTCCTTATTCTAGTCCGGTCGTACGCCATCACGTTCAAATCCGTCAGAATTTAGTGTGATTGTGTGTGGCCAAGTCCGTTCATTCGAAAAGTTAGTCGGAACTCTGTCGAAAGTCCCTCGGAAAGTCCATCGGACCTAGTCCGTCGAAAAGTCCACTCGTGTGTACGTGGCATAAGGAGTAGTTTTCAGGGAGATATCTGCCCATTTGTGGCGCTGGCAAGCTGTACATTTACATAGTTTCTTAGGTGTGCCTACATATTACAAGATTGTGGCTTAATTTTAATTAATTGACCAATTAACACCTTATGTGGCCACCTTTAAAGTTTATGCCTATGAAGAGTGGCAGCAGAATAGCATGCATATACCAGTCTCATTATATATCCTAACAGGTATATAAACACTGGTGGTTAGGCAATATGTTCTTGATATTTCTTATGGGAACATTGAGCAGTGGGTTTGCGTACCTAGGGAAATTATATTTTCACCTCGTCTGGATAAAAACGACATTAGAAATGTGCACTCAGCATCCCATTTTAATGCCTCTGTATACAGGCATTTAAAGTCACTTCCTTTTTGCATATTTTTTTTTTTTTTTTTTTTTTGCATTTTATTTTCTTAACTAAAACACAAGTGAAAGTTACAGGTAGTCTGTGTTTATAGCTCATCGTATAATATTCTCTAATTCACTGCTATTGTGCCCTTATCTCATTATCTGGTCTATCTGATGTGAGCAGCTTATTCCATTGTTGAGTTATGGCAGCAGTCTGAGAGGCCACAGGCGGACACAATGGCCTCACTGTGTAATGTTAGCATTTCATTTCCATTGAATATGGCTGTGTTTAGACATGTACTGCCTTGATTGTGATGTGCCAGATACCTGAATGATGTAAATCACATTAGAGCAATTATTGCACAACTCTCTGCTATGGGAAACTTCCTTAAAGTCATGGTATATATATATATTTTGAGGAAAGATTCTCAGTTATTTAGTACTGTATATTTACTGATATATTTATAGGCACATTTGGATAATTTAACTGGAGGCTTTATGTTTCTTTACTATGCCATTTATTTGAAAGAATTGGCATTGGGGTGAATCTACCTGTATTGGATTTGGTGAATCTTGTTTGAAATTTGACAATCCCAAACATAGGGACCAACCCAATTGACATCTGTATGGGGGTGAATCTTGTTTTCAAATTCTCGTAAATTTTAGGGCTAATATGCAGACTACTGTAAAAAAAGAAAAAGGCACGGGATGCTGAGCACTGCCATTGGGGACATGTAAAGGGGGACTTTTTCATGCGACTTCAAAAGAAAAATTAAAAATGCACAAATCCTTAAAGCGTAACTCCACTTTTGTTGAGAAAAAAACAATGGCCTCTGGGTGATCTATGTACAGTGAAAGGATTATAACAACCTTTGTTGCAGATTTCTACATTTTGTTATTCTGAAGAAATCCATGTGTGTTTGTCCGTGCCTCTGGGCAGAGTGGGTCTAATGGGAGTGGTTTCATAATTATCAGTCAGCTGTGGCAGCTGCAGAGCACTGCTGGGCCTGCATCCCTTTAGACCTATTCCTATTAGGAGTATCTCACCAAAAATGTAATTTTTGTTGCAGGGGATGCCTGCAATCTGACTTGTATCTTAGGCAGACTTCTGGGAAAATCAGTGAGCAAATCACAGAAGCAGGAAATTATGTTTCTGGGGAGTGGTCAGTACACATACTGTGTACAGAACAACTCCAGGTAGCCATATTGTATTGCATTTCCAGAAAATTACAGTGGCTGCAGATTGAAAAGGAAAGGTCATTTTTAATAACATTCAATTACAATATGACTTTTTTATTTATTTGCTATTTTTAAATAGCATGCTTGGGCATGCTTTAAAACTGTAAGTGGTGTTAGGCCTGATTCACACCTATGCATTTTTAGTGCTTTTTGCATTTTGCAGATTTGCACTACAGAACATGTTCCATAAGAAACCATGTTAAATGGACTGTAGTGCAAATCTGCAAAATGCAAAAAGCACATAAAATGCATAGGTGTGAATCAGGCCTTACAGAACTATGCACTTTTCACAGACAGTCTCAGTGATAGGCATGTCATTTTTTTGGGGGGCGGGTAACTTGTTTTTAGAGGCACCCAGCTCCCACTTCCTCCCCTGGTGCCGCGTTGCCAGAAGGAAGATCACCTCTCCCCCCTTGATCCCTGCAAACTTCTGGGACACATCACAGGTCCCAGTAGATTGCCCGGCCATTTACAGCGCGCAGTGCGGCCCGTGCATGCGCAGTGCGTGCCCGGCTGTGAAGCCATAGCTGGGCGCTCACAGTTAGAATGCCGGCGCTGCGGAGAGGAGGGGGAGAGGAGTAAGGCTTCCTGCACCCGCATCGCTGGACCGTAGGACAAGTGAGTGTCTGATTATTAAACGTCAGCAGCTACACTTTTTGTAACTGCTGACTTTTAAATGGGTGGAACTCCGCTATAAGGTAAAAAGCTTTTGCCTTTCGAACCACTTTAAAATGACACAGCAGTGCTCAGTAAACAAAGGGCAGCTCCAAAAACAGATGGTTAGTAGAAAGTAAATGCTTGGCTTTGAGTTCCCCAAACCTAAAAAGGCCCTGTTAACTGAAAATAAAACTAAAAACCCACAATAAATGAAAAACCTCAAAATACCATCCCTGAAACAAAAGTCCACTTTTTTTAAAGGGAAAAAAAACAATATCTACTATATTATTGCTGATTCATTGATCACTAATCCTGGTCAAATCCATATTTTCACACAGTAAATAATGAAATCTTGAGTCCTCAGATCTTTCCTTAATACATAAGTCCTGAAGTAGGGAGATCTTTGAGCCCCGAAAATGCACTGGCTGTTGTCTCTTTGTGAACAAATACTAGTAATAAAAGCTTTTGGGCTCTCAGATGTTTTGTGCTTTTTTTGGACTTTGCACATAGTTCGAAGGCCATGTAGTGCATTATGGCGTAAAAGAAATTGGGGAAAATCTGCACATACATTCACTGGGATTGAGAATCTACAACTTCCAGGATTCGCCTGGAACCCATGGTGGTAGCCTCACCCCTGTATAAGTCTACGGTGGAATTCATTTACACTCACTTCATAAATTATTTACTGCATTTAGATTTAAATACTTGCTGCTCCTTGCCATGGGGATACTAGCTGGATGGCAGGTGTAATGTAACAAGCTGGAAGTGATTGACAGTTAGAACTGCACTGAGAAAGAAAAAAAAAAAAAAAGAAAGAAAGAAAAAGAAAGAAAGAAAGAAAGAAAGAAAGAAAGAAAGAAAGAAAGAAGAAAGAAAAAGAAAGAAAAAGAAAAAAAAATTAATTTCAATCCTGTAAGCCCTGAGTAAATCGATATAAGAATATTCAAATAGTACATTATTCTTAACTTTAGGTGTTGTGCATTATACGGAATTGGAGCTAGTAATGTCATAACAAGACTTTTCCCCTGAGTTTCCTGTATACCCTGGGATTATTCCACTCCACTCACTACTTAGTCAAAGGCTGAGCAATATTAATAGGTAAGCCTGTGTCACCCCTTCTGGTATACCTGATTTGGATGAACATTTTTTTAGAGAGTGCAAAATCTGGTGCAGATGTAAATGGTAGCCAATAAGCTTCTAACTTCAGTTTGTTCAATTAGGCTTTGACAAAAACAACCTGGAAGCTGATTGGTGTCTATGCAGAGCTGCAGATTTTGCACTGTCCAGTTTTAGTAGTCCATGGTCTATAATCTTCTACATTTCAAACTTCTTCATAGCTCTTCTAACAGCCAGAGCAATCTGATCGTTTAAGGAAAACAGAGCATACTGGCCTTGAGAAGCACATTCTTACGTTTATTATAAATACAGGAAATAACTAGTACTCACCAACAGAATTTGGTAAAACAGCCTATAAGCACACAGCTCTCCTGACTAATCAACAAAACACATGGAAAATCCAAGCTAGTCTCTAATATCCCTGGATGGCAGTAAACGGCAAGTGTTGAAATGGCCGATACATTTCTAGGGTCTCGCCCCCTTTCCTTATATTGGTATACTGGATATTGCATCTTGTTGATGATTTAATAATTGACCTGAACATAGGTCATTTTAGACCCCATCTATTAATATTGGTGTCCAAGTGTGGTACTTGGTTTACATTCCTGCCACCCAACAAGTGATTCAGAGCTGAAAGATTATGTTGACCTCGTTGTGTCCGGAAAAGTGATTGCTTTGTTCTGACCTATACTAAAATGAACACTGAGTACACTGTCAGAGTTGAAACTCCAACTCTTGTTATCTTTTATTTCTCTTCTAAAGCTGGCCATAGATGATCCGTTTTTGTTCTTTTTTGATCAGTCAGCCAGCTGATCATAAAAATAATGAGCGGATTCCCCCATCCACAAATTCAAGGTGGATAAAGGAACTCTCCTTGCTGCTCTATTGAATTCTGATAGCAGGACTTCTCCAATGCCAAAATGCGCTGACCAGTGCTGCAGCCTATTGGCTGCATGTGCTGATTGAACACAAATTTTCCAACAGTCCCTTTTCGAGATGGGTTGATCACTAGGTTGACTCCCTTTGAACGGGAACAGCCATAGATGGATCAAAATTCAGCCAGTCCCTGCTGCATCCAGACAGACGAAAGAGATCCACTGCACTCCCTCTTCTCCCTGTAGGCTCTATAACTCTATTATATTAATGACTGCACTTCAGAGGAAGAATCACATTTTTTCTTTTCAAATAACTCCTCTCAAATTTTAATGAACTAATTTAAATTATTTTATTAACTTTTATTTACATACGTAAAAAAATAGATTTCCTCTGAAGAGAAATATATCTAACCAAAGACTGCATACTTTCTTTGTAGTTCATAAGAAAGGCTGGTAACAAGTATTGTATCCAAGCATGTGCAAAAAAACAGATCTCTAAGATTAGAAGATCAGAGACTTAATTTCTACATCATGATTTTTGTTTATATCACTTGTCCACTTAATCATTACAGCAGATGTGTGCCCCACATTTCGCTGTACTGTATTTGCTTGATATGGAAAAATATGAAACTTTCCCTTTCCTGGCATCTTTGAAAAAAATCTAATTTCCTACAATAACAACGTTTGACTGCATAGTACAAGTCACTAGGAGTCCCATGTGACTAGCAATGATAGATTACATTGCTCAGTTACACTGCTCTTGCAGATGCTAGATTTTAGATAATTTTAATGTCTGATCAAAAGCTGGTCAAATATGTAAGGAAATATTACCTTTTTTTAGAACATAACTTAATCTTTTAACTTTAAATTGATAAAACTATTGATATTGTGGGTTAGGCATTTCACGTTCTTGCCTATTGATAGATGGAGATATCCAAAATGATAGAGGAGAGACCTGACCATCTTTTCTTCAATGATCACACTACTGAAAATGTTTTTTACTTAAAATATCAAAAGGTGCGCCAAGATTCGACCAAAACACCTGGATTTTGATACTCGTATTTGTTGCCAAGCAAAGCCACTGTTCACAATATGCATTAAAACGATTTTTCTAATCTGGACTGAACTATTACAATTTTAGTTTACGGCTACTTAGAGACCAGGCCAGTGCCTGATATCAGCTAACCCATGCAGGATTTGTGTAGCAGGCCCTTTAGCTCCCTCAAAATGGTTAGCTGAAACTTTAAGATTAATGTCTAGAAATTGATACAGGGTAAATGTATTACAATATTCTACAACTCTATGTGGCTAAGTGGACTGTGACATGTTTCATTTTTCTGTGGAAATCAACGTCACGTAAGGTAATTGTTTAATAACAAAGCAATTAGTAACCAGATCACTTAATTGATGAAGTTATGTTACAAATGCCATTTTAATTGGGCCAAAATCACAGTGCTTACATTTCTGGCAACTTAATTTTAGCAAACTGTGCCAAAGGAAAACTTTGTTATCCAGTGCCCATTCATTGTTCAGGTTAATCTTCCTGACAAACAGGTAGCCTATTTAAAGCTGTAAACACTAGGGAGACCGTGGCTCAGACAGTAGACCACATGGGTAGACCAAGCCTGCATTACAGCTTATCACTGCAGGGGGTACTGGGCTTGTCTAATTTAACTTCATCAACTTGTTCTCTTATCAGAATCTTCATCTCAGAAGTAGCAGGTGAGGAATGTCACTATGGCCCTCAACATTTACTTTTGCACCTGTTACAATAGTGGGTTTTGCAAATGAACTTTGCTTTCATTTTGACCCATAACATGAAGTTGTCGTAAATACAGTTTCCATTGTTCTGGTTCCGAATCATCCAAGTTCTCAAAGGGCTTCTGTGTTACATAAAGTGGGACAGATTTATAAAATCATGAAGTGATTCAGAGGCCACCATAGCTGTGCAGGCACATTAAGGTGACCCTCACACATTTATTGCAAGTGCTGGGTAACTAATACAATGGTCATTTTGTGAAAACAATAGAAACAGCACAAGGTTTTTCAACATCACAGATCTCTTTCCCACTGATAACCCCCGGCCAGCGATGTCTTCTGGGATCCATGGTCATTTGATTGGTGACTAAAACAGCTAGACTGAAGGACTATCATCTAATATCTATGGTCACCTTAAGAGTAGTATTTATTATTACCACTTGCTTTTCTTATCTGTCCAAGAAAAAGGATCTATAATTATATAATTTCTTTTATCTTTTTGCACAAACGTTCGTTATGATTAATTTATCATTTCGGCCCCTTTCACACTGGGGCGTTTTTCAGGCGCTACAGCGCTAAAAATAGCGCCTGTACAGCGCCTGAAAAAATCCGGCCCCATTCACTCCAGTGTGAAAGCCAGAGGGCTTTCACACTGGAGCGGTGCGCTAGCAGGATGGTCGAAAAAGTCCTGCTAGCAGCATCTTTGGAGCGGTGAAGGAGCGGTGTATTCACCGCTCCTATACCGCTCCTACCCATTGAAATCAATGGGACACCGCGGTAATACCGCGGCAATACCGCTGCAAAGCGCCGCTGCGGGGGGCGCTTTGCGGGGTGTTTTAACCCTTTTTCGGCCGCTAGCGGGGGTTAAAACCGCACCGCTAGTGGCCGAATACCGCGGTTAAAACGGCGGTAAAGCAGCGCTTAATATATCACTGCTTTGCCGCTGACGCCGCTCCCGCCCCAGTGTGAAAGGGGCCTATGAGGGGCTCCCACCATCCATGTGCTGTGCTCATTGAGGGGCTCCCACCATCCCTGTGCTGTGCTGACTTCCTGGGTTTTTAACTTCATCATAACGAATAATTGTAATTAACGAACATTCTTATTTTGTCTGATTCTTAATCTCCCATCGACTACCAGTACCAGTCTCCCACTGCCATATTAAAAAAGGTCAATTTCCCAACCCTCACTCAGCAGAAGAAAACCTCTGATTGGTCAACAAAACACCAGTAACTTTTCTGTTGTAAGGGAATATGAATCCGAAATTCGTAAACTAAATTTCGTACAAAATTCGTAAGCATAGCAATTCGTATTTCGGATCCTCCCAAATGTACTAATTTACAGAAATTCGTACGAATCGAAAATTCGTATGAATTTCCATAAATTCGTACAATTGGGAGTATCCGGAATTCTAAAAACGAATCGCACATGTCTACTATTTAATTCATTTTTAATATTCAAAGCCATCTCCCCCATCCATCCATGTCTGTATGCCCTTATTTTGTTGAGAAACCACTTTTGAAAAACATGGCAATCTTGAGTAAGGGCCATTGATTCATGTAGTGTTTAGTTCTTGGAATCCCTCTGCCCTTAGCTCAAGTATGCATGCAGGAAAGGGTGCTCCGCCGAGAAAATCCCTCCTCTTCTCCTCCCCTCCTGAAGACTCCTGGGATGTATGACATCAGTTGCCTAGGCAAAAAAAGAGTAACTGAAGAAATGTAAAAAAAAAAAAGTACAGGCATACCCCACTTTTAAGTACACAATGGGGTTTATTTACTAAAGCTGGGAAGCACAAAATCAGGCTCCCTTCTGCATAGAAACCAATGAGCTTCTAACCCCAGCTTGTTCAATTAAGCTTTGGTAATAAAACCTGGAAGCTCATTGGTTTCTATGCAGAAGTGAGCCTAATATTGCTCTTTCCAGCTTTAGTAAATAAACCCCATTGTGTACTTAAAAGTGGGGTATGCCTGTAAATATGATATACTTTCCTATCTATTTACTAATGCTAGCAGCATGAGGATGTAAAATAAATTTATGTTGATTGGGAGAGTGAAGTTCCACTTTAGGCTGGCCTTCGTCTGAATGTTACCAGTGTATGGCCAGCTATAGTCACTGACCTAGAACAAGTAAACAGATCAGGAAAATCAGAGAAAGGACAGGTTGGCAATGGCAGCCCTCATAATGTTTCCCTCATAATGAGATTTCTTAAAGGGACTATTAATGGCCATGAAACTGAACCCTATAATTCTACGAGCTAGGTGTTTTAGGTTACAGCATTGATCAAGGAAAGTTTTCATCATCAAGGAAAGTTTTCAGCACTCTATTAAATTGCCCTGGAGTGTGATCTTTTATCACTTAAGTATATCCAGTGGCCCGAGAGTAACTCTGAGAAAGTAAGGTGTCTGGAGCAGTGACATATCTAGCTGGTGTTTATGGCTTAACCTTTAGGTAATAAGCCTCACGTTATGCCAGAAGTCTACAGTTTAGCTTTAGCCATCCTCAGGCCTGTTCTGTATGATCCAGACTCCATTACATTATTAAGTTACAAAACTTCTGTAACTGTATCACAAGGGATTGTAGAACAGTATCACTTGTTTTTCATCCTGCGCATTATACAGTGCAAATAGGAAATAAAGTATTATTATTGGCACCGAAGAACGACAGGCCTTGTTTTCTGCATGTACACAAATTGTTTCCAAGTTTAATTAGTCTCTGAGAGGATTCTGTTTCTTTCCTCTCCGTTGGGACAATAGAATAACCTTAGGTTTGCACTTTGTAACCATAAATATACCAAGGTAATTCAATCTGTTCTCACCAGGAAAATGACAAATTTCTATGTTTTTATTTTTCAGAATTAAAAGTAAATTATTGGAGCAATCCAAATTAAGAAATAAATGAATGTCTCGATACATTTATTTTATACCTACAGCACTTTAAGTGAAACCATTATTATTGCACAATGGATTTATTGACTTGATAGTTTTAAGAAAAAAAGCATACATGGCTTAATATGGTATATATTAATGATAATAATGATATAACAATTATAATGCCTAATCAAAACATGTAGAAATGACTGTTCTACTATATAAAGTAGAAGAATTACATCTTCTTTACTTACAGATATCTTGAAATTGGCACTTTTAAAATCTAGGAATACCAGTTGCTGGAATGGAACTACAAAAGTTCCCTACATAGACACTTGTACAGAGAAGAAAAAATAATAGCCTTTCCAAACTTTCAAAAAATATGACTTTAATTTTAGTGAGATGACAGTACAATAATCATAGAAATATTTAAACCACATAGGGTCTCTATCCTACTATCTCTATCTGATATATTACCCTTAACCACTTTAAGACCAGGCCTCATTTTTAGATGTGGTGTCTACAAGTTAAAAACATTTTTTTTTGCTAGAAAATTACTTAGAACCCCTAAACATTATAATTTTTTTTCTAACATCCTAAAGAATAAAACGGCGGCCATTGCAACACTTTCTGTCACACCGTATTTGCACAGCGGTCCTAAAAGCGCACTTTAAAAAAAAAATCACTTTTTTGAATTAAAATAAATAAGACAACAGTAAAGTTAGCCTAGTTTATTTTATATTGTGAAAGATAATGTTACACTGAGTAAATTGATACCCAACATGTCATGCTTCAAAATTGCGCCCGCTTGTGGAATGGCGACAAACTTTTACCCTTAAAAATCTCCATAGGCGACATTTAAAAAATTCTGTCGGTTGCATGTTCTGCGTTACAAAGGAGATCTATAGCTAGAATTACTGTTCTCACTCTACCGATCGCGGCGATACCTCACATGTGTGGTTTGAATACCGTTTTCATATGCAGGCGCTACTCACGTATGCGTTCGCTTCTGCACACGAGCTCGGCGGGACGGGGTGCGTTTCAAATGTTTTATTTTTTTTTCTTATTTATTTTACCTTTTACTTTTTATTTTTACACTGTTTTTTAAAAAAAATAAAAAAGTGTCACTTTTATTCCTATTACTAGGAATGTAATAGAAAAAAAAAAGCATAACAGGACCTCTTAAATATGAGATCTGGGGTCAAAAAGACCTCAGATCTCATATTTACACTAAAATACAAAAAATTAAATAAAAAATTGTCATTTAAAAAAATAAACAAAATAAATTGTCCCTTTAGGAGCTATGGGCGGAAGTGACGTTTTGACGTTGCTTCCGCCCTGCAGTGTCATGGAAACGGGTGGGGGCCATCTTCCCCTCACTCGTCTCCATGCACAGCCCTAAGAAGGATGCGATTGCCTTCACCGCTGCCGACGGCTCCGGTCGGATCGCGGCGGGAGGGGGGGCCCCTCTCCCGCCACCAATAAAAGTGAATCAGCCGCAGAGACCACTTTTATCTTGTAGCCGACCACTGTGGCGGATTCCCTGTGAGATCAATTTTATCGATGGCAGGAGAGGTGCCTACCCCCCTCCCGCCACGTTCTGGTAGTCTCCCTCACTTACCGGAGAAATCCGATCCTTTGCCCTCAGAGGCTGTGAGTCGAGTGATGGAATGATGGCCCCCACTTGACTCAATGACGTTGGATGACGAAAGCGACGTCAAACATCACTTTCACCCAACGACCTAAAAGGGTAAAAAACATTTTTTATTGAACTTAAGTATACAGAGGTCTTGTCATGCTTTTTTCTATTACAAGTAAAGTTTACACTCCTTGTAATAGGAATAAAAGAGATCCAAATTTTTCTTTTTTAAAGGGACAGTGTAAAAATAAAATAAAAAAAGTAAAAGGAAAAAGAAAAAAATCGAAATAAATTTAAAGCGCCTATCCCTCCGTGCTCACGCGCAAAAGCGAATGCATACGCATAAGTCGCACCCATATATGTAAACAGTGTTCAAACCACACATGTGAGGTATCACAGTGATCGTTAGAGCGAGAGCATTCATTCTATCAAAAGACCAAAGACCTCTGTAACTCAAAACTGGTAACCTGTAGAAATTTTTAAACGTAGCCTATGAAGATTAAGGGTCAAAGTCTGTCGCCATTCCACGAGCGGGCGCAATTTTGAAGCGTGACATGTTGGGTATGAATTTACTTGGTGTAACATTATCTTTCACAATATGGAAATAAAGGGACTGGGAGCCTGGATCCCAGCCAGGTCTCCCCAAGAGAAGAAGGGGGCAAATGGACTATCTCGGTACAATGCAGTGAGGGTAGGTTCAAATATAGGTTCAAATATATGAGCAAATATATAAAATGGTACAAAAGTTTATTAATACATAACATATAACAAGAAAGTCAGTTACAGATTAAAAGCATGGGTAACAATCCATGTGTATCACCAGGATAATACTCCCCAAGCAGGGAAGATCACAGTGGGATAGTTGAATACGGATAACATCTCAACTAGTTTCACGGACTAAAGCCGCTTCATCAGGAAGATATCTGTAATTTGAATGACACATCATCACTTACAATATAATTAGTCACACACATAAAAAGTAACAGTGTTTAAAGCAATATATCGATCAAGCAATATGCTGATGTTGTACAGGGGCAGAAGCGAGACTGCTTACCCATATCCTGGCAAACACAAGGCATAGGGCGTCACCAGTAAAAGAAGTCTCCCGCATCGACTGGGGAAGACTAACAAATCAATAGGCTGGAGTCTGGATGAAATAAAGTGCATGAAATGGGTAAACCATGTATGTTTTCTTATTTTTTTATTTTAAAAAAGTGTGTTTTTTTCCCAAAAAAGTACGTTGGGACTTTAACCACTTCCCGCTTGGTCAATAGCAGATTGGCGTCCGGGAAGTGGTTTTGTTATCCTGACTGGGCGTCATATGACGTCCTTCAGGATAACAGCTGCTGCGCGCCCGTGGGGGCGCGCATCGTGGCGATCGGTGGAGCGGTGTGTCAGTCTGACACACCGCTACACCAATCTCGGTAAAGAGCCTCCCGGCGGAGGCTCTTTACCACGTGATCAGCCATGTCCAATCACGGCTGATCACGATGTACACAGGAAGAGCCGTTGATCGGCTTTTCCTCCCTGATCTGAGCATGCGTGGCACTTTGTCCGTCGGAATTCGCTACACGCGATCGGAAAAAGTCCGATAGGACTTTGTTGTCGGAAAATTTGTGAGCAGGATCTCAAACTTTTTCCGTCGGAAATTCCGACGGAAAAAGTCCGATGGAGCCCACACGGTTGGAATTTCCGACAACATGGTCTGATAGGACATTTTCCGTCGGAAAATCCGACCGTGTGTACGGGGCATTAGTGTCTGGTATTGAAGTGGTTAAATGAGGCATTGGCTACAACCAAATGGAATAAATTGTGATGATATTTATTGACATGTAGATATAAATTCATAACGAATAAATCATGAATGTATAACATACCATCAGTATACATATATAACAAAGTGATATTTCCAATTAACACAGTCTATCCTCCCTAATTCCACATGGGCAATGTATAAAATTGTGTAAAATCAATACATAACATAAAGTATTGCAACAACTGCCATTTTATTCTGCAAAAAAAATATATAATGTTTGGGGGTCCTAGCAAAAAAAAATGATTTTAACTTGTAAACAACAAGTTTGAAAAATAGACCTGGTCCTTAAAACCACTTCCTGCCCAAGGATGTCATATGACGTTCCTGCAGCTACAGGCATCATTCAGGTATCCTTGTTTTTAGCCGGCGATTCTGTGCACCATAAGAATGATCATAGATTGATTGTTCTTACAGGCGAAGGGAGGGGACATCCCCTCCTCCTGCCGCCATCCTGTGCTTCTTCAGGCTCTCCCGTGCCATCGGGATCCTGGAGAAAGAATCGGCCACCGCCAGATGAAGAGCATAGAGATTTCACCGGTCATCTCTATGACCATCGGAGGCCCAGGCGCGACGTTATGACATCACGTCCAGACCGCGGTTGCAAACAAAGCTGCGATGGCGGCTGGAAAGCATGAGATTATGGATTTTTTTTCCGATCTCATGCTTTCCAGCCTGGAGGAGAGATGTGGGGTCTTATTGACACTGCATCTCTCCATAAAGGATTCCTATTACAAGGGATATTTACATTCCTTGTAATAGGAATAAAAGTGATAAAAAAAATGTTGTAAACGAAATAGAGTATACATATATAGTAGAGTATAAGCCGAGGCCCCTAATTCACCACAAAAAATGGGAAAACTGCATTGACCCGTGTATAAGCTGAGGGTACAAAATGCAGCAGCTACTGTAAGTGGAAAAGAGGGCCAGCAATGCCCATCTGCAGCTGCCTGTCCCCTGTACAGACCCCCCCGTGTCCCCATTGCAGCCTACCTGTGCCGATCTGCGGGTCCTGTGCCATCCGTCCTGTGCCCTCTGCCATCGGTCTTCGGTCTTCGGTCCCCGCTCTCCGCTCTGTCCCCGCTCTCCGCTCTGTCCCCGCTCTGTCAGCGTGTACGGCGCCATTGTAAAATTAAAAAGCCGCGCCTCCTCCTCGTCCTCGTCCGTGATAGGAGGAACGCTGTTTTCCCAGCAGTCAGTGTACAGTGTTCCGCCTATCACGGACGCCCTCTCATCCTCGTCCATGAGATGAGAATGACAGGGCATCCGTGATAGGCGGAACACTGTACTGCTGGGAAAATTAGTGTCCGCCTATCACGGACGGGCGTGAGGAGGAGGCGCGGCTTTTTAAAACTGCCATCTGTCTGCATGACAAGCTGTTCATGTAGGCAGACGGCGGTGACTCGAATATAAGCCGAGGGGGGACTTTCAGCCCTAAAAAATGGGCTGAAAATCTCGGCTTATATTCGAGTATATACGGTAAGTAAGATAAAAAAATAAATAAAAAAAAATTATTTAAAACTCCCCTGTCCCCAGTAGCTAGCACACAGAAGCGAACACACACATTAGTCCCACCCACATATGTAAATGCCATTTAGACCACACATGTGAGGTATCGCTGCGTGTGTTAGAGCGCAAGCAACAATTCTAGCATTAGACTCCCTCTGTAACTCTAAACATGTAACCTGTAAACAAAAATTAAAGCGTCGCCTATGGAGATTTTTAAGTACTGAAGTTTGGCATCATTCCATGAGTGTACGCAATCTGAAAGCGTGATGCTAGGTATCTATTTACTCAGCGTAACATCATCTTTCACATTATATAAAAAAATTGGGCTAACTTTACTTTTTAGATATTTTTTAAATCATGAAACAGTTTTTTAAAAAAAAAACACGTTTGAAAAATTGTTGCGCAAATACCGTGCGAGATAAAAAGTTGAAATGACCGCCATTTTATTCTCTAGGTTGTCTTCTAAAAAATATATAATGTTTGGGGGTTCTGAGTAATTTTCTAGCCAAAAAATTATGATTTTTACATGTAGGAGAGGAGTGCCAGAATAGGCCCGGTATGGAAGTGGTTAAATGGTTAAGGTACCAACAAGTTTTTACAGTGTTTTTATAAAATGATAAAGTATTTTTCAAGATCATTATTATTAGAGGAAGAAAATGGTTTCAATAAAATGAGCCTGAGGATCAGTAATAAAATTTATAATGTCACTGTACACAGCAATACTAACCGAGAAACAAGTCTCTCAATACCAGCATTACATCACCTGTTCTGGTGTAAGCAATGTATTGTGTAAAAAGTCTGTGATGTTTGTCACATTATGCTTTATCCAAACATTGTTTCTTATTGAACTGACATTAACTATGTAGGAAGGAAACACACTGGTGCTAACACAACTTATTGTTTTTATGGTGGCTGTAGTACATCAATAGGCTGCATCCATACATTGTTCAGAAAATAATAATGTATATACTGAATTCTCTAATGAATTTTAATGGAAACTACTTATTAAACCTGTAGGGAAATGTAGAAACATCTACCCTGCCTGCTTTATGGGAATCAAAAACTCCCATTCCATTTTTCCAGCTCCACTTTATGTTAAAGTCTGTTTTTAATTCTTTGAAGTAGCTTAACGCTATTTTGTATTTGTTGCAAACACTCAATTAGTTGGGTTGTTGTTAAATCTAAAACAGTTTGGTTAGCGCCTAAAACTGTTAATGGGAATGAACTAATATTTTGCAGATATTTTCCTTATTTTTCTTTTATGATCAGGACTAAAGAAATAAAATATTATCAGTATTATGTAGTTTTCTATCCAGTCAACAGGTGGTGCTCTAGCCTACTTTTGACATGTGAAGCTTCGGATCACTCTCAACTGTGTTGAATGAAGACATGACTACAACGTAAATGGGGATGAAAGACAAAAATGGTAGAGCATTTGCAAAGTGAATTTTCCCTTAGTTTCGAGAATGAGGTGAAGGTAAGTAAAAAAAATCACTTTGAAAAGAATATCCAATCATGTGCATGGATTTGTGTTTGCACATGAACACATGATTGAAGTCAGCACTGCTTCAGCTCATTCACCAAGCCTAAGTGCTAAAATGCATCGATTCATTTAATAAATCAGCCCCAATGATTCATAACAACAGTGGCTCATCCCGTATAAGAGGGTTTACTTCCACTTTTCAATCAGATTGGAGCCTCAAAGTATTATCCCGACCCATAGCGCTCTCAGATTTCTTTGTCATATATAAAATGTTTATTTGTAAATTAATTATATAAAGATGAAGAGCAAATTAATATGGAATATGCCTAATGAATTCTGATTTTCAGATTTCACAACATAACTGAACCAGAACTTGCAGCACACTTGCAGAATGTTTGCAAAGAAAGTTGATCTGGAGTCATGTAATGTGGACTTGCTGCAATTGTGCATCAAACTTGTTAAGTTTAACAAGTCTAGCTAACTTGCTAACTTGCGCACGAGAATGGCACGGCGGCAAATTCAAAGGGACGTACCTGTACGCCCATTTGCCTGTCCGTGCCATTCTGCCGACGTACATCTGTGTGCGCCGGTCGTAAAGTGGTTAAACTTCTCCACAACTTTATCCCTGACCTGTTTGGTGTGTTCCTTGGCTTTCATGATCCTGTTTGTTCACTAAGGTTCTCTAATAAACCTCTGAGGGCTTCAAAGAACATTGTATTTATACAGTTGTATTTATACTGAGATTAAATTACACACAGGTGTACTCTATGTACTAATTAGGTGACTTCTGGAGGCAATTGGTTCTACTAGAGTTTAGTTAGGGGTATCGGAGTAAAGGGGGCTGAATACAAATGCACGCCACACTTTTCAGATTTTTTTTGTAAAAAAGTTTGAAAATCATTTATAATTTTCCTTCCACTTCACAATTATGTGCCACTTTGTGTTGGTCTATCACATAAAATCCCAATAAAATAAATTTGACGTTTTGGTTGTAACATGACAAAATGTGGAACATTTCGAGGGGTATGAATACTTTTTCAAGGCACTGTACAGTGATCAGCTTTCATTTATTTATGCAAAACCTTTATCCTAAAAGAAAAAAACAGTTTGCTGTAAATTAATATAAAGTGTGATCTGGAGTTTGACTTCAGTTTCTTAGGCCCCTTTGACACTGGGGCGGGTGCTGCGTCGGCGGTAAAGCAGCGCTATATTTAGCACTGCTTTACCGTCGTTTTAGCCGCGGTATTCAGCCGCTAGCGGTGCGGTTTTAACCCCCGCAAGCGGCCGAAAAAGGGTTAAAACCCCCTGCAAATAAGTCAATAGGTCTAAGTACTTTATTACCGCGGTGTCCCATTGATTTCAATGGGTAGGAGCGGTATAGGAGCGGTGAATACACCGCTCCTTCACCGCTCCAAAGATGCTGCTAGCAGGACTTTTTTGACCGTCCTGCTAGCGCACTGCTCCAGTGTGAAAGCCCACCGGCTTTCACACTGAAGTGAATGGGGCCAGATTTTTTCAGGCGCTGTACAGGCGCTATTTTTAGCGCTGTAGCGCCTGAAAAACGCCCCAGTGTGAAAGGGGCCTTAGTGTATCTAAATCTGCTAGAACATTTAACCCCAGCCCCCCAGACTGACAATGTTGCTGTCTGTTGTGCCACCTATTCTCATTCCTCCAGAGTTGTGTCTCGCTAATATAGGAAGTGTATTACTGGCCGGATCACCAGGTGAAAAGAGAGGTGAAAAGGGCAAAGAAAGTAAAACTAATGCAGCCCCACATCTAATGATAAGTGACTGGTAAGCTGCAACATATCTAACATTTTAGTTGTGGGTTTAATACTGCGTTAATGGACCAGCAAAAGTGGTAGTTAGGGGGTTGAGAAAAAATGATTTAACACTGAGAGAGGTACTTACAATGGTATGCTTTTAAAACCATAATCCCAAAAAAGGAAAAAAAAAAGGAAAGAGGAAACTGACTAGATCAACAGGTGAAAAAAAAAAGTAAAAAGCCTAAAAAATGTAAATTAATGCCGAAAAACAACTAAGGATTGGTAAATTGCAATATATTACATTTACCTTTAGAACTATTAGCATGTTCTGTAACAGCAACACCTTTGTTTATTAAACATCATGACTGGAGATTCGATGTGATGTGACCTTTACGTTTTTAATCATTAATTTTGTTCACAGTCTTGTATTGATTGCACAGATATAAAGTGTAACACTTTATGAAAGCCATTGCAAAAATCCAGCTAGCTTTGCTTCCTACTGGATCAATAAATATACATTTCCAGTCCAGGTTTTTAGAGGTTCAGTATGTTGCCACTAATTGGTGAGATGATTCAACATATTTCTTTTAACAAGTATTTAAAGTGATATTAAAGGCAGTTAAAAATAAATAAATAAATAACAAACATGTCATACGTACCTGCTCTGTGCAGTGGTTTTGCACAGAACAGTTTCCGATCCTCATCTTCTTGGGTCCCCGTCCGGTGTTCCTGGCTCCTCCCTCCTGCCGAGTGCCCCCAGAGCAAGCAGCTTGCTATAGGGTCAACCAAGCAGGTTCACTCCTGAGCCACTGCTTTGCATGTCCATTCACACACAGAGCAACAGCTTGGCACCCCTCTCTTCTCATTGGCCTACTGGCTCCTACTTGGCCTACAGACCAATGTCTCTTGCTGTTGTCTCAGCCAATGAGGAGAAGAATGCATGAAGGTAAAAAAAAAAATGAGCCTTTAGAACCTCTTTAAGATTATCCATGATAAGATACTGCCAAAAAACTGTTCCAAATTCCTTTTAATTTGACATCTACGAGGTCAGCAGGATAAGGCATTTTCATATCTAAATTGTTGCTGCTGTGAATTTATTTGCCTCTTTTCCTTACCTAAACCTTGGCCTTGGCCAACCAAACAGGCTCAGACAATTAAGAAGGTTCAGATTGTATTATATGTAATTGATCTGAGGCTATTTTATAGTGTTAAGGAGAAATGCTTTATTAGGAACTACTAAGTTCTTAAAGCGGAGTTCCACCCAATTTTGAGAGGTGGTCTTCAACGAAAGATCACCTCTCCACCCTTCGCTTTTGCATATAACATTTTTTTTTTACTTTCTATCGTACGTTTTTTAGAAGTACAAAGAGTGCTTCTGATCCAGCCAGGCCGTGGCCGAGGACATCACATTCTCTTCTGCAGCGAGCCCCCCGTTGTCTTATGGGACATGTGTGTGTCCCAGAAGACAAGCTGGCCATTCACAAAGCGACGCGCAATGCGCTCCCTGGACAGGTAAGTGTCCTTATTAAAAGTTAGCAGCTACAGTGTTTGCAGCTGCTGACTTTTTCAAAAACAATTTTTTTTTACTGCGGCAGGTTGGCTCCGCTGCGTAAAATCACGTTATATTACGTGATCTCACGGGGGTTGGATAGCAGGCACGCGTGCGGGTGCCTGCCGCGAGCTCCGTAAGTACGACCATGGGTCCCGCAGACTCGATGTCCGCGGGGATACCTGCGTTCGTCTCACGGAGAGGAAGAATGGGGAAATGGTAATGTAAACAAGCATCTCCCCGTTCTGCCAGGGCCGGATTAACATAGGGCTATTGGAGCTGCAGCTCCAGGCCCCTTTCTCAAGATAGGCCCATTTGCCCAAAAAATCAAAAAAAAAATCAAAAAAAAAAAAAAAAAAAAAATCGACTTTGAGGGTTGTAGCTCGGCGATCAGGAGTCACAGAGATGGGAGGTAGGTAGCTAAAGACCTACTCCAGCACTGGTTGAAATATGGGGCTGCTATCATCTATGGTTCCGGAGATATGGGGCTGCTTGCGCAGCCGGTCAGAAGCTACATACAGAGCGGCCGGTATAAATACAAGTGTGGAACACGCAGCAGACTGAGAGGATAAACTCACAGTGCTTATAATAATTATTAGCCCTCACACCTCTTTCATTGTATATTACTTATGATAATTAACCCCTTGCCACCCAGGCCAATTCTGACACTTCTCTCACTTCTTCTCTATGTAAAAATCATAATTTTTTTTTGCTAGAAAATTACTCAGAACCCTCAAGCATTATATATATTGATTTAGCAGACACCCTGTGGAATAAATTTGTAGTCTTTGCAACTTTTTATGTTACACGATATTTGCGCAGCAATTTTTCAAATGTTTTTTTATAAAGAAACTGTTTCATTCATAAAAAAACACTAAAGTTAGCACGATTTTTTTTGCGTACCAAGCAATGCTTTAAATATTTTTTACAGGTTACATGTTTAGAGTTACAGAGGAGGTCTAGTGCTAGAATTATTGCTCTCGCTCTAACGATCGCAGCATATGTAACCTGTGTGTATCTGGCTCTGATACTAGCCAGTGCCTACCCAGCCACTGACTAGTATCTCTCCCCAGCCTGTCCCCACACACCCTCTCACCCGCTGACCTGTGAATGGGGGAATCACTCCCGCAGTGTTATTGTGTTCTGCCAGTGAATACAATGATCAGTGTTGCTAACTATAGCTGGCAGCACTGATTGTTTTGGAGAAAACCTGACAGGCTGGTTGTACTCAAGTAGGTTAATAGGTTGACTTGTGTAAAACCAGCTAGCCCATACATAGATCGACTATGGCTGGTCTCTGCTTAATTGGTGTAATTTCAATCCATGTATGGCCCGCTTAACCACTACGCAGTCCCTAAACATCCTTCCACAAACCTTTACATTTACCTTCCCAGATTACTTCATCCTCCTCTCCTATACATAGTGCCCACTGTCATACTCTCTACACTTCTCTCCTGTACATACTGCTCACTGTCATACCTTCCAAACTTCTCTCCTGTACATACTGCTCACTGTCATACCCTCCACACTTCTCTCCTATACATAGCGCCCGCTGTCATATCCTACACACTCCTCTCCTGTACATAGTGCCCACTGTCATACACTTCTCTCCTGTACATAGTGCCTAATGTCGTACCCTCCATACTCCTCTCCTGTACATACTGCTCACTGTCATACCCTCCACACTCCTCTCCTATACATAGTGCCCACTGTCATATCCCCAACACTTCTCCCATATACATAGTGCCCACTGTCATACCCTCCACACTCCTCTCCTGTACATACACTGTCATACCCTCCATGCTCCTCTTCTATACATAGTGCCCACCGTCATACCCTCCACACTCCTCTCCTGTAATTACTGCTTACTGTCCTACTCTCCACACTTCTCTCCTGTACATAGTGCCCACTGTCATACCCTCTACACTCCTCTCCTGTATATATTGCTCACTGTCATACCCTCCACACTCTTCTCTTATACATAGTGCCCACTGTCATACCCTCTACACTCCTCTGCTGTGCATACTGCCCACTGTCATACCCTTCACACTCCTCTCCTGTACATAGTGCCTTCCGCCATTCCCTCCGCACTCCTCTCCTGTACATAGTGCCCACTGTCATACCCTCCACACTCCTCTCCTGTACATACTACTCACTGTCATACCCTCCATACTCCTCTTCTATACATAGTGCCCACCGTCATACCCTCCACACTCCTCTCCTGTAATTACTGCTTACTGTCCTACTCTCCACACTTCTCTCCTGTACATAGTGCCCACTGTCATACCCTCTACATTCCTCTCCTGTATATATTGCTCACTGTCATACCCTCCACACTCTTCTCTTATACATAGTGCCCACTGCCATACCCTTCACACTGCTCTGCTGTGCATATTGCCCACTGTCATACCCTTCACACTCCTCTCCTGTACATAGTGCCTTCCGCCATTCCATCCGCACTCCTCTCCTGTACATAGTGCCCACCGTCATACCCTCCACACTCCTCTCCGCTACATACAACCCTCTGTCATACCCCCACACTCCTCTCCTGTAGATACTGCCCACTGGCATACCCTCCACACTCCTCTGCTGTGCATACTGCTCACTGTCATACCCTTCACACTCCTCTGCTGTACATAGTGCCTACTGTCATACCCTCCACACTTATCTCCTATACATAGTGCCCACTGTAATACCCTCCACACTCCTCTCCTGCACATACTACTCACTGTCATACCCTCCATACTCCTCTCCTATACATAGTGCCCACCATCATACCCTCCACACTCCTCTCCTGTAATTACTGCTTACTGTCCTACTCTCCACACTTCTCTCCTGTACATAGTGCCCCCTGTCATACCCTCCACACTCCTCTCCTGTATATATTGCTCACTGTCATACCCTCCACACTCTTCTCTTATACATAGTGCCCACTGTCATACCCTCTACACTCCTCTGCTGTGCATACTGCCCACTGTCATACCATTCACACTCCTCTCCTGTACATCGTGCCTTCTGCCATACCCTCTGCACTCCTATCGTGTACATAGTGGCCACTGTCATACCCTCCACACTCCTCTCCGGTACATACTACCCTCTGTCATAACCCCCCACACTCCTCTCCTGTACATACTGCCCACTGGCATACCCTCCACACTCCTCTGCTGTGCATACTGCCCACTGTCATATCCTTCACACTGCTCTGCTGTACATAGCCTTCTGCCATACCCTCCACACTCCTCTCATGTACATAGTGCCCACTGTTAGACCCTCCACATTCCTCTCCCTCACCTGCACATACTTCCCACTTTTATACCATCCATGCTCCTCCCCTATGCCTCTTACCCACAAAAACAGTTCTTTAAAATTATACTGAATATCCTCAATGTTACCATCTCTAGAATGGGCACACTTTTGTTAGTTTAACTAAAGGAAATCTTAGTCCTCATATTTGTTCTGCCCCATTATTAGTACTTATTTAATTTTGTAATTACTATTGTGATGTATAGAGGAACACAGGGGATGTCAGCTACTCTAAATATAACACTTGTAAAAAAGTGTCCCTGAAAATATTTTTGAAATGTTGGCAAATATGCACTTAGGCACTGCCCAAGGGCCACAGGGTCAGTAGGGGGCCCCATGAGAGGCTCCTGTGATATTAAAGCGGTAGTAAACCTTTCTAACATTACTACTTTTTTTTGAGGTAGGTTATGCCATAATGTACAAGTGTACACAGCATATTAGCACGTTAGGGTACACTTAAACTGTCAGACTGAGCCCTCCAGTGCTGTGCTGTGATCAATCCGGCCCGGGCGCTTCCATCTTCACCTGGTCTTCCTTGTGGGTTCTGTGTCACTTGCCTTGGCCGGGCTGCGTTGATGTTATTCCCACGCATGCTCATGTGCATCCTCTTTCTCTCATCCCCCCTTTCTCTCTCATCCTCTTTCCCTTACCCCTCACACCTCTTTCATTCCCTTTCTCTCTCTCTCTCTTTAATTTAATTTGTTATAACAAAACATTTTTTGCATTTTTATTTATTTATTTATTGTTTATAAAAGGCCCCACCAAAATCCTCAGCACCAGGCCCATGATGTTCTTAATCTGGCCCTGCGTTCTGCCCTAGTGACAGGACACTGATGACAGCTCCCTGTAATCGGGAGCGGTGATTATTGTCATGTCACACATAGCCCCTCCCCCCCCCACAGTTAGAACACATCCCTAGGACACACTTAACCCCTGCAGCGCCCCCTCCTGGTAACCCCTTCACTGCCAGTCACATTTACACAGTAATCAATGCATTTTCAATTGCACGTATCAATGTATAAATGTGAATGGTCCCAACATAGCGCCAAAAGTGTCCGATCTATCCGCCATAATGTCACAGTCACGATAAAAATCCTGCCATTACTAGTAAGAAAAAAATGATTAATAAAAATTCCATAAATCTATCCCCTATTTTTTAGACGCTATAACTTTTGCGCAAACCAATCAATAAACGCTTATTGCTATTTTTTTCCTCCAAAAATATGTAGAAGAATACGTATCGGCCTAAACTGAGCAAAAAAAATTTTTTTATATATTTTTTGGGGTTATTTATTATAGCAAAAAGTAAAAAATATTGCTTTTTTTTTTTTTTCAAAATTGTCGCTCTTTTTTTGTTTATAGAGCAAAAAATAAAAACTGCAGAGGGGATCAAATACCACCAAAAGAAAGCTCTATTTTTGGGAAAAAACGGATGTCAATTTTGTTTGGGAGCCACGTCGCACGACCGCACAATTGCCAGTTAAAGCGAAGCAGTGCCGAATCGCAAAAAGTGCTCTGGTCTTTGGCCAGCCAAATCCTCCGGGGCTGAAGTGGTTAAGTGTTAGGAAACTAAATTAAGTATCTTCAAATCCCTTATAGATCATCACTTCAAGGAAATAGAGAGTATGATAAAGCCTCCCCACATCCTCACTTGACATTGCTTCGTGTTTGAGCAACCAATTGCCAGTTTCATAATGGAAGAAACGGGGTAAAGAGGAGATGTATCTATGCAAATATCAACTTTTGGAAGTCTGTGTTTGTATAGGATCTTCTGGAGCAGTGTTTCTTAAACTATGGGTCCGGACCCAAATTTGGCCACTAATGTGTTTGTGATTGGTTTGATGCCGAACAATTTAGCCTAGTGTGTCCGAGCGCAATTTCAGTAGATGAGTGGGGAATGATAGAACATACTGATTATGACTGATAGAACAGACACATATGAGACAATAAAGCATATTCAAGGCAAGGGGTGGAGGGAATTACACAGACAATGTCTGACCTCTGCTGTACAGGGACTGTGAGAGGCTGATACCAGATCAAACTCAGGCACTTACACTGAGTGCGTAAAAAAAAAGAATACAGAGCTGCATTCATTTATATCTGCCTTGAGTTCAGCTTTAAATAGTTTTTGTATATGTATGAGCATTTACATTAGAATGATGCTCAAGTATCTGTGTTCTATTTTGAATTGTTTTTTTGTTACTTTTCTGCATTTAAACGAAAAAGCATTTATTATACCAACATTTTGTATCTTTATGTGGCTTTGGTGATATTTTGGTAATAATTCTCTTCTTGGGTCCAAGTATCGTAAATGTTTATTTATTTTTTTATTCGGATCTTTGGATTTAAAAACAAATTTAAAACGGAGTTCTGCCCACATATTTTTTTTTTTAAACGTCAACTGTTTTTATTTAATAAATCTCAGGTTGTAATCGCTATTTTTAGTAAAATCGCCACTAAATTTCTTCTTATTTTAATAAAACTAACCTTTGTTTTGGCTGTGTTGCATGCTTCCATCTTGCTTGTGGGCATGTGAAGCCCACTAGGATACTTTTCCTGGATATGGTGCTGCTGGCTACCCAGCATGCACTTCCCGATCTCGCACATGCGCATTAAACACAGGTCACAGCGCAGAATACATCTCTGGTTGCCATCACAATCACATTTAAATCTTGCGATGCTGAGAGGCGGCGATGCCCACTGACTCCTGGGAATCATGACACACATCTCCCAGAAGCCACATCTACGTACATCGCCGCGGAGGCGAGAAACAGGAAGAGCGAGAGAAAGCCTTGGAAACAAGGTAAAAAAAGAGAATAAAATGCCCAATGCAGTCATTACGGTCAGTTTAGAAGCTAATGATGAGAAGATTAAAAAGAGGATGGAACTGCGCTTTAAAGCGGAGTTCCACACAAAAATGGAACTTCCGCTTTTCGGAATCCTCCCCCCTCTGGTGTCACATTTGGCACCTTCCAGGGGGGAGGGGGGAGCAGTTACCTGTCTAATACAGGTATCTTGCTCCCACTTCTGGGCATAGATACCCACGCCACCCACGGGTATCTACGCCACTTCCCATCCCCCTCGCTGTCTTCTGGGAGGCTCACGGGTCCCAGGAGACAGCAGGGACCAGTGGGAACACGCAGCGCGAGGCGCGCATACGCAGTAGGGAACCAGGAAGTGAGGCCGCAAGGCTTCACTTCCTGATTCCCTTACCGAAGATGGTGGTGGCAGCACCAGAGAACCGAGGGACAGAACGGCTTCGGGTGCCGACATCGCAGGCGCCCTGGACAGGTAAGTGTCCATATTTTAAAAGTCAGCAGCTACAGTATTTGAAAAAAATAAAAAAACGTCGGAACTCCAATTTAATAAATATTTTTTCTAGAGTATCTAGAGATGCTTGTGTAGGTAAGTAGGTGCCTGTAAAGCTGCAAGTAAATGCCAGCACCATATGGTGCTTACTATACAGATTTGAAAAGTTGCATTTAAATATATTTAAAGTGTTTGTAAGCCCTGTTTTGTGTACCCTGTGAAGGAATTAGCATTAGGTGATACACAGAGATTAATCCTCCTACATAGGTTGCATCTGTGTATCTGCAGCCATTTTTTCTGTAGATCATTCTGAAAACATAAACGGGGAAAGGATTTCTCCTTAGTTCTAGGAGCAGGGGGTGGGTATCGAAAGTCCCCACACAGCCGACAGCTCTGGGCCCTGATTGGAGGGAAGGGACCCTTTCACACAATACAGAGAACAAGCACAGCTGTATATATGAGTCACAGGCTGAGTGCTGCAGCTCCCTCCCCATCACCATTTTAACTCTTGGTGTCGGGAAAAGTTGCCAGAAATGAGTAATGCTGATAATGGAAGAACCAGGCAGCAGGAAGAAATGACACTCAGTGCTTTGGCAAGTACAGAGTGTAGAAGAAGGATGAGATTTTTCATATTTCAACCACTTTCATGTTTCATATTACAATCACTTTAACTTTTTTGCTAAGCAGATTTATTATTACTCTGTTATTATAGAGCATTTTAATGTTAATTTTTGTTGACCTGGTCATATAAATGATAATGCTCATACTGGTCACAAATGTATGAAGTTTATAAAATAACCATATGGACCTTATGACACTATAAAGGTCTGCAAGTACATTTTAAATCCTACAAATTGTTCTGGTGCTCCCAATGTGCCCTGGTCATAGGTGAGCTATCCACCAACTGTAGTCCATCTCTGCTGGGTCAAAGTATTTTGCTGTTTAATAAACCGATACTAGGACCCCAGCTGCCCATAGAATCTGTGGTATAGGATTGTTAAATAAGTAATTCAAACAAAAATTTACCCACAACCATTATATTTCCAGGTGAAATGTTCACAATAAAATATATTTGATCACAAAACAAATTAAAACTGATGAGGGTACTTCAAAGAAATTTACTCTTTTGTAACCCTAGAATGGCTTTCACATTTTTTAAATTTGAAAACAAGTAGTTTAACAGGCTTTAATGATTTAAAATTAATTCAAACTTCACTGAAAACGAATGTAGGCGAGCGTTAGATTCTCCAAGAGCTAGAGCAGGAAAAGTTAGAGGGGGTAAAAATACTTAGATTTCAGAATCTAGAAAATCTAGAATGTGAGAAGAATTTTATGGTTGTCGCTGAAACAGATGTCCTCAAATAGAGATTTCCCTTCTACTCCTGTAACCAAGTAAAGATATATCATTATTTTCTGCCCCAGTGACACTGGTTACCAGGACTAATATTGTAATGCCCTGTACACACGGTCGGACATTCCGACGACAAAATACGTCTGATTTTTTTTTTCTGACGGATTTTGGGCCAAACTTGTCTTGCATACACACGGTTGCACAAATTTGTCGGAAAAAAATCTGATCGCTCTGAACGAGGTGACGTAAAACACGTACTACGGGACTATAAACGGGCCAGTAGCCAATAGCTTATTCTGAGCGTACGTGGCACTTTGTCCGTTGGAATTGTCTACACACGATCGGAATTTAATCGTATTTTGTTGTCGGAAAAATTTTAGGTCCAGCTCTCAAACATTGTGTGTCGGAAATTCCGACGTAAAAAGTACACACACGATTTGGTTTTCCGACAACGTGATCCGATCGTACATTTTCAGTCAGAAAGTCCGACCGTGTGTACAGGGCATACGTGAGTGAGTCTCCCTAGTGGAGACAAAGAGAGCAAGAAGGCAGAGGTTGAAACCCTTCCTCACTCTATCCAAAATTTGAAAATCCATTATCGCTGGAGTAATGCTTTTATTCAAACTGCACCTATAATTAAATATTTTAGAATTAAACAACAGATTATGATGCAAACAGGTGACCAACTATGTTGTGATATAGGAGGGCTTGATCTGATCTCCCTAATTGATTTTTTATTTAATTATATTATGGAGGAATGTAACATAAGGAACTGGTACATGCAAAGGTGGACTGAAACACCTAACATTTCTAGGTGGACACAGTCAGATCTCACTGTTGCAGACATCAAGAAAGACGAGCTTGGCTCATCAAGTGCCACATATGAGTAAATAATACATTTTGGTGAACCATACTTTAGTTAGTTTTACAAGACAATTTCAGCTTAAACCACTTTATTCTGTATCTCTATACCACAGGTCTTGAACACTACAGAATTATCACCAGTATAATGTATATTTTGTTAAGCATGTGAAGCCATAAAGTGGTAGTGAATTAAATAGCAAAGGACTATTTCTTTTACTAATCCGTAGACTTGAATCTGTCCATCTCCATCCCACACCATGAGATGTTCTATAAAAGCACTCACAGACCAGCAATCGGTGCCGGTGTGTATGAGAGAGAGCTTTATGTCTAGTCAAGACTTTTTGTTTTTAAAATTCAGAGAAGAAGCCACATTGTTCTGCTTAAGGCTCCATGCACACTGAAGCCCATAAACGGACGTTTTTGGGAGTTTGGGCGTTTTTTTTTAACAGCCCAAAAACTCCCCTCTATTATTATTATTATACACGATTTATATAGCGCCAACAGTTTACACAGCGATTTACAATGTATAGGGGGGACAACACAATTACAGTACAGTTCAATACAAAAGGTACAGGAGGGCCCTGCTCGTAGAGCTTACATTCTAAAGGGAGGGGGTGGTGGTACAAAAGGTAATAGCTGCAGAGAATGATTTAATGTCCATGCACACACACATGGGCGTTTTTGGAAGATTATCAGCAGTGGTGTTTATGGGCTGTTTTCTGAAGGTCATATAATCGGGTTCAGGAGTCGTTTTTCTGACCACCCAAAACGGCAAATGCTCATAAATGCTGATAAACGTTGATAAACACTCAAAAACTTGGCTCACCAGCGTTTTTTTTTGTCATTTTTGATCCATTGAAAGAAAAAAAAAAAAAGATTAAGAAAAATAAATAAACGCAAAAAAACGCTAACGCGGAAAAATGCTAAAAACTATAATAAACGCTATTGCAAAAACGTTAAAAACATTGAAAGACTCACTGCAATGTCCAGTGTGCATGGAGCCTAAAGAGACATTGTCATTGGGGGTAAGTAGGCCAAATTGCTGCTGGTGTAAACTGCTGGCACCTGGAGATATATATAATTCTTAGGCACTTCCAGGTAGTGTTGGAGCCTACGCTAAACCCTGCTTCTATGCATTCCTATTGACCCATCACTTTGAAAGGCTACCTCATTGTCCATTAGGAATGACAAAAGGTTTGAAGGGGCAGGCAAGCTTTAGGAAATGTTGCAACTTTGCCAGAATGGCTTGAACTTCAGGCCATGACAAGAAGGATTGGGACATTGCTGAAGGTGTGTCTAGATACCTTTGGATACTTGGACTTTATACCTGCAACTGTTAGCCCCCTTCCTTCTAGTGAAAGATACTCTTTAAGCTGCCCACCCATGCTGAAAAAATGTAAACACTGGAGTGGAATGGAAATGGAAATTGTGCAGAAAATGTTGTCTTTACCCCTAATGCCGCATACACACTATTGGAAATTCCGCCAGCAAAAGTCCGATGAGAGCTTTTGATCGGAAAAAGTGACTATGTGTATACTCCATTGGACTTTTGCTGGTGGAATTCCAGCCAGCAAATGATTGAGAGCAGGTTCTCAATTTATCGGTCGGAAAAAGTTTTGATCGAAAATTGCGATCGTCTGTACCAATTCCGACATGCAAAATTCCTACGCATGCTCGGAAACAATTTTTGACGCATGCTCGGAAGCATTGAACTTAATTTTCTTGGTTCGTCGTAGTGTTGTACGTCACCACGTTCTTGTCGGTCGAAAGTTCAGCAAACTTTTGTGTGACCGTGTGTATGCAAGCCAAGCTTGAGTGGAATTCCGTCGGAAAAACCATCAAGATTTTTCAGACGAAAATCCGCTCGTGTTTACGTGGCATAAGTTATCTAAAGGTTCAAGTTTACTTTGAAGATAGGTTCCCCTTTTATAAAAGTCAGTAAATTAACTAAAGTATTCACATAATGCCTAGTCCTGACAACATTGACTTTTAAATTTAGACTGCATTTTTTTATCAGTATAATGTTGAAAGTTTTACCATTTTAGTGATTGTATATTTTTAAATGTTAGCGTTGTGTCTGGACTCTTTTTACATCAGTGTGGCAGCATTATCTTATTGTGGCTAACATTATGATGCTGACCTTTGAAATGAGTTGATGGGGCCAATCTTTATTTAATCTTTCTCTTTGCAGCTGCCTAGGGGGTTTTCTGCTATACAAGGCGGGGAACCAGCGTTGTTTCAATATCAGTCCTGCACAAGTGTTGTTATTTTTCCTGTCATGTTTGTTGCGGCGCTGATCTAGTTTATTTTTCTTACAAAAAGGCAGGAAGGCGAATTTGGGAAAAAAAAATCAGTGTGCATGTCATCAGCAATTACTTGGCCGTGGTGCCTGGTATTGGCTTGCTGACAGTTAGTTGGTAGGGAGTGGGTGAGGCGTTGCTGCAGTCGTCAGTGTAAGAGCAGGGAAAAAAAAAAGATCTTAATCTACTCCAATCTTCAGCTTGCTTCCCACCTCCCCTTGTTCCTTGGTATTCCTCCAGGGAGTAGTGGATAATGCTTCACACAATCAACTGTATTTCACCCGCTATTCTCTGAGTGCCATTCTATTCTATGGGCCCTGCTGCATTCTGTCCACCTTCTTCCTCTCACAATGTATGTGGAGGAAACCACCCAGCCTTAACAGCCTCAATCTCCCAGCTGAATACAATTCCCTTCCCGTCGTGTAGAATAGGTACAGTGTGCCCACACCATGTTCTGCACACGGCCTAGATTGTTTTGCTGTTATCATACATATCTTAAAGTCTAATGGTGTTATTTATTAGCTCCGCACGTACGCTCTCCCTTAACAACATTTCCATAAACATTTCATAGTTATTGGATGATTATGTTTATTTCATGCTATCTTGTGCTTTACAAAAACAAGTCAGTTGAAAAAATACTTATTTTATGGTAGATGTTTCCAGCCTTTGACAGCTTGACAAGTGGCTCTGAACTCAATAAGAAAAAAATGACACCTGTAAAATAATAAATTGAAATAATAAAAAGATATGCATTTGGCAACATGTGGAAGGAAAAATGTTTTTTAACATGCATGTTTAAGCAAGTATCCTAAATAAAAGGAACCAAGCATCTATGGGAATGAGACTTAAGAAAGAGGGTGTGGCCCCTGAAATGCACTGCCCCCCATTTCC
Organism: Lithobates sylvaticus; assembly: GCA_028564925.1. Classification (NCBI taxonomy): domain Eukaryota; kingdom Metazoa; phylum Chordata; class Amphibia; order Anura; family Ranidae; genus Lithobates; species Lithobates sylvaticus. The sequence continues at coordinate 128,632,591 of CM053030.1, read as the reverse complement.
CTCCCCTATGATGTCCTGCTTGGTGTGTGAGGTGTTTTATGGGTGGCCGTAGACACGGCTGAATGTCACTCTGTGGAGCTGGTCCAGCGTTGCAGTGATCAAGGTTTACTGACCATCTATGCCTTTAGGTTGCTGCTATATTTCCACCCCTGCACCCTAGGCCCCTAGGCTGGACACAAGTATTTTACATGTTAGTGATGCTATTTTATTAAATAAATGTAATGAGGTTTCTACTCATCATTGTGCCCTCGCTGTTTCTGTCTTTAGATTTGCTGGGTTGGATTGGTCCCAGGATCTGTTTAGAGGAGCTGAAGGATTCCCCTTATTCCACTTGATGGCACTGATAGACTTTTTTAGTTTCAACAATAAAAAGACAGTGGGGCTGATTTACAAACGGTTTGAGCCATGAGTTGCGGTGCGCGCCGATGCGCAACGGCTGTTTTCGTATTTACAAAACATTTGCTCCTGTAACACAGCGCAATTCCCCATTTACTATAACATTCTCGGCGCACGGGAGGAGGCGATCGGTGCGCCACTATAGACATGTCACGTGCAATCTTCAACTCAAAATTTTAAAAAGTTGGAAGTGCCAATATTATGGGGGTGATGTGGGTGATGTGAGGAAGTATAGTAATAACTGCCCAAGTAACAAATATGCCCAAAATAGAATGATAAAGTAACTTTTTCTGAACAAGCCTGCTGCGCCTGCAAGTACACTTAGAACTGCGTGAGGTCAATTTATGCACTGTGCATGCGTAAGCAGCATTTGCGCACGTTCAAATGCTTTGGTTCACTGCGCCGGCAAAATCTTAGTAAATGTCAAGCAACGTAAATACATTTGCATAGGTTGAACGGGCGCACCTCTCAACTTGACTTTTTTTTTTTACACCGGTTCACTTTTATGTTTTTTTTTTAAAGAATATTTGCACACAGGTCATGTTAGCATTAGGTATGAGCCGGAAATACACATAAAAGTTCATTGTTAAAAACGGTCTGGTATGGATTTTAAGGGGAACCCTGCACCAAAATTAAAAAAAAAATTAAAAAAAAAATGGTGTGGGGGTCCCCCTCAAAATCCATACCAGACCCTTATCCGAGCACGCAACCTGGCAGGCCGCGGGAAAAGAGGGGGGACGCGAGAGACTCCTGAACTGTACCAGGCCACATGCCCTCAACATTGGGAGGGTGCTTTAGGGTAGCCCCCAAAGCACCATGTCCCCATGTTGATGGGGACAAGGTCCTCATCCCCACAACCCTTGCCCGGTGGTTGTGGGGGATCTGCAGGCGGGGGGCTTATCGGAATCTGGAAGCCCCCTTTAACAAGGGCCGCTCGAGAACACCGGAGCAAGAAGCAGAGGATCGGAGGAAGAAGCAGAGGAAGAAGAAGATGGAGAAAGAAACCGAAAGATGAAGGATAATTAATGATTTATCTGGCGCACCAATTATGGTATGAACCGGTGCAGCGCATTCATCTTAGTAAATGGCGCCCAGTGTGTCTGTGAGTGCAGATATTCATGTGTACTTAGGCTTATGTATATACAGAAGAGGGGAAGGGGAGAGAGACACCAGGCAATCAATAGTGTAAAACAGTTTAATGAGTAAATATAAAACACAGTAACATGTTCAACTCACAGGGTAATAATGAGAGACTGTCAGCGGTGGTTCTGTGAAGACAGGAGAGTGGACGTTGGAACCACGAGCTGCAGGGAGCCAAATGACAGCTGTCAGACCCAGAGTAGAACTGACCAATCAGAACACGTTTCAGAGGCAAGTAACGCCTCCTTCCTCAGCCTTCCTTTGACTTCAGAACGTGGTTCCAGCATTTTTACAACAGCGGACTACTGTTATCTGACTTTGCAGACTAACCTTCTGCTGCTACAAACTGTATCCCTCTAGTGCTGGGCTTGGATTACTGACATCACATCTCTGAGCCCAGAGAAAAGCATTGTGGGAACTATAGTCTTATAGACATTGCTGAACTGCAGAACTGACTATGGACTACACCTTCCAGCAAGCCATCTGCTCCAAAGGAGAATTGTGGGAGAGACTATAAAGGGATCTGCCGATCAGGCCCACTCTCTCTTGCTTCCTGGATCCCATTGTGTGAGCACCATCTCGCCGTTGTGTGAGGAGACCACGGCCTACCACGCGGTGCACAGCCTACAGCTCCAGCCCCAGAGGGTCAGGGCGTTGCCCGCTTCCAGAAGGGTACACGGCAGCAAAGCAGAATGCTGAGAACCGGCAGGGTTGCTGAGGCAGCAGACTGATCATCATCTCTGTCCATCTGGAGCAAGGAGAATTGTCTGATCGTCCTCCAAGAGGTTTCTGAATGCGATTAGGATTGGTGAGAGGGCATTTGCCCACAGATTCAATTGCCAGCCATTAATACTACATAATACATAATACTTTGAACACTGTGCACATACAACATTTACATGGATTACATAGAATATTGCTATAAGTCGGAACCAGCCACTTTGCTTTGTTCACTATCCGTTTGCCACATTAAGGAATTCTTGTTCTATAAGCTCCAGCTGCTGGTGAAGACAGCAGCAAGGCCTTGCATTACAACATTGCTATTCATTACGCTTAAAGGGGACACGTTACTGGTATCTATATTACATTATCTTATATTAGGATTAAAGGTATTATAGGCCGGCCCGGGGTTCCTCTTTAAGCAGAAGCATTTCATATAGCCACTTATAGCTTTCCTAATGAATTCATTTGTTACTGTTGTTTACTGTGTATATTGGTATCACTTAATTGCCATTGTTACTTGACTTTTTGACTGTTTTAAGAATCATTTCAACCCAGTCCTGGTTGTTTTACCAGGATTTGGCTGATCAACTCTCTTTTTCAGTCTACTCTCTTGAGTAAGTAAACCTAAGAGAGCTAAAACTATTTGTACTGTGTCTGTGTGTCATTTAAAGGTATACACAATGGGGCTGATTTACGAACGATTTGCGCCTTGAGTTGAGGCGCACGGCGGATCAGCAACAGCCATTTTCATATTTACAAAACATTTGTGCCTGTAACACAGTGCTATTTCCCATTTACTATTATCTTGCCGGCACGTGGGAGGCGGTGATCGGTGCGCCGCTATAGACATGGTGCACGGCATCTTCAACTTAGGATTAAAAGAAGCTGGAAGTGCCAATATTATGGGGTGATGTGGGGTGATGTTAGGAAGTATAGATATAGCTATCCAAGTAACAAATATGCCCAAAATAGACTGATAAAGTCACTTTCCCTGAACAAGCCTGCTGCGCCGGCAAGTACACTTAGAACTGCGTGAGGTCAATTATTGCACTGTGCATGCGTAAGCGGCATTTGCGCGTGTTCAAGTGCTCTGGTTCACTGCGCCTGCAAAATCTTAGTAAATGTCAAGCCACGTAAATTCATTTGCATAAGTTGAACGGGCGCACCTCTCAACTTGACTTTTTTTTGTTACGCTGGTTCACTTCTATGGTTTTTTTAAGGCTATCTGCACATAGGTCATGTTAGCATTAAGAAAAAAAAAATTCCATACCAGGCTCTTCAGGTCTGATATGGATTTTAAGGGGAACCCCGTGCCCCCCCAAAAAAAATGGTCCCCCAAAACCATCTTGTCCCCATGTTGATGAGGACAAGAGCCTCAACCCCACAACCCTGGCCGGTGGTTGTGTGGGTCTGCGGGCGGAGGGTTTATCGGAATCTGGAAGCCCCTTTTAACAAGGGGACCCCAAGATCCCGCCCCCCCTGTGTGAAATGGTAAGGGGGTACTTGTACCCCTACCATATCACCAAAAAAGGTTACAAAAGTGTTAAAAATGACAAGAGACAGTTTTTGACAATTCCTTTATTAAAGTCTTCTTCTTTCCTTCATCCTTCGGTTTCTTCCTCCTTCTTCTTCTTCCTCCGATCCTCTGCTTCTTGCACCGGTGTTCTCGTTCGGCATCTTCCTCCATGGCGTCCCCTTTTCCACGCTTCGTTCTCAGGCTGCTCCGCGCCATGGGAGGCTCCCGCTGTGTGACGCTTCTCTTCTTCTGACACTAATATAACAGAACCGGGTGTCAGAAGAACTGTCAGAAGAAGAGAAGCGTCACACAGCGGGAGCCTCCCATTGCGTGGAGTGGCCCAAGAATGAAGCGGGGAAGAAGAGACGCTGTGGAGGAAGATGCCGGACGAGAACACCGGAGCAAGAAGCAGAGGATCGGAGGAAGAAGAAAATGGAGGAAGAAGAAGATGGAGGAAGAAACCGAAGGATGAATGAAAGAAGAAGGAAGAAGGAAGGCATCGCTCGGGTCCGGTGCGAGTGCCCGGCGGCCGCGATGTCCGCCGGGCACCCGCGATTGCCCGTTAAAACAACGGGACCGGGCGGGACCGTGGAGCTGTGTGTGTAAACACACAGCTCCACGTCCTGTCAGCGGGGAGGAGACCGATCATGTGATCCCAGTACAGAGGATCACATGATCGGTCTCCTCCCCTTAAGTCCTCTCCCCCTACAGTTAGAATCACTCCTATTAGGGACACACATTAACCCCTCCAGCGCCCTCTAGTGTTAACCCCTTCCCTGACAGTCACATTTACACAGTAATCATTGCAATTTTATAGCAACGATCGCTGTGTAAATGTGAATGGTTCCAAAAATGTGTCAAAAGTGTCCGAAGTGTCCGCCGCAATGTCGCAGTCACGAAAAAAAAATCGCAAATCGCCGCCATTACTAGTAAAAAAAAAAAAAAAAAAAAAAATTCAATAAATCTATCCCCTATTTTGTAGACGCTATAACTTTTGCGCAAACCGATCAATATACGCTTATTGCGATTTTTTTTACCAAAAATATGTAGAAGAATACGTATCGGCCTAAACTGAGGAAAAAAATTGTTTTTTTTAAAAAAAATGGGATATTTATTATAGCAAAAAGTAAAAAATATTGTGTTTTTTTTCAAAATTGTCGCTCTTCTTTTGTTTATAGCGCAAAAAATAAAAACCGCAGGGGCGATCAAATACCACCAAAAGAAAGCTCTATTTGTGGGAAAAAAAGGACGTCAATTTTGTTTGGGTGTAACGTCGCACGACCGCGCAGTTGTTAGTTAAAGCGACGCAGTGCCGAATCGCAAAAAGTGCTCTGGTAAGGAAGGGTGTTTAAAAGCCCTGTATTGAAGCGGTTAAAGGGGGCTTTCAGATTCCGATAAGCCCCCCGCCCGCAGACCCCCACAACCACTGGCCAGGGTTGTGGGATGAGGCCCTTGTCCTCATCAACATGGGGACAAGGTGCTTTGGGGGGGGGACCCCAAAGCACCCTCCCAATGTTGAGGGCATGTGGCCTGGTACGGTTCAGGAGGGGGGGCTACCCCCTCTTTTCCTGTGGCCTGCCAGGTTGCGTGTTCGGATAAGGGTCTGGTAGGGATTTTGCGGGGGACCCCCAAGCCATTTTTTTGGCGCGGAGTTCCCCTTAAAATCCATACCAGACCTGAAGGGCCTGGTATGGATTTTGAGGGGGACCCCCACGCCATTTTATTTTTTTTTTGGCGCGGGGTTCCCCTTAATATCAATACCAGGCCCTTCAGGTGACAAGAATTTTTCCAAGTCACACCAAGATGCAGGGTATAGGGGACCGCCAGGCGGTTCAGTTTTTAAGATATTGGAATTCAAATTCAGATTATGTAACATTAAGCCCTGCCCACTTTGCACCCAATGTTATTTAAATTTAAAAACAAAGATAGCATTCTATTGCACTGCATCTGTGCTGATTTGTGCTGCAAAAATTAACGAATGTGCTGGTTTGGTTTCAGAGATATTATGCATTATAGTTGATGAAACCTCTCCCACTTTGCACCACATGTTATTACATTTTAAAAAAACAATTCTACAATTTGTTTGTGCTGATTTGTTCCACAAAAACAAACTTTTGTTTGTTCGGTTTTTGAGATATTGGACATTCAACGTTAGATTATGTAACCTAAAGCCCCTCCCACTTTGCACTATGTTATTACATTTCAAAAACAAATATACCATATTTATGCTGCATTGGCAGGAAAAACAGGCATATTGGTATAGTGTATTTTTTTCATATAGCACTCTCATTTTGTATCAAAAAGAATGGTTATGGGACTAGTTTATGCTTTTAGCCTGAGCTACCCTGAAAACCTAAAATATACCTTTGAAGTTTTTCAGAAGATCTTTTTAGCGCTAGATGTGGGGAATCTATCTTCAAAAGTTCACACTTTAACTGCTTGCCGCCCAGCCACCCTCATTATACTGCGGCAGGTCAGCTCTCCCACGCAAAAAACGCCATAGCCCACCCCCTACAGTTAGAACACACCCAGGGAACACACTTAACCCCTTGATCGCCCCTAGTGTTAACCTCTTCCCTGGCAGTGTCGTTTATACATTGATCCTTGCATTTTTATAGCACTGATCAATGTAGTAATGTCACTGATCACTGATTTGCTGAGAAAGAGGCTTTTTTTAAATGTTTACATTTGATGCTGCTTTAATAATATTACATTTGTAAAACTTTATAAATAATAAATGTTAATTTGTTTTGAAAGCCTGTTTCATGAGACTATACCTTTTTTTTTTTTTTTTAAATGATTGTATTATTTCTATATAAAAACCTCCACACATATATCAAATAGATTTGGAAAATAAGTTTTACCAACTTTAAAAAATGTTATTTTTAATAATATAGTTAATATCACTTAAAACTAAGTGTCTAAGTAATAGGGTAGCACAGTGGTGTAGTGGTTAGCACTTTCACCTAGCAGCAAAGGGGTTGCTGATTCAAATCCAACCACGACACCACCTGCCTGCAGTATGCATGTTCTACCCTGTGCCAGTGTAGACTTCCTCCCCCACTCCAAAGATATGCTGGTAGGGTAATTGTCTCTTGTATAAATTGGTCCTAGTATGAGTATGTATGAATGTGAGTTAGGGATCTTAGATTGAAAGCTCCTTGAGGGCAGGGACTGGTATGATGTATATGTACAACACTTTTGATGGTGCTATATAAGTACTTGAATGTATGTATGTAAGTTAATGTATGTGTTCCTAACATAAACTTTTCTATAAACTGGAAAAATTGAGTTGGCTATACTTGAACCTATGGTCTATAAACTGAAAAAATGTAGTTGGCTTTACTGGAACCTATGGTCTATAAACTGGAAAAATAGAGTTGGCTTTGCTTGAACCTACGGTCTATAAACGGAAAAAATTGAGTTGGCTTTACTTGAACCTATGGTCTATAAACTGGAAAAATTGAGTTGGCTTTGCTTGAACCTATGGTCTATAAACTGGAAAAATTGAGTTGGCTTTGCTTGAACCTACGGTCTTTAAACTGAAAAAATTGAGTAGGCTTTACTTAAAGCGGTTCTGCACCCATTTCATTTAGTAAATCTCTTTGCCTTCCAAATCAGGCAAAGAGTACTAAATGAAATGTTTTTTTTTTTTTTTTACTTACCTTGTAATTGATGACTTCCGGTCTTCTCTCTCTTCGGCGGCGGGCGGGGTCTCTGCGTCGATCGTCGTCACGCCGCACTGTCTCCTGGGATCTGGTGTCATTGATCCCAGGAGTCAGTGCGGGCATCTTCCGAAATCTCGCGAGATTTCGGCCACATCTTCCGAAATCTCGCGAGATTTCGGCCACATCTTCCGAAATCTCGTGAGATGTCGGCAGATGTGCCGTTACTGCGCACGCGCGAGTAACGGCGGTGCATGCTGGGCCATCTAAAGTGCCTGTGGGGTTTCACATGCCCACAGGCAAGATGGACCCCAGCAGACAAGAAGAAGACAAGAAGAAGATGAAGATGAAAACCGGCGGCGATCGAGATGGAAGATGGAACAGGTAAGTCCCCCAATTGAGCTATATGCCCTTGGCATATAGCCCAAAAAAAAAAAAAGAGTGCAGAACCGCTTTAAATCTATAGTTCCAGACAAGTTAAGGTATGTATTCCTAACTTAAAACAGTATGGTCTATAAACTGAAAAAAATTGAGTAGGACTTACTTAAAACAACAAAGTTGAAAACATGAAAAGTCTAATGAGTCAGACAAAAATAAGTTTAGTTGACAGTACTTAAAAAGCTGATGCAAATAGTTGCTTCAATTTTTTTGAGTAGACCCAGCACACAATTTTTTACAGCTACTGTCATTGTACAGATAAGGTGCTTCTGGGAATTTGGGGAAGAAGCATTCAATTATATATAACTTGTAATGCTCAACAACGATTTGGTGGGGTGAGGAACTGCAGTCTGCTCACATCATTTGTAATAAAAACATCTTTGCCCTTCTGAAGCTTCTCTCCAACCACTTTGCATATTATTTTATATATACTGTGATTCTGTACTTGCCAAATAGGCTGCAGAAATCTCCCTCCACTAGGTCTGGCTGCATCCATTTTAACTGTGGGCAGCTGAAGCTGCTACCTGTTCACTTCCTGTATTTACACAGACACACAGAGGCACACCTCCCGCTCTGCAGCCCTGCAGCTCTCATTGGCCCTCTTATGACTAATCCCCCTCCCTTCCTGGCAAACTCTCACGAGAGTGAGAGAGAGCTGTGCATGATGTCATAAGCCTAAGTTAATGACCAGACAAGAAAGAGGAAGTAGGCTGTATAAGGTATTTACTGGCAGAAAAAAAATGTTTTACTATCCAAAGTTAAAGTGATTGTAAAGGCTCGTTTTTTTTTTTTAAAACAACAAACATGTTATGCTTACCTCCTCTGTGCAGTGGTTTTGCACAGGTTTTGCACATAGCAGCCTAGATCCTCCTCTTCTCTGGTCCCTCTTCGCTGCTTCTGGCCCCTCCCTCCTATCAAGTGCACCCACAGGCAGAAGCTTCCTATGGGGGCACCCGAGCGATGTCACAGCTCCATGTGTCCATTTAGACACGAAGCCCGGACCTGCCCCCTCTCTCCCCTGATTGGCTGACTGACTTTGATTGACAGCCCCGGGAGCCAATGGCACTGCTGCTGTGTCTCAGCCAATCAGAAGGAGGCTTCTGGATGGCTTAGAAACTTGTGGACATTGCTGGGGAGAGAGAAAGAGACATTAGGTAAGTAATTAGGGGGTGCTGGGGAGGCTGCTACACACAGAAGGTTTTTTATCTTAATGCATAGAATGCATTAAGATAAAAAACCTTCTGCCTTTACAACTCCTTTAAAACATCAAGGGCAGAAGATTTAATAGATGAAAAGCTGAAAAAATGACTGAAGGTCCGCTTTAAGAAACATATATCAAATACACAAAAAAATACAACCTGTCCGATTAATATTTGGCTTTTATCTAGTTAAATTTTTTTTCCATACCTGGTTAAAATTTGCACAAAAGCATCACTCCTGCTCAGCTCATTTAGCAATTATACTTTTTCTTAGCACAATATGCAACCGTAAAAAGTGAGAACCCATCACACAATATTATTATGCACCGAGTCCTGATGTCCATTATACAACATACGGTTTAATGTACATAGGTGAATGCATTATTTGACCTTGCCTTTAATACATTCTTTATTTTTTGTTCCTCAAAGTAAATTTTTCATTTGAGTTGCATAGCTAAACTCACGCACACCAAACTGTATATTGCCCAGCGTGATTATTTCTGCTAAATTGGTCAAAGATTAATTAATTTGTTTTGGGCTATTTTTCACCTATGCAATTAAATACCATCAGCCTATTCATACAAAAAATATATAAAATCTAACCACCAAGTGCATTTCAATTATTGGACCTTCATCATTAAAGTGCTGCGCTGTGCAAACAAGTATATGGAAAGTAAAAAATATAAAAAAAAATATATATACACATTTTATTTTTTTATATTTTTTACTTTCCATATACTTGTTTGCACAGCGCAGCACTTTAATGATGAAGGTCCAATAATTGAAATGCACTTGGTGGTTAGATTTTATATATTTTTTGTATGAATAGGCTGATGGTATTTAACTACTTCCCACCCGGCCACTGTAGATATACGGCCGGGTGGGAGCCGTCTACTTCTGATAGGACGTTCCGGAACGTCCTTCAGAAGTAGCGATATCGCTTCGGCGCGATCCCGATGCGCTAGTGTCACCCGGACACGGCGCATCTCGGATCGGCAGGAGGGCTCGCGGATTGGCCCTCCTGATCACATGACGGCCGTGTCGAATCACAGCCGTCATGTGATGTAAGCAAACAGCCGGTTGATCGGCTCGCCTCTCCTCACACGGAAGTCGTCGGTGAGGAGAGGAGAGCGGATCGCTGCAGCCGGCTGGTGATCAGTGAGTATTAGCTGTTTTTTTTACAGCTTTTTACTCACTGATCACCAGTGTAGTGTCCCCACAGTGTAAACACACATGTCCCCACAGTTTAAACACACATGTCCCCACACATGTCCCCAAAACACACATGTCCCCAAATAATAAAAACACATGTCCCCAAATAATAAAAACACATGTCCCCCACATATGTCCCAGTAAAATAACATGTGCCAATGATTATCTGCACACATATGTCCGTGATCACCTGCACACATCTGTACATGATCATTTGCGTACATATGTCCGTGATCACGCAAACCAATTATTATACACTTAACGGAATTTGTTTTACTAAAAACATGTAGCAGAATACATTTTGGCTTAAATTTATTACAAAATTTGATTTTATTGGATTTCTTTTAAAAAAGAAAGGAGAAAATATTGTTTTTTTTCAAAATTTCCGCTATGTTTTCGCTTATATTGCAAAAAATAAAAAACAGAGTCGCGAATAAATACCACCAAACTAAAGCTCTATTTGTGCGAACAAAATGATAAAAAATTCATTTGGTTACAGCATTGCATGACCGCGCAATTGTCACTGAAAGTGTGAGAGCGCTGAAAGCTGAAAATTGGTCTGGGAAGGAAGGGGGCGAAAGTGCCTAGTATTGTAGTGGTTAATTGCATAGGTGAAAAATAGCCCAAAACTAATTAATTAATCTTTGACCAATTTAGCAGAAATAATCACGCTGGGTATATCTATATTTTATTATTAGAGATGTTTGATGGCAACAGTTAGCGCAATCTTTATTTTTCATACAAACTTTTGGTATCTTTCACACCTTGTAGGGTGAAGTTTTCAATTACCTGATTGCCTCAGACTGGGCCATATGTGAATGGTCCCTCATTGCGCCTGTAGTCCGCTAGATTTACACAAACTGGATATTGGCTGATGTGGCAGACTGCATTCTACATGGCACCCTGGGCAGGATCCCACTTAGGAAAGAGGTAAAGGGCATGGCAATGATCAATGTTAACTTAGACTTTTTTTCATCTGCCATGGTTTATTGCATTTCTACACTTCAAGCAGGTTGGTAAACTAAATGTTTATTCTACATACAAAGTGGTGCAGGATGTACCCTTGACTCTAGTCTACCTGCCATTGAATGCAAAATGTCCAAAGATAATAACTGTGAATTAACAAATTAGGAACTTTCAGTATTGTGTCATATCACAACGGTAACAGCAGGGTATCCCCAATGATTCTGAGCTCTTTCCAGACATACAATGAAGCTTTGTTTGGATTCTACTAACATGTTGACAAAGCAGCTCACTAAACGCCTCATAGGCTGGTTAACATTACAGTAAAATGGGAATGTCACTTTACACAATACAGATCTGCATAATTTGCTTGTAAAGTTGTGCTGGTGACTTTCTACTAATCAAGGATAATACACAATAATTAAACAGAGAAAGTTTGTATTAAATTAATTGTCCTTTCATCTGGACAGACTGTTTGCCTAAACAAGAGCTTAATAAGGAAGCACAAGGAACTTTTATCGAAGCAGCCATGATTTGTCATTTGTGTTTCTCACGATTGGTTTCACTCTTGTTATCAGAGATACACAAACCAGTATCACTCAATCAGCTTCAACACCATCATTAACAAACAACTTCACTTTAATAAAAGATAGAGCGAGACATTAAGGTAGCAGATGAGGCATTTCTAAACCTTATGGATAGGCTTTCATACAATTATATGACTAGCATTGGGGACTTTATCTATAAAAGTTCATTGCTGATTTTAATGCTACCTATTGACATAAGATGATTGTCTTCTCACCTACTGGCCGATGATGAAAACAAGGAATGATTACATGTTTCTTTGGCTACTCCCATACCTCCCAACTTTATGAAACAATAAAGTGAGACATCTTTTAGCACACAGTTTGTAGGCAAAGGACATGTCTCTGAGACGGCCCCAATTACATGGACCACAAAGATCTAATATGCAGAACATGATTGACTAAACCACACACGTGCTTTTTTTATCTCTATTTTTTCATTATATTGCCTGTTCAAAATAACAAATTCAGAGTTTGGTCAAAAAGTTTAGTGCAGAGTAGCACTTTAGGTAGTAAAAGTAAATTTTGTATAGAGATGTACACATCAGACCAAAAAGATGGACAACTGAAGCTGCGAAAGGGGCAGAGAAATTTGATCTCAAAAGCGAGACAGTCCCTCCAAATGAGGGGCAGTTGGAAACTATGGCTAGTCTTGGACTATGGTGCCATCTCTGGGCTTACTGATTCGAAGGGAAGGTCGTCTTTTTGTCCAGATGAATGCTATTGTTGATCATGAGTTCCAATATCTACACAGGTTGGCTGGTTGCTTAGGTGGTGTAACTGAATATTTATTCCACAGTCATTCAGTAGAATAGTTGTGTAGTTCTCAGATCTTTTGACCAAAGTCCCATGTTACATACACTAGTATTGGGGTGCTTTGTGCACTGTTGTGCAGTCATGTTAGAACAGGAAAGAGCCATCCCAAAACTGTTACCACAAAGTTGGGAGCATGAAATTGTCCAAAATGTCTTGGTATGCTGACGCCTTAAGAGTTCCCTTCACTGGAACTAAGGGGCCAAGCCCAACCCCTGAAAAACAACCCCACACCATAATCCCCCTCCACCAAATAATTTGGACCAGTGTTTGGACCAGTGTACAATGCAAGGTCCATAAAGACATGGATGAGCGAGTTTGGGGTGGTAGAACTTGTCTGACCTGCACAGTCCTGGCCTCAACCGGATAGAACACCTTGAATTAGACTGGAGACTGCGAGCCAGGCCTTCTCGTCCACATCAGTGCCTGACCTCACAAATGCTCTTCTGGAAAAATTGTCAAATATTCCTATAGACACACTCCTAACCCTTGTGGACAGCCTTCCAGGAAGATTTGAAGCTGTTATAGCTGCAAAGGGTGGGCCAACTCAATATTGAACCCTATGGTCTAAAACTGGGATGCCTTTAAAGTTCATGTGCATGTAAAGGTAGGTGTCCCAATACTTTTAGTAATATAGTGTATTAAGGTTGAATAAAGACATGTATCAATAGATTCAAGAAAGAAAGAGAGGAGAGAGATAGAGTGACAGTAGGCAAAAGGCCTAGAGTGCCATTATCCCAAACCAACAAATGGCTACAACAAAGTAGACATGCGCGCCATCAATAAATTTGTTCCGTTTCGTTCTGTTCCGTTTATTATTAGAATTATTTCATAATTCGTGTCCGAAATTCAATTTGGATTTGTACGAAATACGAATTTTCGTTAGGTTCGTTACAATTATGATGAATTTATCATTATGAGGGGCTCCCACCATCCCTGTGCTGACTTCCTGGGTTTTTTAACTTCATCATAACGAATAATCATAATTAACGAACATTCTTATTTTGTCCGATTCTGAATCTCCCATCGACTACCAGTACCAGTCTCCCACTCCCATATTAAAAAAGGTAATTTTCCCAACCCTCACTCAGCAGCAGAAGAAAACCTCTGATTGGTCAACAAAGCACCAAGCACGTTTCCGTTGTAACGGAATTTGGATCCAAAATTCGTAAACGTATTTCGTACAAAATTCGGAAGCATAGCAATTCGTATTTCGGATCCTCTGAGATTACGGAGATTCATACGAATTTTCGATTCGTACAAAACTAATCTCACATGTCTACAACAAAGTAGGGACTTTTAAGGATAGTACCCAAGGATATAAATTTTGAACAACCAACTACAAAAATCACTTATATATTTGCCCTGTACTGAATGCCCCATTTCACAGATAGTGGGTTGTGGTCAATGCATTTCACAGCTAGCTCCATGTCATCAGGTCCACCAGTGAAAAGGTTAGAAGACATTCCATTGATCTCAATATAGTGGTCACAATTCTTTTATGGCATCACATGATTACATCAATCTGAAATTACACTCATCCCCAGTAGGAAATAGCTAGTGGGTATTCATATATGGGACTAAGAGGTAGGTCCAGGATTCAATGTTGTCATGGCATAAGGTGGTAGGTAATATTGGAGTAGACCTCATCCCTTCCCAATCCACAGTGTGGAAAGCCCAAAGCTCTTCCTATATTACAACTGTATATATGATTTTCTTTTGAAATGTTGTATGATATGACTAATACATTTGGAAATACTTTTGTATACCTTTGTTTTGAATTTATATGCCTGGGTTCTACCCTAGAAAGTCATTGACTTTACTTTTTTGTGGTCATGGCTATCAAGTTCAACCAAAAAGCATAAATTAAATAAAAAAACTTGTATCCTTAAAACCCTAGACCTGCAGTTGATCCTAATGACTATCTGTAAGGCTACTATATGTTTTGGTTACTGTGGCAAGCTTCTCACACTGCTACCCATGTTTTTTTTCTCCATATAGATAGTCTTTAGTTTTCTTCAGCACTCTTAAGCTGCTCATATAATAAAAGTCACATTTATTGTATTTTTCCAGGCCACATTTTTTACAACAAGGAAGAAACATGGTATATTGTTTCAGCTCCCTCCGTTTAATGAGCTTAATAGCTACTTGTTCCTCACACACACAAATCCCCCTTCAGACGCACGCTTGGCAACTTGGCAAAGACATCGATTTGCTTACTATATCAAATGACGGCAGTGATTCACTGTGTTTCCTTTATTTCTTTATTTCTGTGGTTTAACTCATTAACTGCTATATTAAACAGTAAACGGCTGTACTTAGTAATAGCATGGAGTGAGCAATATGTGGTGACAAAGCAAAGCTCTAACTGGAGTAAATATATTTTCTGAATTTGGAGACTGCCAGTGGTTGTTTGTTGATTTGCTTATTGCAGTAGTATATTAGGTGATTAGGATATCTTTAACCTGCTCGGAATGTACTGCGGATGGGCGGCCCATGCAGGCAAAGTGACGTACCTGTATATCGCTGTTTGCTTCCGGGTTTAGGGAATGTGCATGTGCCCCCCCCCACCCCAACGCTCACTATGATTGTACACAGCGGGAGTCTGTCAGCGAGTCCTGACCAATGATATATGGCCGGGACCTGCTGATCAGCTGTGTCCAATTACAGCCCACAGCCCTGTGTTGACAATCAACAAAGGGCTCTGTACAGAGGGAACAATCTCATTGTTTCTTAGCCCTGCAAAGCAGGGCTAAGAAACAAAAAGATATGTTAGTAAAAGCAGCACACATTACGCATTGTTAGGTACATATAATCATCCAGCAAGGCCACATTGCATGACTCCAGATCAACTTTCTTTATAAACCTTCTGCAAGTCTGCTGCAAGTTCTGGTTCAGTCATGCTGTGCAATAGTCATCCCACCACAGGGGTCACTGTGGCTGAATTTAAATGCTGTAGACTTGCAGAGCTCTTGCTGTAGACTCACCACTGCAACTTTGCTCTTGCTAGAGACTTGCCATGCAAATTTACTATAAATTGGAAAAGTGTCAACTAGAACTTGTGCTTCGAGTGCTCTGCAAGTGTACAACTTGCTAGAGAAAATGTGCAGATAACTTTCTGAACATTTTCTCTAGCAAGTTGTACACTTGCAGAGCACTCGAAGCACAAGTTCTAGTTGACACTTTTCCAATTTCCAACAGACTTACAATTCAACACTGCCACAAACTTATGACAAGTTATCCTTGCTATCTGGGTATATACTATAGTTTTTAGAAGCTATAACTTTCACACAAACCAATGAATATACACTTATTTGGATTTCTTTTTATCAAAGACATGTACCAGAAAACATTTTGGTCAAAATTTATGAAGAAATTAGATCTTTACATTTTTTTACTGATTATGTTTTATAGCAGAACGTAAAAAATTATTGTTTTTTTTTTTTCAAAAATGTGGTCCTTTTTAGTTAATATCGCAACAATTAAATGGTGATCAAATACTAGGGGTTGATCGAGGGGTTAAATGTGTGCCCTAAGGAGTGATTCTAACTGTGGGGGGAGGGGACTGACTGGGGAGGTGACCGATCGGTGTCCCTATGTACAAGGGACACACCATCGGTCTCCTCTCCTCTGACAGGACGTGGATCTGTGTGTTTACATACACAGATCCACGGTCCTGCTCAGTTACTGGGCAATTGCGGGTGCCCGGCAGACATCGAGACCCCAGTGACGCAGCGGGGGCGTGTGCGCCCCCCTAGTGGCCCGGGAAGCAGTCACGTCATATGACGGCGGCCCAGAACGAGAGCTGCCTCATCCCGCCGTCATATGACCGTGGACCGGCAGTTAGTGGTTAAAGAACGACAGGAAGCCACGCATTACAGATAATTAAATCCCCCCAATCCAAAAAGATCAAGGTAAAACAAATACTAGGTGCTTTACAGAAAGGGGACTGCCATTATTTTTTTTACAATTATGGATTTAGTGTATTTTGTAAAATGAATGTTAATCCCACCCTTCTGTTCATTCAAGCTCACTATGAAATCCTGCTTGTTACTATGGTAGCTCTACAGAATTAGGTTGAAAGAAAGTTCAAAGTGTTTGTAAACCGTTCTCTTGTTTGTTCCTTTTGGCCTGTTAAATATACAATTGAAAGCATTTTGTCGAAAACATACCCGTTGATCATGTCAGAAATTCAGAGCTCTCCTGTTTACACTTCCTGTGTTAAGTCAATGAATCTTTTTTGAGCCCTCTCAGTCCTTAATCTGGACTACAGAACAATTATTCTGCATACACACGGTTGGAATTTACGATGGAAACAGTCCGATGGGAGCTTTTCATCAGATTTTCCAACCGTGTGTATGCCCATCGGTCTTTTTCTGTCGGAATTTCTGATGGACTTTGGATTGAGAACCTGTTCTTATTTTTTCCGACGGAAAACCCTTCTATCGGATTTTCCGATCGTGTGTATGTAATTCCGACACGCAAAATTCTGACGCATGCTCGGAAACAATTCGACGCATGCTCTGAAGCATTAAACTTCCCTTTTATAGTGCTGTCGAACGTGTTGTATGCCGCGGTGTTATTGACCGTCGGAATTTGGTGTGACCGCGTGTAGGCAAGACAGTCGGCAATTCCGACGAGAAAACCATCAGAGCTTTTTCCAACGAGAATTCCGACCGTGTGTACGCGGCATTAGTCCCTGGGTTGTAGAGATGAGAAAACAGGGAGGGATTCAGTAGCTTAGCCAGTGGCAGTCTGTCCATTGGGGCACCCGAGCGCCGCCCCCTCTCTCTGCGCCACCCCCTATATGCATAATGGATAGATTCATGCATAGCAACGGCGGCCAGCCCTATTCATGCATCCGGCCCCTTTCAGGGCACTGGGTGCATGAATTACAGCGGCCAGGTTTTTTTTAAGCACCTGATTAGAGCCAGAGGCTCTAATATGCTTCAAAATAGGGTGGGCTTGGGTCACAGAGAGTGTGCTCCAATCTCACCCAGGTGTGTTACAACAACAAATAAATATTCACTGTTGAAACACTAATCCTCAATCCAGACAATCAGAAGCGGGTGTGAGACCTGTTTTCTGATTGGCCGAAAAGAGAAGAATCACAATTGGCTGCCGAGGAGAAGGAAGGAAAAGGAAGCTGTCCTCGCTGTGATGACCAGGAGAACAGGAGGCCACCACCACCACTGAGCAGGGGAAGCCATAGGGTAAGTGCTACCTACTAACCGATTGACCGACTGATGGGGGGGGATGATTGGCATACTGTTTAGCAAAAGACTGCTGGTCAGGGCTGACACCATTCAGTCCACTAAAATGTTGTTTGTTAACTAACAACAGGATCGACAGGCATTTTTCTGTATTTACAGTATCATAAAGAAAGATAAAACTTGTCCAATGTGCATGTGTTGCAGAGATGCACTACATATGTGTTTACTTTGCTCATATAGTCGCTTTAATATTTGGTGGTAGCTTTTTAACAAGTTCAACAGTTTGGTTGTCACATCTGTCTCGATAACTAACACTTCTTTGGTAGCATACAAAATATATGGAGAGGCAAAAGATAAAATGTATTAGCTAATGTCCAGTTATCTACCTATCATACTTTATAGCCAATAGGGAGCAAAAATAGTGAAAAGTATTAAGCCACGGTGTCACTACAAAAGATCTGATCACTGTTTTCTGAATAGAAAGTATTAGGTCTTTGGAGCTCGGGGGCGTTCTGGCAATAATGTGCATGCAGACACCAGCACATGATGCATTATCACCGTTCATTTGTGAATCTGAGCATTTGGTTATTAGTTCTGTTATGATAACATGTCTTTTTTGCATTAGATCTCATACTGAAGATATACAGCTATGCGTGCCTAGGCACCAGAGGTGTAACTAGAACCTTCAGTGCCCCGGTGCAAGAAACCATGAAGGGCCCCCCTGACCCCCGGGGCGACCCAGCCCCATACTTCAAGGGGCCCATGTGTCACCCCTGTACACCTGGATAGGAAGAGCGGCGGTAACGGCATATAGAGGACCCGATCCCCTCCATTTTCTTCCTGCAGCCATGACTTCAGGAGGAAAATGGAGGGTATTGGTTCCTCTATATGCCGCCCGCTGCCCCTCCTATCCAGGTGTACAGGGGTGACACATGGGCCCCCTGAAGCATGGGGCTGGGATGAGTGGCAGCGAGCGGTGGTGGCAGTGATGGGGGAATGGGATGGGATAAGTGGTGGCAGTGGTGGGGGGGTTGGATGGGATGAGTGGCAGCAGTGGTGGGGGGATGGGATCAGGTTTGGCTGTGAGGGGGGATAGATCACTGGCAGTGGTGAGGGTGAGGGGGGTGGAATCAGTGGTGGTGTGGGGGGATGGGATCAGTGGCGGGGGTGGTGGGATCGGTGGTGGTGGTGGGGGGTGGAATCAGTGGCAGCGGCAGTGGTGGTGAGGGGGGTAGGATCAGTGGTGGGGGTTGGTGGGATCAGTGGCGGCAGCGGTGATGGTGGTGGGATCAGTGGCGGCGGCGGTGATGGATGGTGGTGGGATCAGTGGTGGCGGTGATGGTGGTGGGATCAGTGGCGGCGGCGGTGATGGTGGTGGGATCAGTGGCGGTGGCGGTGATGGTGGTGGGATCAGTGGTGGCGGCGGTGATGGTGGTGGGATCAGTGGCGGCGGCGGTGATGGTGGTGGGATCAGTGGCGGGGGTTGGTGGGATCAATGGCAGCGGCGGTGATGGTGGTGGGATCAGTGGCGGCAGCGGTGATGGTGGTGGGATCAGTGGCGGCGGCGGTGGTGAGGGGGGGGGGGGTGGGAGCAGTGGTAGTGGTGGTGCTATCCTCCCCCACCACCACCTCTGCCTCTTACTGATCCCATCCCCCCACCACCACCACAGATCTCATCCCTATCCCATGGGGGGATAGGGATAATATCTGTGGTAGTGACGAGGGTCAGTAAGAGGCAGAGGTTGGGATCAGTTGCACTGACTATTTTGTCACTTACTTTGTCAGTCGATTCCTTCCCCTTCATCATTACTCCCTTACCTCCAGGAATGCTCCTGTGTCATGGTATCTCCTGCAGAGGGGAGAGCTTCTCCCCCTTCACTGCATTGGTGTCAGCCGGTCAGCTGACTTTTCCTTCCAGCGTCTGCCTCCTTACATGGCTTCCCTTGACAGCGGAGAACGGGCGGCCCCTGACAGCGGAGAACGGGCGGCCCCTGACAGCGGAGAACGGGCGGGCGGCCCCTGACAGCGGAGAACGGGTGGGCGGGCGGACCCCATGGACAGCGTAGAACTTGCGGGCGGGCCCCTAGACAGCGGAGAACGTGCGGGCGGGCCCCTGATGGCAGAGAACGTGCGGGGGGGCCCTGATGGCAGAGAACGTGCGGGCGGGCCCCTGACGGATGAGAATGTGCGGGCGGGCCCCTGACGGGGAGAACATGCGGGCGGGCCAGTGGGCCCCCCCACAGTGACGGAACTTCAGGGCCCAGTCGCAAGTGCGACTGGTGCGACTGATGCGACCCTGGTAGTTCCGCCACTGCTAGGCACCCTCACATACCGGGAAGTGCACTGCTGTTTTTCAGGAGAAATTTAAGACAATTCAAGAATTTTCTCCTTATCTACTCTACTAATTCTTCTGATACTATTACTGTATTATCAATGAATCTTCCTTGAAATAAAATTCCTTATACTTCATATAAGTAAGTAATTACCCTAAGTCAACTTTTTTCATCATTTTTTTTTTAAAGCCCATGGTGTGTGGAACACACTCTAACACCCGGTGCAAAAAAAGTGCACACACAACACATGATAACACAGAAAAGTGCACATGGCCCCCCTCCGAAGAGAAACAAAAAGAGAAAATCCCCTAAGGTGGACTTTAAAGGCACACTAAGTTTATAGAAAATTTAAGAGTATTGAAAGTATTATAGTATGAAAATTAATTTATTCATAGTTACACATAATAGTTAAAATATGGAATAAACAGTTCATAACACATATGTCACCATATTTGGACAAGACATATATGAAGTCCTCTAGCATCCAACGCGTTTCAGAGTACAGTTTTCTCCTTCTTCAGGGGTGTATGAAGAGGATAATGTATATGTGTTGTTAGGTGACAGAGTGAATGCAACATTCCATTGAGTTACGTTTTAAATACAGAGAAGATATATATATATCAATAAAAGCTGGAACTGCTGGTTCTCTACTTCAAAAACATATACATCAAAGAGAGGCTATGTGAGGCAATGTGAGGTCACCCAGAGAGCCGACTCATCACTTCCTCCACGTCCCACAGAGGGGGAGTGGCCAGAAGGATTCACTGGAGCCAAAGGTGGAGAGATCCTGAATATTGCCGATGGCGCTCGACCAAGATGAAGGAAGATGATGTCAACTTGAACCAGAGCATTGAAAACAAATGACTGCATGGCCCCGCCCCCCTCTGACGCCCGGGAAAGCCATAGGGAAGTCCCTATGCATCAGAGGGGGGCGGGGTCACCCGCGAACGTCACGGTGTGGCCCTGCCCTTAGTTATAAAAGAACTGTCACCTGCGAGGACGCGTCATACAGTGGTTGCCTCCCATGGAGGCGGGTCGGTCGCAGCTTTTTTTTTTTGGTCCGCGGAGCGAGAGAAGAAGATGAATGGACTTTTTAATTTTTTTATTTTTTTTAATAAAGGACTTGTCCCAAGCCGTGTCTTGTCATTTGTATCATTTTGACACTTTTTTAGTAAAATGGTAGGTGTACGTATGTACCCCGTTACCATTTCACACAGGGGGAGGCCGGGATCTGGGGGTCCCCTTGTTAAAGGGGGCTTCCAGATTCTGATAAGCCCCCCGCCCGCAGACCCCCACAATCACCGGGCAAGGGTTGTGGGGATGAGGCCCTTGTCCCCATCAACATGGGGACAAGGTGCTTTGGGGGGCTACCCCAAAGCACCCTCCCCATGTTGAGGTCATGTGGCCTGGTACGGTTCAGGAGGGGGGCGCTCTCTCACCCCCCCTCTTTTCCTGTGGCCTTCCAGGTTGTGTGCTCGGATAAGGGTCTGGTATGGAATTTGGGGGGGGACCCCCACGCAATTTTTATTTTTTCATTTTGCTCTGGGGTTCCCCTTAATATTCATACCAGACCCAAAGGGTCTGGTAATGGACTGCTGGATCCCAATGCCGTTTTTTTTTTTTATCTGTATTGCCGGGACCGACAATTCATTATAACCGCGAGAACTTTTAAATTACTTTTTTTCCTTTAGAAATGTCAATTTGTGCAGGGAATGTTATAAACGCGGGAAAAATGTGCCACTTTACAGGCATACTATAGACACCCCCCAGGTACGAAATTTAAAGAAATATTTCACTTTTATTGTTTCACTTTAAGCATTAATAAAATCACTGCTCCTGAAAAAATAAAAAATTTTAAACTTTTTTTTAGCATTGATACATGTCCCCTGGGGCAGGTCCCAGGTCCCCAAACAATTTTATTTTTATTAAATATTAAGGTATCTTGAGTTCCCGCTGGTGATCATTTTCAGAAAGACAGAAAGTGATGGGAAATAGAAAATTTACAGTGCCATGAAAACAAGAGGTAAGGACCATCTCTTCTGGTGGCAACTGTTTGAGTGAGGAATTTCTCTAACATTGTAAAGATATCCTTTCATGTTCTGCTGTGCCTCTGGAATGGGAAGTAAACAAAAATAAACTGACAGGAGTCTTAACCCTTCCCTACTGTATCTAGAACCCAAAATTGGCTACACATACATTTTAATTACTGTGCCACAAGCACAGAGTCCCACAAACACCTAAAAACCTCAGAATGATCATTTCAAAAAAGTAAAATTCTTACACTTCATTAGCTTTTTTACACACAAAATATAGACACAGAACATAGACATAGGGCTGACACATTGTCTGGGCCTCCCTTAAAGAAGAGCATTAAAACAGTTAGGGACTACATAGAACCCAGAAATTCAAGAAAACAAATGCTTTGATGAGAATTATGTAAATACAATATGACAAATATAGTACGAGGGTCAGGAGAATATACCGGTAATCTACATATAATACAGAGGAGGCAGGAATATATAATATCCAGAGTAAAGAATGAGGAGTATATCAGGAGTGTATAACCTACGGAGCAGAGGGGTCACAAATAAGTAATGTACAGGCCAGTGTTCAGAGTTCAGTGGTCACAAGCAGTGGCGGCCTGTCCATTAGGGGTGCCCGGGCACTGCCCCCCCTATCCTCGCCAGCCCCTATATGCAGTAGATAGATTAATGCATAGTGTCTGGAGCCCACTCAGGTGTGTTGCAAATTACAATTTGCTGTCTCCCGATTGGCCAAAATGTCAGGCGATTCTATTGGACGTCTAGTGCCGGGAGGAGGAGAGAGGAGAAACCGTGGAAGCTGCTCCAGTAGAGGACACCTGTCACCGTAGCAGATTTCCCCGAGCCCGCCACGCCTTCACCGCCCGCATCCAAGGTAAGGACAGCAGGTGGTGGTGGTGGGGGGGGGGGCTGCTGTGTTAGTGCCATGGGGGGGCTACACCAGCGGCCCGGGGGGGTTGTTTGCCACCCCCCCAAAAAAAACACCAGCCGCCACTGGTCACAAGTATGTAATGTATTGCCATCCATAGGTGGTGCAGTGGCCATAAGTATGTAATATGACAATATGGGTTATGTACCATACAGCACAGTGTTTAGAGAATGACGGGCAGGAATAATTGCATACTTTCAACCTCTGAACTCTGTATGTGCTGTAAGCTGTGCTGTCCATTGCACATTGACTGATGTGCAATGCAGTGCAGTTGTCAGAAGTACCTAACACAAAGCATGGCATTCTGGCAAAATTACCCTCCCCAGTAAGCAAAAATCTCTGTAGCAACCCCCCCACAAAAATCTCCCCTTGTCACACCTTAACCCCCACCCCACTCCAGCAAAATCCCCCCACAAAAAAACAAACTCCCTTCCCTCAAACTACCCTGGCAAATATTCCTCTATAGCAACCCCCCTCCCCCAAGCAAAACCCCCTCACAGCACAAATCCTGGGAGCAGATTTATCCTAAACTTCAAACTGCAGGACAATTAGGGCAACCTTGCCTAGAAGGGGTTGGCGAATGCACACTGTCACCATAGCTCAATATGGCATAGCTCAAACTGAGAAGAAAAATGGTGTTGGGACCAAGGGCTCCAAGAAAGAGTGATGCTAGTAAAGACACAGACACAGACACCCACTAAGGGTCTTTAGTAGCCTTGAGTGAGTCTGGGCATCCAGTGTGTTACTTTGAGGTAAGCTTTATTTCAATACCTTATTATACAATACTGTATGTCCCAAATCAGACAGTAGTGGGACAACTCTTCACAGAGGTGTCTTGACCCAGCAGTTTGTTTATGCAACAAAAACCTGTTTGTAACCTGAATGTTTCATCAACTTAATGAGGTCTTTAGTACTAGCCAGCTGGAATGAACACTGCAGAATTTTGTATGTTCTATTCTTGTTTTAAAAAGGTTGCTTTGCCCCAGAACATCCACCCTTCACTCATTTGGGGCTTGTCTGACTATAATTAGAAGACTTCATTATATAGTAATAGCTCCAAGAGTTCATTGGAAGCCCATCCTCTCTGAGCGGCAGGGAACTCACTCTGGTGCCACTCTCTCTCCGGAGGTGCTGGCTGCCACCCTACTCCAGCCACTCAAACAAAACAAGGATAAACACATTACCCTCTCTTTACTTTGGACTCTTCCCTGCAAAGTGGTTTCACTAGTTTTCCTCACGTAGCAAACATTAACATGTCTTTGATCTCTTCCTGCTATGTACGTGGTTACAGTTATGGGCGCTACTTGATATCTTTTGTTCTCTTGTGCTATATATTTTCAGGGGTGATAGATTATTGTTTATAATCTACATAAATGTCTCTTTTGCTGCCAACAGTCAACTACTGCTTTTTCCTGTTAACATTCTGAGAAGAAAAATAAATCTCATCATACAGCTCGTGAGTGGTGAAAATGCTGAATCTACTGGGAAGGTTCTACGCTGACAGAGAATGCCTTGATAAAAATATAATAGTATTGCTAGAAATGTCTAGTCCATACTGCTCAGGCAGTAAATCTTCCTGTAGAATCTTCATTTGAACCGGTGTATGCTTTTAAACTGGTCTTACAGTAAAATTGGCCAGACCTCCCCACTTTACAAATTGTAGGATAAATGATCCGCACTCCGGTTGTTGCTCTTAAAATATCTTCATTTTATTGAAAGGCATAGTGCATAAATGCAGATAAAGACAGTTGACGCGTTTCAGCCTATAATGCCTTGTCAAATGTTTTTATCTGCGTTTGTGCACTATGACTTTTCAATAAAATTAAGATTTAAGAGCAACAACCGGAGTGTGGATTATCTTTCCTACATTACTTTACTCAGCCAACGACTGTGGATCGAGCACCCGGGAGCTCTGCTATCTATAGGTTGTATGGGTAGTAGCACTGACTTTTCTGTTTACGCTTTACAAATTACCTACTCTTATAGTCAGTGTAAAATGTATGTGTAAAAAAAACTGAAATAATACTTACCTTTAGGGGCATTGCTAGGATTGTTAAAGAACTGGGGCACCATTGTGCACCCTAAGGAGAGTAGTAATTTGATGCACAAATCATCCCCCCCCTCCCAAATACAAGTTTCCCAGCAAAAATACTTAATCTCCCCCCCCCCCCCCCCCCCATTCCACCAGAATTGATCCCCTCCCCTCCAAATCCCCCCTCTTAGCACAAATCTTCTACCTCCACAAACCCACTTTTCCAGCATAAATTGTCCCTCCTCAAAAAATCCTAAACACTCCCTACAATTATTCTGACCCTAAATTCCCCCTCCCAGCACTGATCCTCTCTCCCACAAATGCCCCCCCAAATATCCTTTCCCCCTCAAATCTCTTCTCCAAGTACAACCCCCCCAGCACACATGCTCTCCTCCCCCAAATCCCCCAAGCGCTAGTCCTCTACCCTCCCAATTGCCCCCAACAAAAATCCTCTCCCCTCCAAATGATCTCTCCCAAGCAAACCCCTCCCCAACATAAATTCTATCATCTCCTAATTCTCCCCCCAGCACAAATCCACCTGCCAGCACTAACCCCCCCCCCCCAATCTCCACCTCCAGGCCAAATCATCTTCAATCAAATGACCCCTCCTAGCACAAATTCTCTCTCCCCAATTCCATTTTCCCAGCACAAGTCCCCCCCAGTCCCACTTGCCTACTGGGCACTTTTACTCCCTTACTGCCCAGGCCAATTTTCAGCTTCCAGCGCTGTCACACTTTGAATGACAATTGCGCGGTCATGCAATGCTGTACCCATATGACATTTTTACAATTTTTTTTCACACAAATAGAGCTTTTTTTTTAGATGCACTTAATCACCACTGTTTTATTTTTTGCAAAATAACTAAAAAAGTCAGAACATTTTGAAAAAAAAAAGTTTTCCATAGTTTGTTATAAAATTTTTCTCCTTCACTGATGTGCCTTGATGAGGCTGCACTGATGGGCACTGATAGGCTACGATGGGCACTGATGAGGTGAATTGATGGACACTGATGAGGCGACACTGGTCGGCTCTGATGAGGCTGCACTGATAGACGGTTTGGGAGTAGGCAGCTACATTTTAAAAATACAATGTAAAATTGACAAGGGACACCAACATAGTTGTATCTTTGATTTTAAAAACTACGTGATAAAGGTGTTGTGGTAACTTGCCCAAAAAATATAATTAAAAAAAAGAAGCATAATAATATTATTCTTGATATCACTAGAATAAAAAAGCCTTTGAAAATATGTTTGGCAGAACTCCATCAGTATCACCAGCAAAGCAGCTTCATTATTATCACATTAAAGAAGAAGAGAATTGTGCGCTGCATTTCTAGATTTCATAATTTGCCACTTCACGAATGTTAATTCTCCATTACGAACGCTAGTTTACAAGACCGACCACTTATGGCTCGTCCTTGCTTCCAAGCATGCGTGTTTGTACTTTGGACTTTTGTCCAAAGGACTTGTGTACACACGCTCGGAAAATCCAACAACAGACATTTGTCCGGGGATAATTTATAAACCTGCCATCCAACATTTGTCCACGGAAAGTTGGCCAACAATTGTCTGATGAAGCATACAAACAGTCGGATTTTCTGCCAACAGCCTGTTATCACACAATTCTCGTCGGAAAATTCAATCATGTGTACCCATTCACACTAGGTTAAACACACATTTGTAAATGTTTCACACATTAATCAGCATTTTGTAACGGCAGTCCATTTATTTATGAGTGGCCAACACACCACAGCTGACCAAAAATCAGATCTGCACTAAGTTTATCCAGTGCAATGCAATGCATAGTAGTGTGTTGCCGCACATTGCAGTGCTCTGCAACGCAAGTACATTGCGGTGCCATTCACACTAAATGGTTCCACAGCCCACCAACGCACATAACATGCAATATTGCAGTGCACTGATTTGAATGGGCCCTACAGCTTATTCTATAAAAAGTAAAAATGGTGACAGGGATGTATAGTATGAAGTAATTAATACCAACTAAGAACATTTCAGTGTAATGAAGTAAACTATCAAGAGATTTCTGGTTGCTACAGTATATCACCATTGCTCAATTCTGAATCAATGCTTCTCATATCTTTATCTTCTATTCAGTGGGAAGTAGACTTTCAGGAAGGATAACCAAACACCTCTACAAATCCCAGACACATACTGTATGTCTAGTCTTGTAAACACCCAAAACTCCTCAAGAAGGATTGTGATGTCACCCTCTCCTAGGCGCCATGGGCAGAAGCCAGATTTGTTTTGAAGTGTAAAATGAAAATTTTGCATAGGAGGGGGGTCTACTATTAACCTCCCTGGCGGTATTCCCGAGTCTGGCTCGGGGTGGAATTTCAGTACCATTAGCAGTAACCCCGAGCCAGACTCGGGATTGCATTGCAGGATACAGGGAAAGTTACTTACCTTGTCCCCTGGATCCTGCGATGTCTCCCCGCTGTGTGTGCGAGCTGTCTCCTCGATCGATTCACACAGTGCCGAGTGCCGCTGAGCTCTGTTCCCTGTGACGTTGCGACGCACGGCAGCGAAGATTGGCGCAAAATTCTAAAAAGTTAAAACACATACAGTACACTGTAATCTTACAGATTACAGTACTGTATACAAAAAATACACATCCCCTTTGTCCCTAGTGGTCTGTCCAGTGCCCTGCATGCATTTTTATATTATAAATACTGTTTTTTCTGCCTGGAATTTGGAGATTGTCCATAGCAACTAAAAAGTGTCCGTTTATGTCAAAAGTGGTTTTAGAAAACAGCGATAATAAATTAGAATCACTTGCAGAATTGAGCGATAGCGGTTTGTGGGGAAATTCGTCATCAAACACTAAATCTAATGACAACGACAATTCTGCAACTGAGCAAATTTCAGTGTTTTTGATTTGATTACAATATTGAATAATTTTTATTATTATTTGTTATAATTATTTATAGTTATTTATTATATTATAAACTTTATCATACCCGGGATGTCTACTAGACTCTGGTTTGAACAGATTTAAGTGAGTTATTCCTAAGAATTTATACAATATAAAACTTGCCAAATTTCCATGCAAAATAATTGTACCGCTTTCAGCACCTAAAATCAGAAATAATCATACCGCCAGGGAGGTTAAATAAGCAGAGCTAGCATTTTAGTGCAAGGTGGCCATGGTCAATAGCAAGGACATGCTAATGCATAATCCAGCCATTGAACCTTTACATGCTTATACCTTATTGAGGAAGGGAAGCATAGTTAGCCACTTCCAGTGCTAACATCTCTTAGGGGAAGAGAGTGCTGATCTATTAAAACTACCAAACAACTTTTATCACTATTTCCACAGGGTCAGATGGTTGTGAGTGTCTACAGCAGTGATGGCAAACCTTGGCACCCCAGATGCTTTGGAACTACATTTCCCATGATGCTCACAAACTCTGCAGTGTAGTTGAGCATCATGGGAAATGTAGTTCCAAAACATCTGGGGTGCCAAGGTTCACCATAACTGGTCTACAGCATTTGTTCCACAAGGAACATTACTTAGATCAGCTGGATTGGTCAATGGTCATCTTTGGCCTATGGTCCATTTAAGATGTGCCTATATGGGCAGATTGGATCATTCCATATTACAGGTATCTACTGTGGGAAGAGAATTTTGCCATCCACAGTAATTATATTCACTGAACATTTGCACCTTGTGAGCTCTAAATGAAAAGCTGTATGAGATCTAAACACAGAGGTAGCCAAAGAAAAGAGGTGTTTTTGCAAATCTGAACCTGCAACGCAAAGCTGAATCAGGTATGCGATAAGAATAACAAAGTCAATTACGAAGGATGGTTTAGTCACCATCATTCATGTCACCTGAGATCTGAAGAAGCAGATTATTGATGAACATGTTCTCTGGTGTGTCACAGAAGTTACAGACAACATTGCCAACATGAAAGATAATTTCACAAAGAATAAAGAGAAGCCGACTTTTAGATTAACATCTATTGATCAGTAGCAAAAGACATTCCAAATGCACTCATCATTTTCGCCATCACCAATGTAAACAACATCTAACAACTCATGTTGTGTTCGACGATCATTTCATGGCAGATCAATAAGGAAGGAATATGGGAATCTCTTGCAACTGCAGTTGAGGATTTTTTAAGATTTGAACTGGCTTTTTCTTATTATCTGTTAGTGCACAAGGAAAACCCAGTGCAAAGTGCAGTATGTCATTGCAACCAATCATTTTTCAAATCAATATTTTATGTTGTCGCTACCATTTCGGTACCCGTATCCATAGATGTTTGTATATTGGGTCTAGTTCATTTGCTGGCCACTTCCAGGGCCATGAGAATTTTGTTATCTGTCCAAGGAAGGATTTTTCTATCGCTTCCTGTTGGGTCTATGAAACAGAAACTGAAGGGAAATCTCCCCAATGGGACACATACAGTATAGCAACATCTCTCCTGACAAGGAGTTTTAGTCTCTTCCTATGTGCAAAAGTAAAAAAAAAAAAAAATAAGACTTTGGATATGCTTTAATGTTCATTCCACCAGTAATGACCTGGAAAAGGTTGTGGGTACTTTGACAAATGACCATGCAGTACATTGTTAAATGGGTCACATGCACCCATGCCAGCTGTCACTAATTCCAAAATGGTGCAACGCTCTTATTTCCTTGTAACTTTTGGAGTATGTAACATTTTCTGATATTTTTTAAATACCAAAGGACTTTGTGTTTCAATAGCAATGACTTATGGATGCTTTAATGTATTACTAATGCCTCGTTTCCACTAAGCGGATCGGTTCGGTACGGTATGCTATTTTCAGTGTTTCCATTATGAAAGTGGCCCATACAACCGAACCATACCGCACCATTCAGGGTCCTGCTTCAGATGTGGGGCCATAGAAAATGGAACGGTTCGGTTAGGTCAGAGCTATGATACATTCCACTGATTGGCGGACAGAAAAACATCTGCCAATCAGTGTGAGGCCACGCTAGGCATTTTTTCTAAACCTCCTATGGACCCTGGTGGTCTGACTTGCAGTGGAAATGCTCACCTGAATAGGCCGGACCATTCTAACTCTTCCAAACTGTACCGACCCAAACCGATCTGCTCAGTGGAAACGAGGCATTAGAGACCTCTGTGCAGCATGCAACACCTTCAAGTCTCAGGAGTCAACTAACAGGCCTGTCATTTTTCAGACTTCAGTCATTATATTGTAGCTTACCAGTTCTTACATGTGATGACTGTATTAGTTTCCTTTTTTAGGCTTTCTTTTTTATATTTTCATCCAGTGATCTAGCCATCAAGTTACATAGTTAGAAAGGTTGAATAAAGACAGCAGTCCATCTAGATCAACCTGGGTGAGTGTGGGTGCGTGTCTACAATTATCCCTATTTATTTTAAGGTACCCATATAGCGCTGTCAGTTTACACAGTGCTCCACACATACATTGAACACTCACATCGGTCCCTACCCTCAAGGAGCCCACAATCCAAGGTCCCCAACTCACATTCATATACTAGGGCCAATTTTGTACAGAAGCCAATTAACCTACCAGCATGTCTTTGGAGTGTGGGAGGAAACTGGAGTACCCAGAGGAAACCCACGCTGGCACAGGGAGAACATGCAAACTCCAGGCAGGTGTCGTGGTTTGGATTCAAACCAGCGACCCTTTTTACTGCTAGGCAAAAGTGCTATCCACTAGACAACTGTGCCGCCCAAAAGTCTGTTGACACCTCACACAGTTTAGTAAAACACAGTCTAGGCACACAGTTAACCCTTTGATTGCCCTTGATGTTAACCCTTTGCCAGCCAGTGTCATTAGCACAGTGACAGTGCATATTTTTTTTAGCACTGCTCACTGTATTAGTGTCACTGGTCCCCAAAAAGTGTCATAAGTGTCAGTTAATGTCAGAGTGTCGGCCGCAATATCGCAGTCCTGCTATAATTCGTTGATCGGCCTCATTACTAGTAAATAAATAAATACAAATATCCTATAGTTTGTAGACACAGTAACTTTTGCACAAACCAATCTATATACGCTTATTGGTTTTTCTTATACCATAAATATGTAGTAGAATACATATTGGCCTAAATTTATGAAGAAATTAGATTTTTTACATTTTTTTATTGGATGTGTTTTTTAGCAGAAAGTAAAAAAATATTGTTTTTCTTTTTCTTAAAATTGACAGTCTTTTTTTATTTATGGAGCAAAAAATAAAAAACGCAGAGGTGAACAAATACCACCAAAAGAAAGCTCTATTTGTGGGAAATAAAGGACAAAAATTTAATTGTGGGTACAGCTTCGCATTACCGAGCAATTGTCAGTTAACATAACGTAGTGTCGTATCGCAAAAAATGGCCTGATCATGTAGAGGGGTAAATCTTCGGGAGGTCAAATGGTTAAGTGCTCCCTTTTGGTCTGCTAACTATACCATTGAAAGTGTTTTGTTATATCCTGTTCGATATGTGCAAAAAAATACCTGTTAAATTTGCCAGAAAACTTGAGGTTATAGCTTCCTGTGCTCTTTGCCTGTGTACAGGGAGGGTTATGGAGATTGGGAGGAGGGGCCTGTATTCTTTGCAAACCATCAGAAATTAGGTAGGCAGGGCTGACACCATGTGCTTAGCAATTCAAAGATGCGTTGTCACGTCAAAGAGGAACGTAGGAGCATGCTATACTTCTGGCACATTTCTGTACTTGCAGTATGTACAGCCAGAGATGTTCTAATGCCCCGTACACCCGATTGGACCATGTTGTCGGAAAATCCGCCCGTGTGTGGGCTCCATCGGACTTTTTCCATCGGAAATAATTTGAGAGCAGAATCTCAAATTTTCCGACAACAAAATCCGATCAGACTTTTTCCGATCGTGTGTCGAGAATTCCGACGGACAAAGTGCCACGCATGCTCAGATCAAATTACGAGACCAAAGCCATTGGCTCTACGTAGTTCCGTCGTACGCAACGAACTTCACCACGTTCAGAATGATCAAATTTTCTGACAACATTGTCCGACCGTGTGTACGCAACACCAGTGTCGGACAAAATCCGTCGGAAAAAGTCCTACGGATTTTGTGGTCGGAATTTTCGACCGTGTGTACAGGGACCGTGTGTATGCGTTACATGCGCTTTAAATTATACAATGATTATAGTATTTAGCACAACATTTTAATACAACAAATATCATCCTTATTCCCCAAAGCACAATTCTTCTACTAAATTCTGCCTTCTTATGGCACATGTACCTAAATTTCATCTAATTCTTTTTTTTTTCTCTCTGTAAATATATCTTAGAAAGGAGCAAAGACCATCTATGTTCCAATTATTCCTATTTAATATCGCCATCCACTATTCTTTCACCATTTTAGGAAACAGGTGACATTTGGAGATGGGCCATTATTAGCTAAGTCAAGTCCATGTCAGATGGAACATAATGGATCACATTTAGTATGTAGAGCTATTTCCTCTGAACTGTGCAGGGTCAAATTGAATTGCCGCTTACAATATCAGGTTCACCGTGAGCACTCGAGCTCCTAGAAACACTGAAAAAGAATGAGGAAATTGCACAAATCATCTCTTATTTTGATAAAGTCGAAATGAGCTCTGAGTTTAAAGAGTAAATGGCTGGGTTTGTTTAGTTTTAAAATGCAACTGGCTCTTTTTGTAAGAGAGTGAACACAGGGGACCTGACTGCTCTTACGACTCTGGCCCCATAGTACTTCCTTCCTGACCTCTCACAACTTCCTGCTTGTAGTCTTATCACTACAGAAAATGTGACAATGTACTGGCTGAGACATGGTCAGTGCGTTGGAATCCCTTACATGGAAATTACCATCTCTTTTACACTTGTATAGAAAAAGGACTACCTCTCTATATTATTCCTCAGTCTGGAATACGCATAAACTAAAATGGCATTCTGCGCTATATGATACACAAAATCTCCTAAAAGTATATGTAAATCCAACCATTAAATATCATATATTCTTTACCATGTTAAAGTGTATGTATAGATAAAATATGTTTTTTTCGTTTTAAATAGAGTAGACAAAGGTTAATACTCCTGTAATAACTAGACAAAAAAAAATAAGAAACCAATTCAAAGTATGGTTCACTGTATACTCATCCACTCACTCCTATCGAGTGGGGCTCAGTGGCCAACCGAGCATATGGAAAAACTGAACCACACCAAGAAACAGAGTATAGTACAAAGTACCACATGATTAAGCCACACTACTGCAAAACAAAACAAATTTATCAGATATACAAAAGTTTATTGTGCAAAATCGCAAAAAACCTTCCACTACTAAAAGACAACGTTGTCTATAAAAACAAGCGTTTTTTGTTTTGTTTTGTTGCCTGTGTGCCAGTGACAGATGTCACCTGAAGAGAGTTCCCCTTTGGAAGGTTTCCTCTCGTTTTTGGTTCAAGTGAGTTTCACCATCTCTAGTTGCATTCTGTCTCAATGACAATGGCCACCAGGACAAAAAAAGGGCCAATCTACATAGCAGGAACACAGACCACTGCTGTCAAATTAGAACTAATGGCTCTGTCCATCACCCCAATAGAAATGAATGGGCTGCCTCCCCAATGCAGTTTATGCAGCTGTATAAAAAATGAAAGACACATGACAGAAAGTGGAAACTAAACCACACTCTTATGAAAGGGTATATGATGAAACCATGTGTCACATAGTTTGAGTATATACACTTTCAGAAGAGTGCGGCTTAGTTCCTAAAGGTGAAAGGTGGGGCATAAAATGTCCCCACCATCTATGGAATCGTGGCAGACAATAACGTTTTAGAAACTATTAAAAATAAAAACTAATACTTACCAGTGATTGGTTGAAGATCTTGACCCAAAACAGTCCCCTGGCATGAGCTGTCACCTATAAAAGAAAGAGAACGCGTCACTTGGGGGGCAGAAGACGGAAAGAACCAGAAGAAAGCACATCCCACCCTCCCACCCCTTGTCGTGGCCCTTTTTAAGAGGTGTTATCCCTTTCTTTGAAAGGAGATGTTAAGTTAATTTAAAATTGGTAGCTCGAGCGTCAATAGCTGAGCTATTTGGATATATTGATGGGTATACTATGTTATGATTGTTGTATAATCAATTGAGTTAATTATTAATTATTTATGTTTATAAGAGTTGATATACTGTAATAAATTATTTATTTATACCTATAATAAAGGGCTATGGTCGCTACTAAACGTAGACATTAAAATGTACGCAAAAATTTTAGCCAACCGGCTCCTGCCTCTGTTACCCAATCTAATTTTGCTAGGTCAAGTAGGCTTTATACCGGGTAGAGAGGCAAGAGACAACACTATAAAAGCAATCAATATAAACAAGTGGTTAACACCAACACACCCACACAGATTTTTCCTCTCTTTAGACACGGAAAAGGCATTCAACAGAGTGGCGTGGGACTATTTATCGGAAGTTCTTAAGACGATTGGCATACGTGACTGTATGCTACAATTCATTCTAGCACTCTACTCCGGTCCAACGGCCAAAGTACGAGTCAATGGCCACCTGTCGAATGCCTTTGCCATCTCAAACACAACCCGCCAAGGTTGCCCTCTCTCCCCGTTAATATTTGTCCTCACACTAGAACCTCTAATCACACGCATCAGGGAAAACACAGATATCAAAGAAATCTCCATCTCCAAGAATACTTACAAGTTAGCTGCCTTTGTTTTTTGTCTTTTTGGGTAAGAGTGCGGTTTGGTTGTACCAAATTCTCTTTCACAGGAGTTTAGATACACACGCATAGGAGTTTGTTTACACAGCTTCTCTTTTTCACAGGAATATAGACACACATAGATGTATACTTTGCAAAAAAAATTTTTATATATATTTTGTAAAAATCTTGTTTTCACAGGATTGGGTTTTATATGACCAAGAGGATTTTATTTTCTTCCACGGAATTAGGATAGTGTTGTAAAGACTCTTTTGTAAGGGAAAGGAGTGTTTAAAAATATCTACCCGTCTGGATAGGAGTATCTGGCACTATAGCATAGTAATTGATGCTAATCGCCATTTTATCCCACCCCACCCACTAGAGGACTGAGTTGACCCTAAAGGGATCCACAGTTGATAAGCAGTAACATCCAACAAGTTCCTTCAAACAGTGTTTTTTTAAGGTGCTTAAGGATACACACATCTTTCTTTGATTGGCGCATCTCCCCTAAAACCTAATCCCAATAAGTAAACGGACATCTGGTCTCTTCTTACTTTCTAGAGTGCAGCCTTCATAAAACGCATATCAGTATAACAGTTGGCGCCGGTACCCCATTCCTCTGTTTTTTTATATTTTGCAGACGACATTCTTTTATTTCTAAAAGAACCACATATTACGATACCCAACCTACTCAAAGATCTGGTCCTGTTTGATACCTTATCTAACCTACGGACAAACTTTTCAAAATCAGAAGCTCTGTATATCTCCTTAATGAAAGAGATCCTGACACAATGTCAAATGGAAACATGACTCGATTACCTATCTTGGAATCCAATTACCCGCCCAACTATCAGACTTATATAGCAAAAACGACCTCCCGCTCCTTCAAAATATTCAGAAAGACTTGAAGTCGTGGTCGACGGGCCTTTTTTCGTGGTTCGGTAGAACATAAATAATTAAACTGAATATTCTACTGAAAATACGTAATGTTATACAGACATTTCCCATAAAACTACCCCAGGCCTTCTTTGCCTCATACTGCAAATCCTGCACGGAATTTGTTTGGGGTAAATCACGACCCAGACTGAGTTTTGACAGACTCACCATACCCAAATTGAAAGGTGGCATAGGTCTCCTGGATATTTTCAAATATCACTGGGCTTGTCAATTAACAAGAGTTGTAGACTGGAATGTCCATGCGCATACTAAGGCATGGATTGATATTGAACACGCGTTCTCACCTATACCAGTCCGTCAACTTCCATGGACATCCTCAACACATATTCCTCTAGAATGCAAACAACACCCTTTAATCAGCAATACACTGAAAATCTTCAAAAAAACTTGTCACTAATTTAAAATATCCTTGATTGACGCCCATCCGTAACAACCCAGACTTTCCACCAGGTAATGAAGACATTTTCCTTAACGAACTATGGTCCCACACTGCTATGATAGCGTAAAACATTTTCAACGGAGAAACCTTTCTACCTCTATCCACATTATCAACACAAATACCCAGACAACCCTTTCTGTTCTGGACGTATGTGCAACTCCGACACTTCCTTAATGATCTCCAATCACGCTCAGATTTTTTGAGACTGGCTCACTTCTTCACATATGGTGGGAATGGGAATGGTATGAGATTACCACCCCACGGTCAAAATCACCACATAGAATTCTCCCCAGCCCAATTACTCCTACAAAATTTCTCCATCCCAAAAAAAGAAGACCACCACTCTCTACCCCTACACATCTTAAACACCGCAAAAATGTGTATAACAGTACACTGGAAATCACCCAATCCTCCTACCACTGCAGAGTGGATTAGACGTGTAAACAGAGTAGTGGGAATGGAGTAGCTGGTCCACCAAGCTAAAGATACGTCCACCAAATACCAGAAAACATGAACTTGCTGGCAACATTTCAAAACGACTGCAGAATACTTCCAACTACTGGCTTAGTCTTATCCGAAGACACACGATAATAGCGCAGAGGAGGAGGAAAAGATCTCCCTATACCCCCTTCTCACTACCCCTTCCACTTGCTTCCCTCAACTCCCCCCCCCCACCCGGAAGTACTCTGTATAATACAGAACACCACCTCCTGATGGGGTCAGAGACCCTATTGGCCCCCCCTCCCCCCGAGTATTATAAATCTCCCAGCAGAATCTCTAGTTTATTTACCCCCCTCTGGAAAAGAAAACCACCACCCAAGCCTTTCTCCTGACAGACCCTCTACACCATCCCCCCTGAGAGTCTTAGTCATGGACCCAACCGGTCGGTCTCACTATGGTTTCTCACTGGGATTGCTAGAGGTCTGATGACCACAATTCGACAGACCAGTAACCTACTTAGAAAGAGCAGACCACAGACCCTAGTGAACCCCTTGCATAGACTTACAGACAAGATTAAATGTCTATCACTAGATAACCCAAAAAAGACTCATTCATAAGAAGAAAACTAAAAATGGCAATACTCCTTGGAGCACCTGCCCGTAACCCACACTAATATAATAGAAGCACTCCTTGGGTTGCAACACCTCAACTCCTCTCTATCAAGAGATCTCTCTGAATAGCACAATGGAAACTATTGCAACAAGATGTTGATATACAGAGCCTGAGAAAATGTTATAACTAACGGTATATGTAAAGACCCTAACACCCATAACGTGAATTTGCTCCCGTTACTCCTCAATCCAGTTGATTGTTCAAACCCTTCTCTGTAGTTGAATTTCTTATGTCCGACTTTGTACAGTTTCTTCTGTATATCTAACTCATGTGCTGTTCATGTATAACTCTTTTGACAAACAATAAACTTTGGTTTGCAAAAAAATTAAATAAAGGACCATGGCCTATTCAATCCATAGGTTTCGGAGTCAAGAGTGTTAATTTATTAAAATTAAAAAGTTATGACTACGATCCCATAGTCTGTGATAGGATTTTTAACATCTCTGGACTTTTTTAGTCTCATGACGAGGGGCTTTTAATATACACTATATTGTCAAACATATTGGGACGCCTGCCTTTACACGCACATGAACTTTAATGGCATCCCAATCTTAGTCCGTAGGGTTCAATATTGAGTTGTCCCACCCTTTGCAGCTATAACAGCTTCAACTCTCCTGGGAAGGCTGCCCACAAGGTTTAGGAATGTGTCTATGGGAATGTTTGACCATTCTTCCAGAAGCACATTTGTGAGGTCAGGCACTGATGTTGGATGCGAAGGCTTAGCTCGTAGTCTCCGCTCTAATTCATCCCAAAGGTGTTCTATCGGGTTGAGGTGAGGACTCTGTGCAGGCCATTCAATTTCCTCCACCCCAAACGCACTCATCCATGTCTTTATGGACCCCTGATATCTCCATAAAGAGTTTCAGTCACGCACTCAAATCTATCATATGGGGGCTTGTTGTCCCCCCTTGTGATAGCACTAAAGTTAAATCAAAGAAAAAAAAAGAAAAAGTGTTAAAAAAAATTTTTTTCATAAAATAAATAAAACAAAACCCTTTAAAGCATGTACAGTAGGTCCAGCACGCATACGTAAAAGGTGATTTTACCACACATGTAAGGTATCTACGGGAACCTTGGAGTGAGAGGAATAATTATAGGGCTATAATTAATGAATACATTTTTAAGTGATAACCTGTAAAGTTTTTAAATTGTCCCCTGTGGCCAGTTTTTAGGTTGAACAATTTTAGGTATCGTAGTTTGTCACCATTTTACAGGCATTTGCAATTTTAAATGTTTGGTATCTATTTACTCAACATAAAATCATCTCTTATATTTTACCAAAACATTTGGTATTATGTTGTGTTTGTGTGTACTAATATTAATTTAAGTGTTATTGTTTCAGAAAATTAGCATTTGATAATGTTTGGAGGTTCTAATCAA
Organism: Lithobates sylvaticus; assembly: GCA_028564925.1. Taxonomy (NCBI): domain Eukaryota; kingdom Metazoa; phylum Chordata; class Amphibia; order Anura; family Ranidae; genus Lithobates; species Lithobates sylvaticus. Next base: position 128,593,837 of record CM053030.1, on the reverse strand, counting down.
TGTTCTAGCAAAATAAATGCTGATTTAACATGTATGTAAAAAATGTTGAAATTGCCCCAAAAAAAAATAGTGGTTTAAAAGGAACTAAACACTGGAAGCTGTGCCAAAAAACGGGCAGATAGAGGACAATGGACTAGTTATCAGTATTGCCTGTGGTCTCCCTGCAGCTGAACTTTCCCCATTACTGACTTAGCAAGCCTTGTATGTATCTATGTGTGGAGGTGACCATATTTTGGAGGTGACCATCAGTTTTTTAAGCTGCCTACACATTATATGAAATTTAGCTGGTTTCTGAGGAGCTGTCAAAACGTCACTATGTGACATCCTCCCGCCCGACATCCTTTGATTGAAAAAACAAAAGAGCTGGGCATAAAATTGCAGCCGCTGTTTGGATATTCTGACAGGCTCCATCTGTGGCTCGCAAAACACTATAGCCAGAGTGGAATCTATATCTATACAGCACTGTAAATACAAAGGTCTATGATATGGGAAACATAATTTTTTTGTAATCACGTTTTTTGTTTCTTGTATCTATACAGGTCTAGAGTGGCACCAGCAGAAGAATGTCTAATATATAAATAAGGAAAAGAACACATAAACATTATGACAGTTCAATATGAACTTGGGACAACATAAGAATGACAGAATTCATAACGTGATTGTATTACACGCCACTAAAGCTATGAGCATCTTTTCACTGTATGCATCAGTAACACAAACACACACACACATACAGTATAATATATATATATATATATATATATATATATATATATATATATATTCAGTGCTCAGCATCAATGAGTACACCCAACAGATTTGTAAGAAAACCTGACCCTATACTGCATAATGCCCCCACAAATGCGGGCCATTGATTGCAACCAAGATATGTTATTTTGCAGAGATGAAAAAGTATCTTTTCTAACAAATACATTCAAGACCATGTTGCAAAAATGAATACACCCCAATGAAAGCCTTAGGAGCAAAGCTAAATTTTAGACAACAAATTCCTAATTAACAAGAATTCAACTATAGGTGAGTCTAATTATTCATTAAACAGGTGTCCAGCAGACAGTTTATTATAAAAGGGAGTTACTTACCGACCGGGTCATAGCCGAATGACGGCTACAGCACGGTTGGATAACTCCAGGAGGGCGTACAATGAAGTCCTCCCAGAACCACGCTCCTGTGCCCCCCAGGGGCGCACACCCGGGAATGTTCGTGACCGCCGAGTCCGGAGGACCCGGCACGTAATGGAACGGGGTAAAGGGCCAATGACAGCAGCCTTTTACCACGTGATCATAGCGCTGATCTGTGCCCATCCATGGCTCATCCATGACTCATATATGCCCATCCATGCTCCATCCATGGCACATCCGTGCCCATCCATGGTTCATCCATGCCCATCCATGGTTCATCCATGCCCATCCATGGCTCATTCATGCTTATCTGTGCCCATCCTTGGTTGATCCATGCTCATCCGTGCTCATACATGGCTCGTCCATGCTCATTTGTGTCCATCCATGGCTCATCCGTGCTCATGCATGGCTTATCCATGCACATCCACGGCTCATTCATGGCTCATCTCTGCTCATCCATGGCTCATCCATGCCCATCCATGGCTCATTCGTGCTCATCCATGACTCATCCATGCCCATCCACTGCTCATCCATAGCTCATCCATGCTCATCCATGGCTCATCTATGCTCATCCAGGCACATACATGGCTCAACCATGGCTCATCCATGCCCATCCATGCTCATCCATGGCTCATCCATGCCCATCCACAGCTCATTCATGCCTCATTCATCGCTCATTAATGCTCATCCTTGGCTCATTCATGCTCATCCATGCCATATCAGTGCTCATCCATGCCACATCAGTGCTCATCTGTGCCCATCCATGCCACATCAGTGCTCATCCATGCCACATCTGCGCTCATCCGTGCCTTATCCATGCCACATCAGTGCTCATACGTGCCACATCAGGGCTCATACGTGCCACATCAGTGCTTATACGTGCCACATCAGTGATCATCTGTGCAACATCCATGCAACATCAGTGTTTATCCGTGCCACATTCATGGCACATCAGTGGTCATCCATGCCACATTTATGCCACATCAGTGCTCATCTGTGCCCATCCATGCCACATCAGTGCTCATCCATGCCACATCTGCGCTCATCCGTGCCTTATCCATGCCACATCAGTGCTCATACGTGCCACATCAGGGCTCATACGTGCCACATCAGTGCTTATACGTGCCACATCAGTGATCATCTGTGCAACATCCATGCAACATCAGTGTTTATCCGTGCCACATTCATAGCACATCAGTGGTCATCCATGCCACATTTATGCCACATCAGTGCTCATCTGTGCCACATCCATGCCACATCAGTGCTCATTCATGCCACATCAGTGCTTATCCATGCCACATCAGTACTCATCCAAGCCACGTCCATGCCACATCAGTGCTAATCCATGCCACATCAGTGCTAATCCATGCCACATCAGTTCTCATCCATGACACATCAGTGCTCATCCATGCCACATTCATGACACATCAGTACTCATCCGTGCCACATCCATGTCACATCAGTTCTTATCCGTGCCACATCAGTGCCACTACAGTGCCTATTAGTGCCACTACAGTGCCCATCAGTGTCTTACAAATGTGTAAAAGGTAGTCAAATTAGATTTGAAACTTATGCCCTTAGAAGACCTGATGGTGCTCCCTGCCTGTTGGGCCTCTGTATGTGGCCAGGCTGTCGAAAACTCTCACACATGTGGTATCGCCGTACTCAGGAGGAATAGCAGAATGTATTTTGGGGTGTAATTTTTGCTATGTACATGCTATGTGTTATAAATATCTTATCCATGGACAACTTTATGTAAAAAGAAAGATGCGTTTTCATTTTCATTCCACATTTTCAAAAAACATGCAAAAAAATCACATGTTCAAAATACTTATTATGCCTCATAGATTATACATTGGGGTGTTAGCTCTCCAAAATATGGTGATTTTGGGGGCGTTTCCATTGTCCTGGTGCTCCAGGGCCTTCAAAAGTGTAAGAGGTATTCTATAAATGATATGTGTAATTTATGTCCCTAGAACACCTGATGGTGCTCCTTGCATGTTGGGCCTCTGTATGTGGCCAGGCTGTGTAAAAGTCTCACACATGTGATATCGCCGTACTCAGGAGGAGTAGCAGAATGTATTTTGGGGTGTAGTTGCAAGTATGCATATGATGTGTGGGAGAAATAACCTGTTAATATAAAAATTTTGTGAAAAAAGAAAAAAATAACCGTCATTTTGCAAGGAATTGTGGAAAAAAATTACAACTTCAAAAAACTCACCATGCCTCATACTAAATACCTTGGAAAGTCTACTTTCCAAAAAGGGGTCATTTGGGGAGTATTTGTACTGTCCTGGCTTGTTAGTATCTCAAGGCTGTCAGTACATCAGGTGTGATCAGGTGTGATCAATTTTCAATGATTGGCACCCTAGCTTGTAGACCTTAAAACCTTCACAAAGACCAAATAAGATACACTTATTTGGGTTATTTTTACCAAAGATATGTCGCAGCAATGGTATCACATGGACGAGAAATGTCACAAGGCTGGAAAAAGAAAGTAATTTCTTCTCACAAGAAAGGTGAAGGCTACAAGAAGGTCAGCAAAGCTATACTTATTGGTCAGAATGCTGTAGCAAAAGTGATACAAAAATTTAACAAAGATGAAACTGCAACCATCTCACAGAGATGTCCAGGCTGTCCACGGAGGTTACCACCTCGACAGGAGCATCTTCTGATGAGACACTATATTGTCAAAAGTATTGGGGCACCTGACTTTACACGCACATGAACTTTAATGGCATCTCAGTCTTACTCCGTAGGGTTCAATATTGAGTTGGCCCACCCTTTGCAGCTATAACAGCTTCAACTCTTCTGGAAAGGCTGTCCACAAGGTTTAGGAGTGTGTCTATGGGAATGTTTGACCATTCTTCCAGAAGCGCATTTGTGAGGTCAGGCACTGGCTTGGCTTGCAGTCTTCGCTCTAATTCATCCCAAAGGTGTTCTATCAGGTTGAGGTGCAGGCCAGTTTAAGTTCATCCACTCCAAACTTGCTCATCCATGTCTTTAAGGACCTTGCTTTCTGCACTGGTGTGCAGTCATGTTTGAACAGGAAGGGGCCATCCCCAAACTGTTTGCAAAAAGTTGGGAGCATGAAATTGTCCAAAATGTCTTGGTATGCTGACTCCTTATGAGTTCTCTTCACTTGAAATAAGCGCAATTGTGAGGTCAGGCACTGATGTTGGACGAGAAGGCCTGGCTCGCAGTCTCTGCTCTAATTCATCTAAAAGGTATTCTATCAGGTTGAGGTCAGGACTCTCTGCAGGCCAGTCAAGATCCTCCACCCCAAACTCACTCATCCATTTCTTTATGGACCTTGCTTTGTGCACTGGTCCAAAACATTTGGTGGAGAGGGATTATGGTGTGTTTTTTTTCAGGGGTTGGGCTTGGCCCCTTAGTTCCAGTGAAGTGAACTCTTAAGGTGTCAGCATACCAAGACATTTTGGACAATTTTGTGGGAATAGTTTGGGGATAGCCCCTTCCTGTTCCAACAAGACACAAAGTAAGGTCCATAAAGACATGGATGAGCAAGTTTGGGGTGGACTTGACTGGCCTGCACAGAGTCCTCACCTCAACCCAATAGAATACCTTTGGGAGGAATTAGAGCTGAGACAGTGAGCCAGGCCTTCTCCTCCACATCAGTGCCTGACCTCACAAATGCGCTTCTGGAAGAGTTGTCAAACATTCTCATTAACACACTCCTAAACCTTGTGGAAAACCTTCCCAGAAGAGTTGAAGGTGCTCTAGCTGCAAAGGGTGGGCCAACTCAATACTGAACCCTCCGGACTAAGACTGGGATGCCATTAAAGTTCATGTAAAGGCATGTGTCCCAATACTTTTGGCAATATAGTGTATATAGTTACTTTTTACTACATTAAGTATATTTTCTGTATTACTATGTATACCCTTGCTCCATTTCCAATTCACTATGCAAATTATGTATGTCAAAGCTTTAAATTCTAAAAATAAGATCACAGCCTCAAGCACAAAGACATCTTCATGAGAGTGTTGGAATGCAATCTGTAAATTGTTTAAGTTGTGAAAAGGGAAGACAAGAGATGTTACTCGAAAGGCATTCACTACATATCCTGACACCGTGTCCCTCTAGACAAGACATAAATAAGTCGAAGAGGCCGTCTACAGCCTGCCAGTGAAGTACGGTGCACTGTAACAAAGCAGGGAAGTACACAAGCTTTTATATTTACAGTGACTACGTGACAGTCCTGACAGTGATAAAACATTATTGCTCCTTTTGTGTTGAGAACTGTGAAGATCACTTAAAGAGGAACTGCAGTCTGCTCACATAATTTGTAATAAAAGCAACTTTGCCATTCTGAAGCTTCCCTCCAACCACTTTGCATATTTTTTATATACTGTGATTCTGTACTTGCCATATATGCTGCAGAAATCTCTGTTCACTGAGTCTGGCTGCATCCATTTTAACTGTGGGCAGCTGAACCTGCTGCCTGTTCACTTCCTGGATTTACATAGACACACAGAGGCACACCTCCAGCGCTGCAGCTCTCATTGGCCCTCTTATGACTCATCCCCCCTTCCCTTCCTGGCAAACTCTAATAAGAGTGAGAGAGAGAGCTGCGCATGATGTCATAAGCCTAAGCTTTTTACCAGACAAAAAACAGGAAGTGGGCAGAAAAATTTTTTTACTATCCAAAGTTACAAACAAAAAGGGCAGAAGATTTAATAGATGGAAAGATGAAAAAATTACTGAAGTTCCGCTTTAATATTAGTGAGATGGTGGGAGGTACTGATCTGAGGGCTGAATTAAAAGCCGAACTCTAATACAATAGGCATGTGTATTCTTATTTGAATCTGAGAGCGGTGGAGAAGGTTGCCGTCAGACCGATGCGTTCAGACAATTTTTTAGTCCACAGCCCCAAGGTCTGATCGGTTCCAGCAACCATCGCCCGCGTCTGATTTACATAGTGCAGGAATACCTTGGGGCAAGATCAGACTTGGAGACCTTTCCAACTGAAAATCCACTGGGTTACTGGGTCTTGAGGATGGATCACTGGCCAGAGCTTGCACGGTATGCAATTGAGCTACTGGCCTATCCTGCATCCAGCATTCTATCTGAATGCACATTCAGTGCTGCTGGAGGCTTTGTAACCGATCACAGAGTGTGACTGTCCACAGACTCGGTTGATCGGCTCACCTTCATAAAAATGAATCAGTCTTGGATCACCATCTACCAAGCACCTGATGCTGATGAAACCGATAAATTTTTTTATGAATGTGAGATCCCTTGAAGACTGCCTATGCTGATGCTATTCCTCCTCAATGTTCATGTTGATAGCATCTAAGAACATTTTTGGTTCTGGGCACCAGTGCCTAAAGCCCAATTTTCTGCCCCTGTTTAACAGGGGCGTGTAATTACAATTTTTGCTGTAATATTTTGCAGCAGGGCTTGTTCCTGTGCTCAACTAGAGTATCTGTGAGGGGTCGCAGTGTTGTGGCACCACCACCACTGCTGGCCAAGGCCCGAATTTTTTTCTGCCCCGGTTTAACAGGGGTGCGTAATTACAATTTTTGCTGTAATATGTCGTAGCAGGGCACGTTCCTGTGCTCAACAAGAGTATCTGTGAGGCTTTACAGTGTTGTGTCACCCCCACTGCCGCCTAAGGCCCATTTTTTTTGCCCCTGTTTAACAGGGCCGTGTAATTACAATTTTTGATCTAATCTTTCATAGCAGGACTCATTCATGCGCTCAACAACAGAATCTGTGAGGGGTTACAGTGTTGTGGCACCACCACCACCGCCTAAGAACAAATTTTTCTGCCCCTGTTTAACGGGGGCATCTAATTACAATTTTTGATCTAATATTTGACAGCAGGGCCTGTTCCAGCGCCCACCAAGAGTAACTGTGAGGGCTTACAGTGTTCTGGTACCACCAACACCTAAGGCCCAAATTTCTGCAGAGTATATAGAGCAGGCCGTATAGTATATACAGGCGGTTGACTGGGTAGATTGGGAATTCCTGTGGGAGGTGCTGGACAGGTTCGGGTTTGGCACCCATTTCCTCCACTGGCTTAAGATGTTATACACACCCAGAGCTAGAATATGCACCAACGATAGGTTATCTGAGTCCTTTCCAGTGCAGAGGGGCACAAGACAGGGATGTCTGCTTTCCCCTTCCCTATTCGCCCTGGCCTTGGAGCCATTGGTGATACTTATTAGGGAATCTGCCCTGGTTAAGGGACTGAAGGTGGGACCGCTGGAGGAGAAGCTCTCCTTGTACGCTGATGACGCGCTGCTTTATCTGCAAGATGCTGACGGCTCTCTTACGGCAGCCCTGGACCTGTTTGATGAATTATGCCACTACTCGGGAGTGCGTATTAACTGGTATAAGTCCATTCTTTTTCCCCTTGACCCCCCTGCACGAACTATCGCCCTGGAAACTCAACTGGTATGGGTAGAGCAGTTTAAATACTTGGGCATCCAGGTCAGGAGAGAACCGACTAGTTACTCTGATCTTAATATACTCCCTATACTTACCCAACTTAAGGAGAAATGTACAACGTGGTCTTCATTACCCCTGAATCTCATGGGAAGAGTTAACCTCCTGAAGATGATCTTCCTCCCTAAGTTTCTCTATATTTTCCGCAACTGCCCAACCTGGATGCCCAACCTGTTCTTTAAAGAGGTAGAGAAATGTATGGGCAACTTGATATGGGGGGAGCCCTTCCTAAAATAGCGAAGTCTACCCTGATCCTTCCTGTGCGATGTGGAGGCCTGCCACTCCCGGATCTGCGAGTCTATTTCTGGGCTGCGGTGCTGGTCACTGTCTGATGGTGGTTCCTACGTTCACGAGCAAATGCGGCGGTCTGTCTTGAGGCAGCTATTTTGGGTTCTCTTCAGGAACTGGGGAATCTGATCTATCAGGGAACCTGAGCTTATGCTGTGCTACCTCACTCCACCAAGACTACACTCAGGGTTTGGGCTGTTGCTAGGACAAGATTTACCTGCCCCAATAGATGGTCTCCCTTCACCCCGCTTTGGGGCAATCCCAATCTCCCACATCTCCGAACCATCCCTGACCCCCAGATTTGGGCCAGATATGGGATAAAGACTTCAGGGGATATCCTAACAACTGATAGACTGCTCTCACTGACAGAACTCAGAACCCTATTCCCTCTACCCGGATGGATAACATTCCGGTACGTCATGCCATATGAGCTCAGTTCCCTACTGTCCCGAAGTTAGATATGGACCCTATAGAAGTAAGACTGGCCCTAGTACAGCTACCTAAACCTCTGTCTACACTGTATTTTGACCTACTGGGAGTTCACTCTCCCAAAATGGAACGTCTTTGTGAGAAATGGGAGGCTGACGTACTGGGATGACTGTCTTGGGGAAAGTGCCCAGGTATTAATTTCCTCCAGGGACAGACTGATTTGCATCAAATTCTTACACAGAGTTTATTTTACACCCCAGAGGCTACATAGCATTTACCCAGAGAGATCTGCCAACTGCATTCGCTGTGGTGGAGAAGATGGTACATACATGCATATGTTCTGGAGCTGCCTTAGAGTGGCTCGGATGTGGTTGAGCTTATAAAATTTTGTCTCCAGCTGGCTCTCCCGATCACCCCTGAATTACTGCTTCTAAGCATTCATAATGATGACCAAAGGCCTAGATACACCAAAATTCTTATATGTTTTCTGCTATACTAGAAGAGAGATCATACTTAAATGGAATTCCCGATACCCTCCCTTCGTAGGTTCTTGGGAACAATCTATTAACTCGGCTCTTCCTATGTACGAATTGACATACGCAAACAGGAATTGCCCTGAGAAATACGAGAGAGTCTGGCAACCCTGGACGGCATATCGGAGACAATTTCCTTTTAGCACAGCTTCTGGACAGGGTGGATGCCAGGCCCTCTCGTGTAAACCCTAATATTCTCCTCTCGGGGTGCACTTGGGTAGGTGTGTTATGACGGCACTCCATTGAACTGTTGAATATGACTCTCTTAAAAAAGTCAGGTACAAACTATTCGTTTTTTTTCCTTCAACCACACGGGTTGAAGGGAAAGAAAACGCTCAGTTCCGGTTGGAGCTTCTGTACTAACCAAGCAAGGCTAGCTCAGCGATCACCCCCACTGAGCTGTGGTGTTCTGACAGGGGGACGGCCCCCCTCCCACCACACCAGAACACTCCAATCAGTGCTCTCTGCCAATGACTGAGAGTGCTGATTGGGAGTCGGTCAGGTGCTGGCTTTCCAGCATGCACGTCTGACAGAAGCTGGCTAACAAACACACAGGCCAAATGTTGGTCGTTTTTTGTTTTTTACTGCCCGTTGTCTCCTGACATTTGGCTCATGTTGAGCGTCTTGAAGTTTGCACTGACCATAATGTGTTTAATGCTTCTTTATTTCTTTTTTATATTACTGTCCAACATACAAATTGTTACTGGAGACCCTAGGCATCTGCCTATGCTGTAAAATATATGCAATTACAAATATCAATGCCGTGTCAAGAAATACATGCTAAAATTATTACTAATAATACAGAATAAATATACAGAAAAACATAAAAAATATAATTTTAATAGGACATCAGAACTGTGGCATCAACCATCCAGCAGCCTGACGCGCATATTTGTTGAAGGTTTTAATTGAACCAAACACGAGAAATCTCTTGCATCTCCAACTGTAAATAACACTGAACCCAACCCCAGGCTGTCTATGCAAATTGCCCATGTGATAAATGAAGGTCTCGGTGACCTGGCAAAATAATGTATATGTAGCTGGATGATTGATATATCCTTTGTTGGGAAGCCTGTAATTCAATTAATTTCACTGACGGTAATTACAACAAGCAAAATTTATGAAGGCCACAAAGTGAGTTCAGTGAACCGTTTGGAAATGTCAGCATGCCCACCATAGAATGAACTGTCCTAGACTTTTCATACTTGCCTTGGCAACTCTTCTGAAAAAAAGTCTTGTCATTCCAAACACAGAACACCTTGAAAGATGCCAGCGAAAAATATGGAACTGAGTATGGGTGCCCCACCTTCATAGAAGTCTTTGTTATGAAGATGACATGAGCTGGGCCATAGTTTATGGCTTGAGAAAAATGCCACAGTTGGCCATTTATAGGCAGTTTATCACAGCAAATTAGACCATTTTACATTACACTGGCTTATTGCCTGTCATGGAGGCAAAAATTATGAAAGCCTTTGGATATCAAACAGTGGCATGTGAGGTCCCATATTAGTATAATGACCAATGTCATCTTATAACTGCTTCTTTTGCCATTTTTTAATCTGGATTTAACTAAGAAGTACCAAGTCAGATATTGTTTAGTTTACTTATGCATGTGTAGCCAAATCTGTATTTATTTATTTTGAGTAGTTTATTTTTTACTGAAAAAAGTTAAATACAATTAGCCCTTATTCCCACTTGAGCTTTCTTCTGCTCATTTTCCTACATCTGATTATGCAAAATCTCATGCTTTCTAAAGAGCCGTACACATGGGCTAAATATCGGGTGGCATTGGCCAGTTTAGTAGAAACCAGTCAACATTCAGCCCATGTGTATGGCTGAGGAAATCAGTGAATCAATTACTCAAGCAGGAAATTACATTTCACAGGCCTTTTAGTACACCAACTGTTTATAGAAAGCCTTCAGATTGTCATATTGCATTACATTTTTTTTTTTCTATTATTCTTTTGTTGGGTACAGTTGAAATTAAACATGTTGTATACCCTATCATTAAAGTGGAACTATACCGCATCTAAGCACCACAAACCAAAAGCGCTTAATTCATTTTTATTATTCAGCACAATCTCACCCATCCATCCATGTCTCCATGCTTTAGCTTGCTAAAAAATCTATTTGAAAAACAAAACCTAGCATTTCTGCCATTTTAGGTTTTAACTCTGGGATGAAATTTGGAGCCGTATTTCAGTTGCCGCGATCACTGGTATCTTGAACATCCTCTAGACCAGGGGTCTTCAAACTATGGCCCTCCAGTTGTTCAGGAACTACAATTCCCATCATGCCTAGTCATGTCTGTGAATGTTAGAGTTTTACAATGCCTCATGGGATGTGTAGTTCTGCAACAGCTGGAGGGCCGTAGTTTGAGGATCCCTGCTCTAGACTGTACTTTGTCCAGCACTCTGGGTGGGCTAGATAATCAGGAAGGTGTGTAGCGGGTGCTGAGCGTTTTGGGCAGATGATTAATGTAGCATTTACTTCCTGTAAATTCCTTCCTGGAATCCATCTGCCAATAGCTCAGGCATGCAGTCAGGAGGGGGTGCTTAGATGCCCTAGTAGATGCCACTTGCAATATTGTGGTATCACTATGGATTACCCCATGTGGATTCTATTCTCTTGGAAGTTCGCCTGTCCTCCATTTTTGCCTTTGGTCCCCACGGGTTTTACAAATCCCAGCTCCCAGATTAGACTTCCCCCACGAGCCCTCAATCTCCAGTACCACCATGTTTTATTTTGAGCTGACTAAGTATTTAAGGGGGGGGGGGCACCTGTTTGATATGATGAGCCCTCTTTTGGACTAAGTAATATTACCATACTATACTGCTGTCAACTTATTTATTCTTTGCAGATACGCACCTTGCATTTAATCCTGAGGAAGTGGACTAATTTCCACGAAACGTGCAGAGTTCATGAATGCAATCTTAATACTATCATGCTTGTATATTTGGATTTCATATATGAATTTACCTTGAATAATTTTATTAATTTATTTATATTGATATTATATGTACGCTACAAACCAGCCGAATAATATATATTTTTATTGAACGTTACTGTGATAAAATGAAATGTGTATATTATATGTATCAATAAATATGTAATCATGGATATTGATGATTTTACTCCAGTGTTATGTGCTTCATTTAAAGTCCTGGGGGTTTATGTGTTTTTTTTTTTATGTGTGTGCTTGCTTAGCTTAGCAAACCCCTCCTCCCCTCCTGAAGACTCCTGGGATGTATGACATCACATGCCTAGGCCTGAAAACCAGGAATCAATGTAAAAAAAAAAAGTTTCAAACAAGTAAATATGATATAATTTCCTATCTATTTACTAATGCTAGCAGCATAAGGATTAAAATAGTGTTGTTTCAGAGAGGGAAGTTACGCTTTCAAATGTTTACTGAACTTGATTTACTGAAATTGAGTGCAACATCTGGTGCAGTTGGTCATAGCAGCCAATCAGCCTTCAGCTTGTTCAATTAAGCTTTGACAATAAAACCTGGAAGCGGATTGGTTTCTCTACAGAGCTGCACCAGATTTCGCACTCTCCAGTTTCAGCAGATCAACCCCATTGTTTGTAAATTTGGGGTGGAAATTTGCTTATTTAAGGGATTATCAGAAAGCTTAATATATAAGAGCATCTGGGTGGGATAAATGTTATAAAAACCTGTAAACCCAAGTTACCTTTGATTTGCAGGACAGAATTTTCCATTGATCAGTACTCACTGATGATGTCAAAACTTCAGCATCCCCACATACATGATCAGAGAGTGGGCATGCAAAAGGTTATACATGAAAGGAAAAAGAAAATGATCGTTGGTAATCTTACCTGCACAGGGCACAAGGCTTCTGTTTGCTCTTGTCCTTGAAGTTGCAAACAAAAGAAGCCTTTCATTGACGTCTGCCCCTTCTTTTAAGTCAGCAAGTGCTGCTTACCCTCTGTCACCTTTCTGGAGATATTACTTAGTCAATACGCAGGTGAATTTACTGTCATAAAATTAACTTTTCGGAAACAAAACTAACAAACTGAGATACTGACAGTGTTTTCAGGATTTTACGAAATTGCTTCATTATTGGGTCTGTGATATTTGCCATGCACTGTCTGTATATTAGTTAAGGTGCCAAGCTAATGTGATGTGATGACGTTTTTTCCATTGACAGCACACTGGTGTAAAGATATGAAATTTTATAAATATACAGTGAGTATAGAAAGGAATCACCCTCCCCCATTAAAATAATGACATTTTGTTGCTTTGCTGCCTGAAATGAAGACAGGCACATTTTTTGTTTTATCCAGCTGCATTTACACAGTGACAATTATAACATCCAAGTGAAAGATATAAAAAAATTTTTTTAAAGCTAAATCACTGACTTGGAAAAAGGATCATCCCCTTATGTCAGTATTTTGTTGAACCACCTTTGCTTTAATTACAGCCTTTAGACTGTTGGGATATGTCTGTAATAACTGTGCACATCTAGACTTTGCAATATTTAAATTTGATGGTGACCGTTTTGGACTGCAGTCTTCAAGTCAGATTTTCAATGGGGTTTAAGTCTGGGCTCTGACTAGGTCATGCATTTGCCTTTTTCTCTTTCAGCCACGGTGTGGTCATTTTTGCTGTGTGCTTTGGGTCATTGTCATGTTGGAAGGTAAACCTTCCCAGTGACAACTTTCTGGCAGAGGGCAGCAGATCTTCCTCAAGAATTTGACGGTATTTTGCCCCAACCATTTTTCTAGTTATCTAGTTATTTCGTTTTGTTAAATTTGGTTGATTCATTCAATTCATATTTGGGATTCGTATTCGGAAATTCGTATTCGGAATTCGTATTTGGGATTTTTCAAATTTACATTTTTTTTTTCGATTCAAAACATTCAAATGGATACATTTTGAATCGGCCGATTCAAAAACGTTAGATTTTTTTTTCGATTCAAATGTGACAAAGTGACCAAACAAAATAAAAATCTTCATCAAATGATTACAATGACTCTTTAACCACTTCCCGACCGGCACACGACGATGTACGTCGGAAGAATGGCATGGACAGGCATAAGGGCGTACAGGTACGTTCCTTTAAGAATGGTGCTGTGCCATCGTGTGCCGGTCGGGACCACCGTGAGTCCGGTCGTGGGTCCCGCGGACTCGATCGCCGCGGATATACCCGCGATCGTCTCACGGGGAGGCTGAACGGGGAGATGCGGAAGTATTCAGCATCTCCCCGTTCTGCCTAGCAACAAGTGACTGATCTCTGCTCCCTGTGATTGGAGGAGAGATCAGTGTTCACTACAGCACACAGCCACGCCTCCCACAGTTAGTAACACGCCCCTAGGACAAACTTAACCCCTTCACTGCCAGTATCATTTACACAGGAATCAGTGCATTTGTATAGCACTGATTGTTGTGTAAATGACAATGGTCCCAAAAATGTGTCAAAAATGTCTGATGTGTCCGCCATAAAGTCGCAAGCCCCACAATAAAAATCACTGATCTAGTAAACAAAAAAAATTATTAATAAAAAAGGCATAAAACTATCCCCTATTTTGTAAACGCTATAACTTTTGCGCAAACCAATCAATAATCGCTTATTGCGATTTTTTTACCAAAAATATGTAGAAGAGTACGTATCGGCCTAAACTGAGCAAAAAAACTTTTTTATATATATTTTTGGCGGATATTTATTATAGCAAAAAGTTAAAAATAATGCGTTTTTTTCAAAATTGTCCCTCTTTTTTTGTTTATAGCGCAAAAAATAGAAAACCGCCGGGGCTGATCAAATACCACCAGAAGAAAGCTCTGTTTGTGGAAAAAAAAGGACGTCAATTTTGTTTGGGAGCCACGTCGCACGACCGCGCAATTGTCAGTTAAAGCGACGCAATACCGAATCGCAAAAAGTGGTCTGGTCTTAAGCCAGCAAAATGGTCCGGTCTGAAAGTGGTTAAATCACCATTGGCTTAACTAAAAGAGCATTATTTCGAAAAGTTAAAAACACACACAGTCTTTGATTTCAGCAATATGTGTACAGTTAGAATTTCGACTGGAGCTTGATGTAAAATTCGATTTGAATTTCAGTCCAAATTTCCAAAAATTCGGATGATTTTTACGTTTTGTTTATTCAGAGCATTCAGTAAAATTTGTTTATATTGTAATTCGGGTATTCGGAAATATACGAATCTCCAAATAACAAAAAATGTGTCCAAATTTATTTGGAACTAAACAAACCACACATGTCTACCAGAGAGGGACCCCAGAAGAGAAGGTAAGGGGCCACGCAATATTATTGCAAAGAGCAGGTAAGTATAACTTTTGTTTATTTTAGTAAAATAAAAATAAATGTCTTTACAACCACTTTAAGTAGCCAGTAATGGTGTCACTTAAATTCCAAGCAGAATGCAGAATGCCCCTAGGAATAGAAATATAAAATTGTGCTGGACTGGCAAAATGGTCTATACATCCATGTAATCCAGTGCACTCCATACAGAAAGAGATGAAAACATCAGCAGGTACAATGGTGAAATGAAGGGTGTTGCCATCAAATGCATAGTCCAAACAGCAGATTACCACCAGCACTTCAAAAATGAGAGTTAAGGACAAGATGTTTTTTGTCAACAAAAACAGTGATGTTTCAGGGCCACTGATGAAGGGGTTACCTGTGGCCCTAAAACACTGTGCTTGGTGACAAATAAAAAGTCTTGTCTTTAACTCTTATTTTTGGTGTGCTGGGGATAATCTCTTGTATGGACTGCCTTTGTGGCATTTTTGCATTTTCGCATTTAGCTTCACTGGTCAGGGGATTTAAATGTAGCAGATGAGTGCCCAAAGCCAAGAGAAGTGATGTCTCCAGGCAAAGTTCTATAAAGAAGAATTGATCTTTTGATCCCCAACAGTGAGCCTTTTTTTTTTTTACTCACCTACTTGCAGATTGGTTTCTGATTCATAGTTTTACCTGCAGATCTGATGTATCCAAATATACATGCATGCTGAAACTGAAAGATCTCTTGAACTATATGAATACACATTACCAAATAAATAGGCTTTTTATTAGTCTAGTGTTGCTGGTGACACATCGGGATTCCCTCAATTCCCGTTTTGGCATTGGGACAGGAGGTGAAGGGAAATCTCCATAACTGACAGTGACTATACCCTTCATTAATCCAAAATGGAAAAAAAAATTAGATTTTTCTATTTTAAGTGCTAATTTCTAAGTGCGGTAATTTACAGTACCAACCGATCAAAACCCATCTTGCATTTGGCAGATTTCAACAAAGTAAATCCGCTGTGGGTCACTGCACATACAATGCAATAAAGATTTAAAAAAAAGTTTATTAAAAGAGACAGATAGTGTGTTTTAGCTAGAAGTGGCTTTCTTGCCAACTAATTGAGGTATAGTGAATGATGTAAAAAGATGAAATGCTGCTGGATCCTATTTCATTTTTTAAACCATACCATTGACCATCATACTTCCATTCACCTTGACCAGTGGCAGCTGGTGCCCCAAAAAATGTTTTATGGTGCAAACAAACTGAAAAATACTGAACCCCCCCATCAATTGCAGCATCACTGTGCCCATCAAATGCAGCCACTGTGCCCATTATATGCAGCCACTTGTGCCAATCAAATGCAGCCACTTGTGCCCATCAAATGCAGCCACTTGTGCCCATCATATGCAGCCACTTGTGCCCATCATATGCAGCCACTTGTGCCCATCATATGCAGCCACTTGTGCCCGTCAAATGCAGCCACTTGTGCCCATCATATGCAGCCACTTGTGCCCATCTTATGCAGCCACTTGTGCCAATCAAATGCAGCCACTTTTGCCCATCATATGCAGCCACTTGTGCCCAGTATATGCAGCCACTTGAGCCAATCAAATGCAGCCACTTGTGCCCATCAAATGCAGCCACTTGTGCCAATCAAATGTAGCCACTTGTGCCCATCATATGCAGCCACTTGTGCACATCATATGCAGCCATTTGTGCCCAAAAAATGCAGCCACTTGTGCCCGTCAAATGCAGCCACTTGTGCCCATCCTATTCAGCCACTTGTGCCCATCCTATGCAGCCACTTGTGCCCAATATATGCAGCCACTTGTGCCCATCATATGCAGCCACTTGTGCCCATCAAATGCAGCCACTTGTGCCAATCAAATGTAGCCACTTGTGCCCATCAAATGCAGCCACTTGTGCCCATCATATGCAGCCATTTGTGCTTATCAAATGAAGCCACTTGTGCCCAGTATATGCAGTCACTTGAGCCCATCAAATGCAGCCAGGCTCGGCTATCACTTCACTAACCCCCCCCCCCCCCCGCGGTACTTACCACTAGTGTGGCGGGGCTCTGCTCCTCTCCGGGAAGCGGCAGCTGCAGCTCCTGTGTCTGCTCGGCTCGTCCTCAGGCTTCCTCCGCCATATCTCCTCTCTTCCGTCAAAGTGTTAGGCATCCAATAGGATCGCCTAATGCTTTGGCCAATCGGGAGACAGGTCTCACTGACCTGCCTGCTGATTGGCAGGGAGGAACGTTAGTATGAACATAGCGAAACTTAATTTACTATGCCACACAACAGGGTGGGATCAGGACGTAGTGCTCTGTGCCCTAACCCCCCCCCCCCCTTTTTTGAAGCCTATTAGAGCCTCTGGCTTCAAAATACACACCCCCACCTATCCCCGCCATAGTATTTCATTTGTCCGGGGTCCCAAAAGGGGCCGGGCACATGAATAGGGAGGGCGGCAGAGGTGTCGGGGGGGCGGCGCATGTGCGCCCACAATGCCCGGGTCGCCACTGACCTTGACAGAAGCCTTGCACACATATTGTTGAAATTGCCATCCTGATTTAGTTTTAGATTTCTCCAATGTCAAGCTAGCTTTGCAGATTCACACTCTATGTTGAATAATCACATTTTCTAAATTTCCACATTTCCATGTTTCCATATTTTCAATATGTTCACATTTCCATATCAGAATAAACATAGCAGCTAATCAAATTCCAACTACTATGCTTGGTTAATTCATTGCTTTATCATCATCCCATACATAATCACGGTTGTATAATACTTTTGCTCCAAGTACTACAAAAGTATCAGTTATTTTTTTATTGTTTGGCACTAAACAAACAAAAAAATGCATGTCCTAAACAGACATAGGATGTGATTCATTCTTTATAACCTACACCTGAATTTCCTCTTGTTAAGCATTATAAAATTTATACTGTGATATTTATCTATTTATCTAAGCACATCTAAGCACATAAATATGCACAGTAGCACTATTGAATTTTAAAGGGACAGCACACCCACTTTCGTTGAAATAGCTTCTTTACATCTAGTATCTAGATTGTGTAGTGGATGCAGCAGTCCTTATTATTAAAGGTGAAAAAAACCATCATGGCCCTGTGTGAAAAAGTGATTGCCCCCTAAACCTAATAACTGGTTGGGCCACCCTTAGCAGCAACAACTGCAACCAAGCGTTTGCGATAACGTGCAATGAGGCTTTTACAGCGTCCTGGAGGAATTTTGGCCCACTCATCTTTGCAGAATTGTCCTAATTCAGTTACATTAGAGGGTTTTCGAGCATGAACGGCCTTTTTAAGGTCATACCACAACATCTCAATAGGATTCAGGTCAGGACTTTGGCTAGGCCACTCCAAAGTCTTCATTTTGTTTTTCTTCAGCCATTCGGTGGTGGACTTGCTGGTGTGTTTAGGATCATTGTCCTGCTGCAGAACCCAAGTTCGTTTCAGCTTGAGTACACAAACAGATGGTCGGACATTCTCCTTCAGGATCTCTTGGTAGACAGCAGAATTCATAGTTCCTTTTATCACGGCAAGTCTTCCAGGTCCTGAAGCAGCAAAACAGCCCCAGACCATCACACTACCACCACCATATTTTACTGTTGGTATAATGTTCTTTTTCTGAAATGCAGTGTTCCTTCTACGCCAGATATACTTGGACACACACCTTCCAAAGAGTTCCACTTTTGTCTCATCGGTCCACAGAATGTTGTCCCAAAAGTCTTGGGGATCATCAAGATGTGTTGTGGAGAAATTGAGACGAGCTTTGATGTTCTTTTTGCTCAGCAGTGGTTTTCTCCTTGGAACTCTGCCATGCAGGCCATTTTTGCCCAGTCTTTTCCTGATGGTGGAGGCATGAACGCTGACCTTAACTGAGGCAAGTGAGGCCTGCAGTTCCTTGAACGTTGTTGTGGGGTCTTTTGTGACCTCTTGGATGAGTCGTCGCTGCGCTCTTGGGGTAATTTTGGGTGGCCGGCCACTCCTGGGAAGGTTCACCACTGTTCCATGTCTTCGCCATTTGTGGATAATGGCTCTGACTGTGGTTCGCTGGATTCCCAAAGCTTTGGAAATGGCTTTATAACCCTTTCCAGACTGATAGATCTCAATTACTTTCTTTCTCAATTGTTCCTGAATTTCTTTGGGTCTCGGCATGATGTGTAGCTTTTAAGGATCTTCTGGTGGACCTTACTGTGTCAAGCAGCTCCTATTTAAGTGATGCCTTGATTGTGAACAGGTGTGGCAATAATCAGGCCTGGGTGTGGCTAGAGAAATTGAACTCAGGTGTGGACAACCACAGTTATAGTATGTTTTAACAAGGGGGGCAATCACTTTTTCACACAGGGCCATGATGGTTTGGATTTTTTTTCACCTTTAATAATAAACACCTTCATTTACCAATTTCATTTTGTGTTTACTTGTGTTGTCCTTGACTATTGTTTAAATTGGTTTGATGTTCCGAAACACTTAAGTGTGACAAACATGCAAAGGAACAGGAAATGAGGAAGGGGGCAAACACTTTTTCACACCACTGTATATTGTATGTGCAAGGGCAAGGAATTGATTAATTTATTAAATAAAAAAGGTGGACTGTACTAATATTCAAGATAAACTCGAAAGCTTGATTGTACCATTTTATTGAATTGACCATTTGGGGTTAGCAAACAAAGAACATTTTATGTTGTACTGCAGCACTCTACATACACCTGTTTTTGGGAAATACATTTTTCTAGTCTACTTCCCTGTATTGAAATGATGGGAGATGGAAGTGATCTGACCACCTACTTTGTCAGAAATGGTGTTCAATTTCCCTGCTCCCCTTCTTGCAAGTGGCTGCATATGATGGGCACAAGTGGCTGCATATGATGGGGCACAGAGGCTGCATATGATGGGCACAAGTGGCTGCATATGATGGGCACAAGTGCCTGCATATATTGGGCACAAGTGCCTGCATATGATGGGCACAAGTGGCTGCATATGATGGGCACACGTGGCTGCATATGATGGGCACACGTGGCTGCATTCGATTGGCACACGTGGCTGCATTTGATTGGCACAAGTGACTGCATATGATGGGCACAAGTGGCTGCATATGATGGGCACAGTGGCTGCATATGATGGGCACAAGTGGCTGCATATGATGTGCACAGTGGCTGCATACGATATGCACAAGTGGCTGCATATGATGGGCACACGTGGCTGCATATGATGGGCACAGTGGCTGCATATTGATGGGCACAAGTGGCTGCATTTGATGGGCACAAGTGGCTGCATATCATGGGCACAAGTGGCTGCATGTGATGGGCAAAAGTGGCTGCATATGATGGGCAAAAGTGGCTGCATATGATGGGCAAAAGTGGCTGCATATGATGGGCACAAGTGGCTGCAAATGATGGGCACAGTGGCTGCATATGGTGGGCACAAGTGGCTGCATATGATGGGCACAAGTGGCTGCGTTTGATGGGCAAAATGGCTGCATATGACGGGCACAAGTGGCTGCGTTTGATGGGCACAGAAATTAAAAACATTTTTAGTTCCATTTTTAGTTCCATTTTTAGTTCCCCTTGATCATAATTTGTAATTTTAGCTTGCTCTTCAAATATTCTGTGAATTTTATGACAACATAAAAATTACTTGGAACTTGGAACTAAAATGTTTTTTTAATTCAGTATTTTTCTATGAAGTTTGCAGAAAAATTTAAAGTGGTAGCAACTGTTAAAATGACTGCCTGTTAAACAAAGGACACCTGCTAAACAAGGAAAAGCTGTCACTCTTGCAAGAAGGGGAGCAGGGAAATTGAACACCATTGCTGACAAAGTAGGTGGTCAGATCACTTCCATCTCCCATCATTTCAATACAGGGAAGTAGACTAGAAAAATGTATTTCCCAAAATGTAGTATGTAAATCAATTCCTTGCCCTTGCACATAAAATATAAATAAGGACTGCTGCATCCACTGCACAATCTAGACACTAGATGTAAGGAAGCTATTTCAACGAAAGTGGGTGTGCTGTCCCTTTATTCAAAAGTGCTACTGTGCATATTTATCTAGCTGCTTTGGTTTTACACAAAGGGTTTTCAGAGATGACCACATGATGGCATTAGTTTTCTTTATAAACTAAATTCCATGTTGTGCATTTTTTTTAATTATACGGCAAGCTGTACATACTACACATACATTTTTCAGTACTTTCTACATTTCATGACCTAGGACTATTTATATATAAATAGGTAGTCATTTTAGGTCCTGTTTTTTCCAAATACTTCTCTGTCCTAGCAAATAGACATGTGCAATTCGTTTAGTTTTTTTCGTTTTTCGTTAAAATTCGTTATATTCGTTCATTCGTTATCGTACGAATGAACGAACGATTCGCTAAAAATTTTAACGAATGTTCGAATCGAACGAATCCGAAAAACAACAAAATCCGAAAAAAACTAATTAGAAACAACGAAACTACGAAAGAAGAAAATCCGAAAAACGAAAACAGGAACAACGAAAATCAAAATGAACGAAAAAATTTGTACATTCGTAACTTTTTTTTTTTTGTTGAATTGGTAATTTTCCGTGTCCCTTATAATGGCGCTGCTTAACGTGCTTCGAATGGATTAAACGAAAAAATTTGTACATTCGTAACTTTTTTTGTTTTTTTTGATTCGTAATTTTCCGTGTCTCTTACAATGGCGCTGCTTAATGTGCTTTGAATGGATTGAACGAAAAGATTAGTATATTCGTAACTTTTTTTTTCGATTCGTAATTTTCCGTGTCTCTTAAAATGTAATAATAGCATACACATTACATAAAATTATGAATTATGCTCCGATTACGAATCTACGAAAACAATGTTACGAAAGTACGAATAAATCAATCTAACGAAAGTACGAATGTAACTAAATCTACGAAAATACAAATGCGTCCGAATTTCGAATAAACGAAAATTAAACTAACGGAAAAACTAATCAACGAAAAAATATCTCTTACGAAAATACGAATCGTTACGACTGCGAACACCGACGACTTACGAATGTACGAATCGTTACGAATACGAACACTGACGACTTACGAATTTAGGAATCATTACGAATCATTACGAATCAACGGAAACGAAAAGAAACGAAACGAAAATAAACAAATTTTTCTATTGTGCACATGTCTACTAGCAAACTTTCCCCTTGATCATAATTTGCCATTTTAGCTTGCTCTTCAAAAATTCTGTGAATTTTATGACAACATAAAAATTACTTAAAACTTGGAACTAAAAATGTTTTTAATTCAGTATTTTTTTATGAAGTTTGCAGAAAATTCAAAAGTGCTACTGTGCATACAATAAAGTTGTATCATACTATTACTGTACAATAACAATAGTGTAAGCTTAGTGCATAAAATCTACATGAAAAATAAGTAATTAAAAAACGAATAATAAAAAAATATTCAATAAAGATGCCATAGTCCTCTTAAAGTGTAACTCCACTTTTGTTTAGAAAAAAACATTCCCCTCTGGGTGATCTATGTCCATTGCAAGGAGTATAATAACAACCTTTGTTGCAGATTCCTACCTTTTGTTATTCTGAAGAAATCCCTGTGTGTTTGTCTGTGCCTCTGTACTGAGTGAGTCTAATCGGAGTGGTTTCATAATTAACTGTCAGGTGGGGCAGCAGCAGGGTACTAATGAGGAAATCTGCTGGGCCTGCATCCCTTTAGACCGGTTCCTATTGAAAGTATCTCTCCAAAAATGAAATTTTTGTTGCAGGGGATGCCTGAAATCTGATTTGTATCTTAGTGCAGATTTCTTCAAAAATTGGTGAGCCAATCACACAAGCAGGAAATTATGTTTCTGGGGAGTAGTCAGTACACATTCTGTGTACAGAACAACCCCAGGTATCCATATTGCAATGCACTCTCAGAAAATTACAGAGCTGCAGATTGAAAAGGAAAGGTCATTTTTAATAACATTCAATCACAATATGATTAGTGTCGCATTATATGCACTATATTATTTTTTCTTTATTTGCTATTTTTTTCCCCACGAAAGTGGAGTTACCCTTTAATATATATATATATTTTTTTAAAGTGCCAAAAGACACTCAAGCCCTAAAGCATATGTATTATAATATGATTATTCACCCTCAACCTAAAATAAAAATAAGAATATAAAATGTATATACCCGTACAGATGAACAAATCTAAATATGGATAATTAAAATATGACTAAACAAGCATATACAAATGTGTGTTATTTAATGACCAAGACAAACATTATAAAAGTGAATAACGCAAAACAAAAAGGCAAATGTGTGTATAATGTCCATACAGATGTCCTGGCGGACAGTCCAAAATCAAGAATGAAAATCCTAAAGTATAAGAAGAACATTCAGTACAGCAGGAATAAAGGGTGCCAAGGAATCACACCACCCACATGTAAGGTAAACTCCTTACCATGAACACTGATCCCACAGATCATGAGGTGCCTTGCTGTCCCACATCACCAAATGTTCATACACACCACTCCATCTAGGTATGATCCTATGTAAATGTGCTCAGCATAAAGGGATTAAAAGCAAGAAGAGAGCACTATAGTGCAGTGTAAATCATAGACTTTTAATAAGGTAATGTACTTCCAATAAGAAGACAATTACAGGCATGTAACAAACAATAAGCACTGCTGTATTCCTGCCAGTGCACGTAAAGACGCCACGTGTTCCACCCCACCCAACGCGTTTCCCTGCAAACAGCGGCTTCAGGGGATAGAGACACTTTTTTTGGTTGTTTGGTAAAGTATACAGTATAATGTTATATTATCTAACATTTCCCCATCAATTAAACAAGGTATTTTTTTAGAAAAAAAATTATTCTTTTTTTACTATATAATTGTTGTAGGAGTAGTAGTTTAGTATTATGTGTGAGCTGCAGGCAACACCAAACTGTCCTGATCAGTCCCAACAATGATCCACACAAATTCTGTGAATCAGTGTTGGGCTTAATTATCAATGCAGAGAGCAATGTGCAAAGTATAAATAACAACAGTCTTGACTTGACATGTGAACATCATTGCTTTTGGCATCAGCCATGAAATTTCCCAAACATGACATAATTATGCTTGTGATATATAAAGTTTCAATATTGATAGCAATAATCTCACAGTGTAAGGATGGTAGAGTGATTAAGTTTGCCATAGGCAGGCAGATTTCTTCCCAGAAATGTGTGCAGATCACTGCGGTAATGTACATCCAGTTACCACCTTCCTTCCCTCTTCTCATTAAAAAGACTAAAGCTTCATCTAGTCATATAGAGATTTTTTTTAACTACTTGGAACACCTCTGTATGCAATACCCCATACAAAAAGTGCTAATTACTGCCTCCTAGGGGTACCACTACATTGGGTCATCCATGACCAGCTAATATTTTTTAGCTTTGGATAGAGTAGGGAATTGTCTGTTTTTTTTTTGTGTTTGTGTGCCTTTGGGGGGATATTGATTCACTTCCTGGCTGGACACAACAAGGAGTGAGAGTAAATCTCTCTGAAGTGAGAGGAAATCCTTTCTTAGAAAGTTGTCTCCAGAACAGGTGTCACCCAAAAAATTTTGTTTTTCCTGTTTTGGTGAGAATTGAAAATTGTGGATTTCCCATCACTTTCCATCCTGGTGAAAATGATCAACAGAATACATAGAAAAAGTGACTCTCCCCAGTCTGGCTAGTACCAAACTGGCAAACACCTAAGTGTAGGGTGCTGAAGCAACTAATGGATTGTGCCACAACAGTGTTGCCATCACACCTCAATCTTCTGCAATCCAAACCAACTGTATTGATGTTCATTCAGTATACGTTACAGGAAAATGCAATGGGAATGATTTACTAAAACCGGTGAGTGCAAAATCTGGTGCAGCTCTGCATAGAAACCAATCAGCAACTAGTTTTTTTTTGTCAAAGCTTAATGGAACAAGCTGAAGTTAGAAGCTGATTGGCTGCCACGCACAGCTGCACCAGATTTTGCACTCTCCAGTTTTAGTAAATCAACCCCATTGCATTTTCCTGTAACACAACACTGTGCAACACTGAGTGAACATCAATACAGTTTTGAATGCAGAAGATTGAGGTGTGATGGCAACCTTTTTTCTTCATCTGACTGTTGTGGCACAATCCATTAGTTGCTTTAGCACCCTACACTTACAGTGGTGTGAAAAAGTGTTTGCCCCCTTCCTCATTTCCTGTTCCTTTGCATGTTTGTCACACTTAAGTGTTTCAGAACATCAAACCAATTTAAACAATAGTCAAGGACAACACAAGTAAACACAAAATGCAATTTGTAAATGAAGGTGTTTATTATTAAAGGTGAAAAAAAATCCAAACCATCATGGCCCTGTGTGAAAAAGTGATTGCCCCCCTTGTTAAAACATACTATAACTGTGGTTGTCCACACCTGAGTTCAATTTCTCTAGCCACACCCAGGCCTGATTATTGCCACACCTGTTCACAATCAAGGCATCACTTAAATAGGAGCTGCTTGACACAGTAAGGTCCACCAGAAGATCCTTAAAAGCTACACATCATGCCGAGACCCAAAGAAATTCAGGAACAATTGAGAAAGAAAGTAATTGAGATCTATCAGTCTGGAAAGGGTTATAAAGCCATTTCCAAAGCTTTGGGAATCCAGCGAACCACAGTGAGAGCCATTATCCACAAATGGCGAAGACATGGAACAGTGGTGAACCTTCCCAGGAGTGGCCGGCCGCCCAAAATTACCCCAAGAGCGCAGCGACGACTCATCCAAGAGGTCACAAAAGACCCCACAACAACGTCCAAGGAACTGCAGGCCTCACTTACCTCAGTTAAGGTCAGCGTTCATGCCTCCACCATCAGGAAAAGACTGGGCAAAAATGGCCTGCATGGCAGAGTTCCAAGGAGAAAACCACTGCTGAGCAAAAAGAACATCAAAGCTCGTCTCAATTTCTCCACAACACATCTTGATGATCCCCAAGACTTTTGGGACAACATTCTGTGGACCGATGAGACAAAAGTGGAACTCTTTGGAAGGTGTGTGTCCAAGTATATCTGGCGTAGAAGGAACACTGCATTTCAGAAAAAGAACATTATACCAACAGTAAAATATGGTGGTGGTAGTGTGATGGTCTGGGGCTGTTTTGCTGCTTCAGGACCTGGAAGACTTGCCGTGATAAAAGGATCTATGAATTCTGCTGTGTACCAAGAGATCCTGAAGGAGAATGTCCGACCATCTGTTCGTGTACTCAAGCTGAAACGAACTTGGGTTCTGCAGCAGGACAATGATCCTAAACACACCAGCAAGTCCACCACCGAATGGCTGAAGAAAAACAAAATGAAGACTTTGGAGTGGCCTAGCCAAAGTCCTGACCTGAATCCTATTGAGATGTTGTGGTATGACCTTAAAAAGGCCGTTCATGCTCGAAAACCCTCTAATGTAACTGAATTAGGACAATTCTGCAAAGATGAGTGGGCCAAAATTCCTCCAGGACGCTGTAAAAGCCTCATTGCACGTTATCGCAAACGCTTGGTTGCAGTTGTTGCTGCTAAGGGTGGCCCAACCAGTTATTAGGTTTAGGGGGCAATCACTTTTTCACACAGGGCCATGATGGTTTGGATTTTTTTTCACTTTTAATAATAAACACCTTCATTTACAAATTGCATTTTGTGTTTACTTGTGTTGTCCTTGACTATTGTTTAAATTGGTTTGATGTTCCGAAACACTTAAGTGTGACAAACATGCAAAGGAACAGGAAATGAGGAAGGGGGCAAACACTTTTTCACACCACTGTAGGTGTATGCCAGTTTGATATTAGCCAGACAGGGGAGAGTCACTTTTTCTATTTATTCTGTTGACCATTTTCACCAGGATGGAAAGTGATGGGAAATCCACAGTTTTCAATTCTCACCAAAACCAAAACAGGAAAAACACAATTTTTATAGGTGACATCTGTTCTGGAGACAACTTCTGGAGATTTACTCTCACTCCTTGTTGTGTCCAGCCAGGAAGTGAATCAATATCTCCCCAAAGGCACAAAAACACCAAAAAAAATGTCAATTCCCTAATCTATCCAAAGTTAAAAAATATTAGCTGGTCAATAGCAACCCCAAATGCTTTGGAACCACCAGGGCCTTTTTTTCAGGCAAAGTAACATGACACTTTGCCTGATGCAGGAACCCCAGGTGGTACTGAAATGTTGCACTTTCCTGTATGAGACATTGAACAAATGGTAATAAAGTTGATTTTAATTGCAAAAGATTGAGGTGTGCTGCCAACAAAATTTCCCGAGAGGGGACAATATTAAAAATCAAACATTGGATTTTACCACTTCCACACTCCATCCAAAAAAAAACAAGTTTTGGCTTTAGATGTACAGTTCTTTTAAGTAATATGATGGAAACTGATCTGACATTCTACTGCCCCACGATATTTTCAGTGCTCATACATAAACATTTCATTATAATCATCACAGTAGTCCCATGTAACATAGATAGGTATAGTCACCTGTGAGGTCTGCTCATCCATTGCCAATAAGCCTGCATTGTGTGCATGCTGATTCAGCAAACATGCTCCCTGTTGGAGTGACCAGCAATTCTCGGATGTCATTACAGCCAAGACTGGGTTAAATGCCTGCTGACAGATCTCTGATTATTTATTAGCACTTTGTCATTGTTTGAAAGTGAATGGGGCTCCAGTTTCTAGCACAGGGCAGTGCATCAGGATCTCCCATCACTTATTATATTATATGTCATTATGAGCAGGTCCCAAGGAGACCTGTGAGAATGTCATCAGATGAAAGTAGGGGGAAAATAAACGGGACTTGTAAAGAAAAAGTCATAAAGTCTGGAGCCGTAGCCAAATTTCCTCTGCAAGGTGAGGTGTGGCTGTGCTAAGCATGGAACTGCTAAAGAGGGGACACACACCCTCCCCCTGGACTGGAGAACCTAAGACTGGCAATGGTCCAAGAAGCCAGACGCCAGGCTCTGGGCTCTCAGCACAGGGAGAGGCTGCTCCGCTTGGTTATACAATGGTATTATCTCAGGCCATCCACCGCTGCAGAAACTCTCAGTGCTTCCTGTCCTCATGGTAGCTGAACAAACTGTCCAATATGCAGTCAGCAGCTGAGACACTCACCAGCACTTGGTCGCCAGACTCCCTGTATAAATGTCTAAGCTCCCTCTTGGGAGTCAGAGACATCATATGTAATAGGCCATTGTACTTTATCCCCAAGGTCAAAAGCAGAAAAAAGTCTCAGGAGAAAAAAAAGATACACTTTCCTTTACAAAGAATTCGTTTGACCTAAAAAAAAGGCTGAACAAGGCTGGGGAAGAATAAAATAAAGCGGTTATTACATTTAATACAGCAAGTAATCTTCCTATAATTGTTTTCAACACATCTGAGAAATAGAGTTGTAGTAAAATCAATTAAGTTTCATATATTTTCTTCTGTTGGTTAAAGCACAAATGTTACAAAATAACATGAAAATACATTTAGTATTAGGCCTCATGCATAAAATATGAAATATAAAATATTTTAAAACATAATAAAATATAAAATATGCTTGGCATAAAATTCCAGGTGTTTTCCTGCACTCAGATAGCCACAGGTGCCGTATACAGACTGCCATACCATTGAACTGCTGTACACGGCCATACTCTAATGCCCCGTACACACGGTCAGAAATTCCGACGGAAAATGACGGATCGGACCATGTTGTCGGAAAATCCGATCCTGCTCTCAAATTTTCCGACAACAAATGTGTAGAGTGTGTAGAGAATTTCCCGACAGACAAAGTGCCACGCATCAAATTACGAGACCAAAGCTATTGGCTAATAGCATCTACATAGTTACGACGTACGCAACGAACGTCACCACGGTCAGAGTGATCGGATTTTCCGACAACTTTGTCTGACCGTGTGTATGCAACACCAGTGTCGGACAAAATCCGTCGGAAAAAATCTGACGGATTTTGTGGTCTGAATTTCCGACCGTGTGTTTTACGGGGGCTTATAAACACTTGTTCCTCTCTGCATCAGCGTTTACCTGTGCATGCTTATATCACACATTTCAGGAATGCAGACGTTTTGCGTCGTATGTGCTTGCATGGGTAACACCAATGCAGAGAAACACCTGCATTTACAATAGTATGACTGCATAGCTTATAGCACAGCCAATTACCTGTATGGCAGGCTATAAACAGCAACTGTGACTCCCTGAGTACAGGAAAACACAATGATTTATTATAACTAGTAGTCTTCTCCACGCTACTTTGGTCAAAAGAGTCCAGAATTTTGATCCATCTATGGTTAGCTTTAATGCTGTAGTTACTTATAATTACTGAAATACAGTGGGGGTGATTTACTAAAACTGGTGCACCCAAAATCTGGTGCAGTGGTGCATGGTAACCAATCAGCTTCTATCTTACGCTTATTCAATTAAACTTTGCCAAAAATACTGGAAGGTGATTACTTACTATGTGCAGCTGCACCAGATTATGTAATAACCCCCACTGTATTTCAGTGATGATATGTAACTACAGCATTAAAGCTAACCATAGATGGATTAAAATTCTGGACTCTGCAAGACATCTATGAGACACTATGATTTGCGTACTCTTTTGACCAAAGTAGTTTGGAGAAGCCTGGTGCCTCCCCCTATCTATTGGGATACTAGGGATGGTTTGTTCTATTCATTAAGGAGGTGTGTTGTGGGGACATCTCCTTATGCCGCTGATCTTTTGAAATACAGGGCACCTGATATCTTGATTCTCTGAGATTCTATTGGCTCTTGTCATTCCATGCCATGACTCCCCATGAGAGAAAGACAGTTTACATCATGTGAACTGCAGGCGTCGAGCGCAGTGACGTCACAGGCAGTCGTGACGACGTTTTGGAGCATGTGCTTTGAATAGGCAAACAGGCACGCTCCTTCTTCAAGCATCTTTCAGATGGCCCAGATCGTCCGGATTTCCTGCTGCACAGGACTCCCCACACATGGATCAGCTGTAAATATGGCCATAAACGCTGATAATAATAAAAATGCCATAAATCTATCTCCTATTTTGTAGACGCTATAACTTTTGCGCAAACCAATCAATATACGCTTCTTGCAATTTTTTTTACCAAAAATATGTAGAAGAATACATATCGGCCTACACTGAGGAAAAAATTTGTTTTTTGGAAAAAAAATGTGGGATATTTATTATAGCAAAAAGTAAAAGATATTGTTTTTTTTTTAAAATTGTCGTTCTTCTTTTGTTTATAGCGCAAAAAAAAAAAACCGCAGAGGTGATCAAATACCACCAAAAGAAAGCTCTATTTGTGGGAAAAAAAGGATGTCAATTTTGTTTTGTTTTTAATTATTTTTATTAATACATTTTTCACATATACAAAAAACTTTCCACATTATTACAAATTCTTATATATAAACATCCTTATACAATAATTATACATACAATACTTATATATACAAAACACATGAATCAATCTCAATATACTTTTCAAAGAAGTCAAGAGTAGTCTCCCCCTCTTCCTGATATAATTCATTACCCCTACTCACTTTATTTTAATAATATTTTATTTATTATACTTTTTCCCTTTCCTTTCCCTCTTCCTCTCCTTCCCCCTTTCCTTCTCTTAAATAATTAATTAACCCCCAATTCCCCCCAGTTTATTCCCCATCATTGTTCCCGTAATCCCCTATTGAGTTTGTGTAAACCCATATAGTGCATCTTACACCTTGTATGTGATGTAGTGACTTCCTCTTCCGGGAAAAAGAAGAGAAAGAAAAAAAATAAATAAAAAAAAAGTAAAAAAATAAACACCTTTTAATTATGAAGAGGTGAGAGTCGCAACTCTACACCAATCTTTGTATTTCTCCTTCGTGATGTACCTGGAACCCAAAAGAGACAAAACGGAAGAAGAAAAGGAGAAAAAGGAGAAAGGGGAAAAAAAGGGGGGGAGCACTGTCCACCCCCCACCTGTGTTGCTATGTGATACAAAAACCCTTACATCTATTTTAATAAATCCCTAAGTGATTCTTTTTATACAAGTGAAAAAGAATAAATAAAATAAAATAAAATAAAAAAGGGGAGGGGTGGGGGAGGAAGGGGGGGGGCTTCCCACCTCCCACCTGTGTTACTATGTGGTAAGTAGTAACCCCTACATCTATTTTAATAAATCCCTAAGTGATTCTTTTTTATATAAGTGAAAAAAAAAAACACATTTTTTGAATCTCTTTTCTTCTCCCCTTCTCCTTCCCTTTCTTTCCCCTCCCTTCCCTCGACAAAAACGCCTCTTAATTATAAAGGAGAGAGAGTCTCGGCTCTCTAACAACTTTATATTTCTCCTTAGTGATGTGCCAAAAACCCAAAAAACAAAACCGATGATAATAGTGAGAGAAAAAAAAAACCCTTGATCTATTTTATTTAGTCCCTAAGTGATCCTTTTTTATACAGGTGAGAAAAAAGAATAATAAAAGGGGGGGGGGGAGAGAAAAAAATAGAAGAGGTGGGGAGAGGGGTGAAACAGGGAAACAGAGATGGGAGACAGCAGGGCATCTAGTTACTTCCCACGTAATTCATATAAGCCTGAGGTCAATTTTGTTTTGGTACAGCATTGCACGACCGCGCAATTGTCAGTTAAATCGACGCAGTGCCGTATCGCAAAAAATTACCTGGTCATTGAGCAGCCAAATCTTCCAGGGCTCAAGTGGTTAAAACAGGAGCCATATAATGGGGCGAATTAACTCCTTACAATACAAATCCCATAAGCACTGTTCAGTAGGAGTGGGGATATTTTAATTAAACTGCCTGGGAAAGCTCTTCCTCTGGGCACGAAGTGAGTTAGACCCCTTCACAGTGAGGCCGGGGTGCATGAACAATAAACGCTTTTAACCCTTGCTAGTGGCCGAAGAAAGGGTTAATAGCGCCTGTGTTGGGGCGCTGTCGAAGCGCTTTGCAGGTGCTTTGGCAGCGCTGCCCATTCATTTAAATGGGCAGGGCATTTTGGGATCGGTGTATACACCGCTCCCGCACCGCCCCAATTGAACTCTTTGGATGCCATAATACACACCATGTTTGGAAGTCAAATGGCGCGGCACATCACCCCAAAAGTACCATCCCAACAGTGAAGGGAGAACATCATGGTGTGGGGCTGTTTTTCAGCATACGGTACTGGGAAACTTCATATCATTGAAGGAAGGATAAATGGAAAAATGTACCAAGACATTCTTGATAAAAATCTGCTGCCATCTATCAGGATGATGAAGATGAAACCAGGATGGACAGCAAGACAATGATCCCGAACACAAAGCCAAGGAAACTCTCAATTGGTTTCAAAGAAAGAAAATAAAGCTGCTAGAATGGAAGCCAATCACCTGACTTGAATCAAATAGAAAATCTATGGAGAGAACTAAAGATAAGAGTTCATAGAAGAGGTCCATGAATGAATGTTAAAAGAAATATATCATTTGAACATGTACCCCTTACACCCTGTCTGAACCATAAAAATCTGAACAGTGTATGAAGTACAACTTGTGTTGTGTCAATTATTTATATACACTGTTTCCTATGCATAGAAGATTTTGAGTGTGAGCAACGGAATCGGTTGACAATGAGGTAATTATAATTAGATAATAAGATTATAGTCAGGACTAGTGGTTATAGTTAAAGGTGGTCATAACATTTACCAATAAAGGATTTTGGACGAAAAAAAAAATTCAGTTAGCATGTTCAATACTTTTTCCCTGTGTCATTCCATTTTATTACACATAACTTAATTTCTGAACTCATTTGGTTTCTTTGTATTTATGGATTGCATGGGTTGTTACCGACGTGGTGAACATTTCATGCCAATACCACCTATAGAAATATATTTACCTAGAAAATGTTGACATGTTCAATACTTATTTTACTCGATATATATATATATATATATATATATATATGTGTTTATTTATATATATATATATATATATATATATATATATATATATATATATATATATATAACGTTTTTTTAAGCTGTTACGTGCAATCTTTCATAGCTTTGTCAATGTGAATTTACAACTAAGTCAGCACTTGTCTGGGTCATGTGAAAAGTCAGTATAGACCATTCCTCATGATTTAAATATTTCTGTCTCCGTCTGAAAAAAACGGAAGGGTTGATCTAGTTTAATATTTACGTGTCCATTATTCAAAAATTGCCAAAAACAGACTTTAACTGACCTCTACATTTACCATTTCTATCTATGTTTCTCGAAAATGTTAGTCATCTGCATCAAAAAATATTTTTTCTCAGTCAATTGTTAAGTGCTTACTTGACAACAGATGGTAAATACAGGAAAAGGAAACAGATAAAAAATTGTATCAACTGCTAGAAAGTACTACAAGATGAGTTTAAACGAATTGCCATTAAAAAGATAATTGACTTAAAATGATCAATATAGTATATTTTGGTTGGCATGATACCATTCCAGACAGCCATTTTTTTTTTACTACTGAATAAAACTACATGTATAAAGGTCATATGTCTTAAGCTGGGTATACACTAGTAGTAGACTTAGTTCGACATTTTTCATTGTAAGAAAGTTGTAAGAACATTTGTTAGTTTTTCTTATCTTTAGTGGGGTCAAATTGATGTGTGTTTTTGACCACAGTGATGAGAGAATTCAAAGGAGCAGGATGGAAAATGTTTCTTGAATGTACAAATTTCTAACAGTGTATATGGTTTTCATCCAGTAAAGTACATTCATTCCAAAAATCTAATGTTAAAACCAAACAAAATCTTGAACTTTTTTCGCGTAGCATCCCAATGTACTGAGAAATTTCATACAAATTGTCTACCCAGGTTTAGACCAGACATGACATGATTTGATCAATAGATTCCTCCATCCACACTATAGAGGGTAGGAATATCCCCAGCCAGTTGTTGTTGGCGGCTGTCAGAAATTTGGACAGTGACTGCATCTTATTGGATGCAGTTACTCTTTGGACAACAATTTTTCAGCTGACTCTTTAAATTTTTCATTCAAAGTTTGTCAAGTTGAGTGGCGCCAACAAGGCCATGTATGGCTCACTTCAGCGCTAATTGGCTGAAATTCAAGCTATGTAGACTAGCGTCACTCAGATAATACCTTTGGCTTACATGCAATTAAAGATTGCCACCTTGCCTCAAGGGGTAGAGAACATCTAATAGACTTACACACATATTTATATGGTTTGTATTCTGGTTATTCATGTCAGCTGCCTGTCCTGAACTCTAGGTTGTATTCTGATTATCCAAGTCCTCTGTGTGCCCAGGCATTCAGCTTGTATAATATTTAGCTGTGTCTGTCTTCTCCATTGAACTCTGGCCAATATCAAGCTGTCTGTTTTAGTCCTCCACTATCTGATGTTCTCCTGCCTGTGTTCTCAGTAGTTCCTGGGCCTAAAGCAGGGTTAACCCAGGGGTTGTGACTTGGGGTTAGCTGGAAGCCAAAGAAAACCCCTATGAGGGGGCCCCTAGTGTAAACTGGCTGGTCTTTAGACTCTGCACCTTGGGGGATCCCTTGTCACCTGCTCTCTCCTATGGGACCATCTTTGAACTTCTTGGTAAGACAGAGATCCAGTGAAGGTCATGCTCAGTTCCAGCTTCCACTCCATTCTGTTCTGCTCGGCTCTCCTGAGACCCTACTGCCAGTCTACACCTCTCAGGTACATCTATGTTAGCTACCCTGTACAGTGAAGTATAAAGGTCCATGCCAGTAAAGGAGACATCTAGACAGTTGCCAGTGAAGACACCCTCTTGACAGATTTGTTTATCCACCCTAGCAAAGATCTGTCCAAACCAGTGATATATAAGATGTAACAAGTGAGATGATAATAAATTACAGGGACCAGATGGCTTGCACCCAAGCGTCCTTAGGGAACTCAGTCAAGAATTGCCAGACCATTGTTCGTAATTTTTTACTGACAGTCTACTAACGGGAATGTTACCAGCTGATTGGAGAAAGGCCAATGTAGCACCAATATTTAAAAAAGGGCCAACATACTGTACATTCCTGGGAATTACAGACCAGTTAGCCTAGCATCAATAGTATACAAGCTCCTAGAGGGGATGATAAGGGACTATATAAAAGATTTTAGTAAAGAAAACGGTATGTTTAGCAGTAATCAGCATGTATTTTTGAAGAATCGTTCTTGCCAAACCAATCTATTAACCTTCTATGAGGAGGTGAGCTGCCATCTAGATAAAGTAGGGACCCGTAGACAAGGTGTATCTGGATTTTGAAAAAGCATTTGACACAGTTGTTTATTGTGTGTAAATGTTTACTGTACAAAGTAAGGTCTGTTAACATGGACCATAGGGTGAGTACATGGATTGAAAACGGGCTACAAGGGCAAGTTTAGAGGGTAGTGATAAATGAGGAGTACTCTGAATGGTCAGGAGTGGAAAGTGGGGTCCCCCAGGGTTCTGTGCTGGGACCAATCCTATTTAATTTGTTCATAAACAACCTGGAGGATGGAATAAACAGTTACATTTCTGTATTTGCAGACAATACTAAGCTAAGCAGGGCAATAACTTCTCTGCAGGATGTGGAAACCTTGCAAGAAGATCTGAACAAATTAATGGGGTGGGCAACTACATGGAAAATGAGGTTTAATGTGGAAAATGTTTAAATAATGCACTTGGGTGGCAAAAATATTAATGCAATCTACTCACTAGGGGAGAACCTCTGGGGGAATCTAGGATGGAAAAGGACCTGGGGGTCCTAGTAGATGACAGGCTCAGCAATGGCATGCAATACTAAGCTGCTGCTAACAAAGCAAACAGAATATTGGCATGCATTAAAAAGGGGATTAACTCCAGAGATAAAGCAATAGTTCTCCCACTCTACAAGACTCTGGTCCGACCTCACCTATAGTATGCTGTCCAGTTCTGGGCACCAGTCCTCAGGAAGGATGTAGTGGAAATGGAGCGAGTACAGAGCAGGGCAACAAAGCTAATAAAGGGACTGGAGGATATTGGTTATGAAGAAAGGTTGTGAGCACTGAACTTAGTCTCTCTGGAGAAGAGACGCTTGAGAGGGGATATGATTTCAGTTTACAAATACCACACTGGGGACCCCACAATAGGGATAAAACTTTTCCACGGAATGGAGTTTAATAAGACACGTGGCCACTCATTAAAATGAGAAGGAATTAGATTTAACCTTAAACTGCGTAGAGGGTTTTTACTGTAAGAGCCACAAGGATGTGAAATTCCCTTCCACAGGCGGTGGTCTCAGCGGGGAGCATTGATAGTTTCAAAAAACTTTTAGATAAGCACCTGAACCTGAACTTTTAGATAAGCACCTGAGTAGATCATTTGTGATTATTGTAACAATGCTCAAAAAATGCAAATTATCGCCATTTTAAAATCATAATGTGTTCTGAATCTATGTGCTAGGGATCTTTAGGTGTGTTTAGACGCATCTAGGCACATCAAGCAGCAATTGGGTGTTCATTCATTCTGTTGCCCAGAATATTAATTTCTTTTGGCCATTGGTATGAATGAGCGCTCAAGTGCTAAACATGTCTAGCATTTAGGCATACTTAGGTGAGTTTGGCGATTTTTGGTGTCAAAACACTCCTCTCCTGAATGCGCAAGTGGTGTTTTTTTTCCTGCATCTAAACGCTCTTTCCTTTAAACGCCCATAAACACCCATCTATCGATCATCTCTCGGGTGCTGCCGCCACCATCTTCAGTATGGGAATCAGGAAGTGAAGCCTTGCGGCTTCACTTCCTGGTTCCCTACTGTGCATGCGCGATTTGCGCTGCTCAATAAGGACGCTCCCTGTTGTCTCTGGGATCCGTGTGTTTCCCAGCAGACAGCGGGGGGATGACAGGAAGATTCTGCGGCTATCTATGCCCGGAAGTGGGTGCAGATACCTGTATTATACAGGTATCTGTACCCCCCTCTCCCCTGAAAGGTGCCAATTGTGGCACCGGAGGGGGGGAGGGTTGCGATGAGCGGAAGTTCCACTTTAGGGTAGAGCTCCGATTTAAGGTGTCTGAACTTCAATATCTCTACATTGGAAATAGTGTAGGCCAGTTTATTAGCCATTTGGTGATTGTTTTTATACGTAGCTTAGTATAGTAGCAGTTGTTGGGGGAGTTTTCTTAAGTCAATTTCATTGGATCAGTGAAACATCATCCTGCCTTTGATCAGACATAAGCCTAGTATACACCACTATTTTTTTTTTCACTCAACCCAGCGGGTTGAACGAAAAAAGAATTGACAGCTCAGAAGGAAGACCTATACTGTACTGCCTGTGCAACATTAGTACAGGGATATCCCCTGCTGTGCTATTGTGTTCAGATGGGGGGACTGCCATCCTGCCAGAACACTCCGGTCGGCGCTCTCAGCCAATGATCGGGAGCCGATCGGCAGACCATTTTCGGTCATGCTACTTTGGAAGAAGCCGGCCTTTGGAGCAGTTACAGTACATTAAACCGGCTGATGCCACCCAACATTTTGCCTGTGTGCACTACGCTTTAGAGGCAAACTATAATGGCCATGGTGGGGTCAATTGTATTTAACTTTTTATATATTTTTAAGGTAAGGTTTTATATCTTTTTTTCACTATTAGGAATAAAATCCTTGTTTTTATTTACACTGGCTTCACAGAGCATTATGAGTTTTCTAAAGAGATAGCACAGCAGAAGCTGCTTCCCTTCAGGCTCTCTGACTTATTGGTTTCTGTTAATATATTAGAAACCTTGGTTTTCTTATAATCTGTTATTGTCTATGTACATGTACAATCAGTACACAAAGCACAGCATTCACATATAATGAGCAAACATGGTTGCCCAGATGTGCATATACAATTATACAATAATACAATTGCATATACAATTATACAATAAGGAAATGTTTTAAAGATTAACCAGCACTGATAATACATACAATACACTTATATATACACTATAAAGACCAAATCCAGCTAAAGCATTTTATTTTAGTTTTTAATAAAATAAAGGGTTTAGGGACTCTGTCAGTTTTCTATTGCTGTCTGAGTCCTTATTGGAAATATGCTCTTCATTTTTTATCCTGACAGGAAGTAAAGGGACATCTTCTCAATGGCGATACAGACAAAAACATAGTAGAGTGAGGAAGTGTTAGAATTTCTTACAATGTTTTTCATCCTGTCTATTGCATTCTGTCCTGGTGACAACCACCGCCTTTATTTCTTTTACTGGTGTCACAAGGACAGGAAGTGAAGACAAAATCTCCCAAGTGGGGTCACGGACAAAAATGGACACCTGACAGAAATTTGAACTCTCACTCACTGTATCCAAAAGCATGACGTTTTCTCAAAAGTTGGGTTTAAAAGAGACTATTTGTTTCCCTTTACACATTCACAGAACACAATCTTTCATAAATACATATCAGTTCTATGGTCTTGGTTCACATGCATTTTCCTTTCCTGGACTAATAAAGCAGGAGCCAACAAGGCCTTGGGGAAAAGCTTCATAGGAACTATATGTATGTGGCTTGGGCTTCAGGAACCAAAAGAACAAGAACTGTAGGAAACATTTTAATAAGCCTTTTGTGCTTGCAATTCTGGGAAAGTATCAGCCTGTGTTCTGTCCTGAATGAAATAGCGAGTTATAGTACAGACATTATCTCTCAGTGATCTTGTCAAGAGACCTTTTTCCTGATAATTACTTTCACTGTTTAGTCACAGCTCTGCTTGGGAATTGTTTAGGGTGTGACCTTCTGTGATAAGAGAAATAGTTCCAACAGGCTGATTTGGTATTACATTAAAAACTACCATGGTAATGTGAAAAGGGCAGTAACCCATATAAACTCATTACAGCTCTTTTTTTTAATTCAACTGAAAATAGTCATCTTACAACAGCCATACACAGAGCAAATTTCTTTCCTGCAACCATGGGTTGACAGTGTTAATGCAGAAATCCCTCCTGCCAGGCCATTGTCTTTTCCCAACGGGAGGGCGGGGGCGGGCAGGGGAAGCCACCCCCACCAGGAGAAGACAATGATTATCACTAATGATAATCACAAGAGAATCCAGTAGACTGGTTTTACCCAAGTTGATCGATTTATCAACTTGGTACATTCAGCCTGCCCATTAACAGTTCGAATCTCAGCCGGTTACTGCTGAGCCGGCCGAGATTTGAACAATGTATGGCCGGCCTTAAATTTAATTGGTTGTTATAGATAACTGCACCAAGCATTCCATTATAGCACCGTGTTAAGGAATAAACTATACAGGAGTTACTACATGCTCGCCTCCAGGATTTCTCCAGAGCTTCTCCCATCCTTTGGAACTCTCTACCCCAATCTGTCCGACTGTCCCCTAATCTATCCATCTTTAGACGATCCCTGAAAACCTTTCTCTTTAAAGAAGCCTATCCTGTTTCTAACTAACACTGTTTTACTTCCTCCATCAACTCATTCCCCACAGCTATTCCCTCTTGTATCAATTGACCCTTACTTTTTAGATTGTAAGCTCTAACGAGCAAGGCCCTCTGATTCCTCTTGTACCAAATTGTTATGTAATTGTAATGTCTGCCTTTATTT
Source organism: Lithobates sylvaticus (assembly GCA_028564925.1). Lineage (NCBI taxonomy): Eukaryota > Metazoa > Chordata > Amphibia > Anura > Ranidae > Lithobates > Lithobates sylvaticus. The sequence goes on along the minus strand of CM053030.1, from coordinate 128,554,125 downwards.
TGTTAAGTGCTGCGCAAACTGTTGGCGCTATATAAATCCTGTATTATAATAATAATAATAATAATATTCTTTTTTTTTTCCTTATTTATTTATTGAAGTTTATACTGTCATACAACAATAGTGGGACATATACACCAATAGGATTGCTTACAGTAGGAAATCATGAAAGAACACGTGGTATATCCTGACATGCAGATTATCATATGTGCATAGATCAAATACCAATAGTGGACATGAGGTGACAGTTCAGAGTATATGACTTGCTTGTGTGAGAGAAACTCGCTATGTCCACCAGAATATAACCAAAGTAAATCTTAGGCTATTTTCACACTGGGGCGGGGGGGGGGGGGGGGCGTTAGCGGTAAAGAGCCGTTAATATTAGTGGCGCTCGCTGTAATAGCAGCACTTTTGGGCTAGCGGGGTGCTTTTAACCCACTCTATCGGGTGAATAAAGGGTTAAAAGCGCCCTCAAAGCGCCGCTGCCAAATCTCTTTGCAGTCGCTTCAGCAACGGTGCCCATTGATTTCAACGGGCAGGGGCGGTGGAGGAGCGGTGTATAAACCACTCTTCCACTGCCCGAAAGATGCTGCTTGCAGGACTTTTTGTAACGTCCTGCAAGCACACCACCCCTGTGTGAAAGGGCTCTCACACTGGGGCTGCAGGGGAGGCGTATTTCAGGCACTATTTTTAGCACAAAAGTGCCTGAAAAACGTCCCAGTGTGAAAGGGATCTTATAGGTGTCTTATGCCCCGTACACACGGTCAGATTTTCCGACGGAAAATGTCCTATCGGACAATGTTGTCGGAAATTCCGACCGTGTGTAGGCTCCATCGGACTTTTTCCGTCGGATTTTATCTCCTGCTCTCAAATTTTCCGACAACAAAGTCCTATCGGACTTTTTATGATCATGTGTAGCGAATTCCGACGGACAAAGTGCCACGCATGCTCAGATCACATTACAAGACCAAAGCTATTGGCTACTAGCCTCTACGTAGTCCCGTCGTAGGCAACAAACGTCACCACGTTCAGAATGATCGGATTTTCCGACAACTTTGTCCGACCGTGTGTATGCAACACCAGTGTCGGACAAAATCTGTCAGAAAAAATCTGATGGATTTTGTGGTCGGATTTTCCGACCGTGTGTACGGGGCATAAGTAGTAGAGACGTACTACATATTTTAACGGCAGAAATTATTCATGCAAATAATAAATTAAATACTTCCTAATGCATTTTATGAAGGTGCATGTTATAGTAACCAGATTTAAACACTGTATTAGCAACTTGAGACTAAACAGTCCACATAGAGATATTTGGGAATAATTTTGACTATTTTTTGTTGAAAATTTTGTAATTTCAATGTACAACCAATCTTGGCAAAACATTTTTTTACTCATATCTACTGTTCAATTCATCTTGTTAGAGGTAGTCATGGTTATTTGCCCCCTTCACAGATCTGTTAGCATATTCTAAGATGTCACATGCACATGCTTGATATTGGTAGGTATCTTTTCAATGCACTTTCCAACAAATTGGATAAGGTTCTTGCTTAATTTTTGGGAAAGTTTTCATTTTCTAGGTAATTTTAAAGATAACAGTAGTTAGTCATATTCAACTGGAGTTGCTCTGTAATTTTCACAGCCCACCCAACAGCATCTTAATTTGTACTGTTAAAGCTCCTCGGATAAGTGGTGAAAGGTCTCCAACATTTCAGAACAAGTCCAGAATTAGCTGTTCTTAATTAGTATTGGTTGAAACCTTAACTACCAGTACAAATACTTTAATTTGTAATGGCATCAGCATTGTACTACAGCCTCTGCAAAAAGCAGAAATGTGTGTGTGTGTGTGTGTGAGGGGGCCAGAGGACCCATTTCACTACAGGCTCTCTGCAGAAAACTACAGGCAGAGCAGATTTTGTATAGAATAAAATAAATACATCCTTTGCTTTCTGTACCTCTACTGCAACACCAGAGATTCAAGCCTTTCCAAAACTCTGCCAAAATGTGTGTGTATGTATGTCCCCACTAAAGAGATTTGCCATATCTCCCTGTCCCTGTGAATCTCTCCTGTAGGGGCATCAGCCTCTCTAAAAACCAGACAGAAGTTCTGAAACGTCTTCACGTCATCAAAACTGAAGTTAGACCTTATTGTATTTTAATACAAGGGTGATCTGGAAAAAGGGAAACCTAATTTACAGTTTCCTGGAATATTTAAGTCCTGATTTGGAACCCAAAATTAAGAGGCTCAGAGAGATTTTGGGTGGGAAAGAGCCTCCAACCCTGACTATGGGTACTGTGGTCCTGAAAAACTAACCCACATGCAATAGATGGCTGAAAAGGGGAGGAAGCAGTCAGCAGATGTCCAAGAGGTGGTGTGGAGCAGGACAGGCGCTGTGTACTCTTGCGGCTACCAAGACACTTCTGAGCTGTGGTGGCCTTTCTGGAGAACCATGGAGCAGGCCGGGACTTTGAATGCTGTATGGGACAAGGTTTTCCTGGTGGTGAGCTGAAGTTTTGATTTATACCAAAAGTTGATGGACTGTTTTGTGGCATTTATGCTGAAGGAAGCCACTTTAATTTCCCTTTTTTGAAAAAATAAATAAAAAATGACTGTTTGCTTTTACCCACACAGCTGGCTGGTGATCCAGACTCCTCAAATATAACAGTATATATATTGGACAATCTGTAATAAAAATAATTTTGGACCTTTGATAAAACCATTTTGAGACTCACTATTCTGGCTCCGTTGCTGCTCTCCAGTGATGGATGCAATGCAAGTATTCTTTTCCCTCCTATTTAGATGAAAATCTATAGACTTTAAACGTTGTAGTTTAAAATAGGCTAAATATATTCCAGATTTGCAAAGTCTTTCAGTTTGTTTTATTTAGCAAGCAGCCACAGCCTGAGTAGAAAAGCTTGTGTCCTGCCAGCATGCTGCAGAGAAGGACACTTGTTTTCTCTGTGGAAGCAGTAATCTCTCTGCAAAGGTCGAACACACCTTCAGTTGAAACAGAGCTTTCCAAACAGTAGGGGAGCATAGGTTTTGCTCTCAATAATATTTATCTCTTTTCTATCACTAATAGGCAGACATAGACTCTTCCTCTTATTAACTTTATATAAATTAACCACCAACTTCTTATAATTGTAATGGACAATAAAAGCAATACAAGCTCTTTACTGAGTTTATATGCCCATTATGAGGTGGTCTCATTCTAACTTGTTTTGTTTATCATTTCGTTTGCATTACAGGGATTGCAGCAAAAGCAGAGAGGCTACTCCCTCTGATAAAAAAAATAGACAAATTACCGGTAAGTCCCCAAGAGATATAAAAAGCCAGTGGTGACCAGCCAATGATTCAGGTCACCAGCCTCCGCCCATCATTATTTTAATGTTTGGGTGGACTGACCCTTATGTTTTTGATGAAATATAATTTATTACTGTACTTGCCTTTGCTTTGGTATTATTTGGTATGATCATTAATGCATCATGTCAACGTTAAGATAAATATCTATATTTTCCCTAATGCATGTGAACTGCTCAGTGACCTTTCTAAAAGGAACAAAATCAGGCCAACCTATATCTGTCCACATATCTCATTACCTTTTTTTCCCCAAGAAAATGTTAAAAATGTATTAGACAGTTTGTCTGGTAAATCTAGGGTGTGTTCTTTCTAGGGGCCCGGCTAAGTCAACAAAGTTATACATAGCACAGCATGATTTAGTTACCAGCTGATATTTGTTCACCAATAACTGTTCCACAGATAAGTGAGAGGCAGAGGAAGTGTTCTACTTCCTTATTCATGCATCTCTGAATATGCCATAATGAGGCACCGTGTAATACAGAACTATTAATAAATGCCTGAGGGAAATTTTCACTCGCTTCTGTGATAAGAGATTAGTTCACAGTGTAATAACTCATTTCATCCTTTCTTGTTTCATACACTAGGAAGATAAAGCAAAATCCAGGGAATGCCTACTTTAGCATTTTAGGTCAAGGCAAGGGCCCTCAGTGCAGAAAATGCTCATGCTATATGACCCATTGAAAAGAAATTGATCTTTCCCAGATGTGATAAATGAGTCCATGGTTATTATAGTAAAAAGAAAATGTTGCAATTTATACTGTAGGACGTCAGTGTATAAAACAAATGTAATATAACATTTTAAAGAAAAATTATGATATACGCTACATGCAAGAAAGGCATGAACCACAGTCAAAATCATGTTAATAATAGGATTTCCAGCAAACACAGGACTACCTTAGAAATGTCCATGTCACACTGGTGTTCAGTTGTAGGGTCGTTGACTTTTTGCATTGTTTAAAGCTAGCTGCTGCTGTCCTTAGAAGTTGTCTGCTGAAGCCCTCAATGAAATTGCCACTTCTGGGAATGTTGATCTCCTAGGTTCCCTGTAACTCTCACTAGTTCCTCCTGCTGATCTTCAGATCACAGCTTTACTCTGGGTAAAGGTCAGATGGAGGAACCAATGAGAGCTATGGGGCACACAGAAAATTAACACTTTAGAATTTCTCAGGATGGTAGTTGGTGGTGATTTTGACCGTGCAGGCAGCAGAAAAGGTTAGTCCTTTCTTCTTCTACGGGTAGCCACTGGAGCCCTGAGCATCCTGGAACACCGTGCATCACCCTGCCAACCCTCCATCTAAGTGGGTGCCTTGGGATTACTAAACCTCTCCTTGGGCTGCTATCCTTTGGGCTGCAATCCTCCTGAACCTAGTGGTTCTGACAAGCACTCTATTTCTTCTTATATGTAAGTTGTCAATTGTCCAATAAACTTGTTTTGATTTTGCTAATGCTGCACTTAGAGTGGCTCTCTGTGTTTTGTGTTTCTACTGTACAGAGTTTTCTTCATATCTCCAGGGAGCTGCCTTCTGAGTGCTGCCTTTTTTGTTCAGTTTGCCCCCCATGGTTACCAACATTGTGATCACCCAACTACACTGTCTCCTGATCTTGGGTTTTTTCCCACTATTCGCACCATCTACCACTGACAAATGTATCTTCTACAGGTATGGCTTCCTTTAAAACTTTGGTATAGCAACAGAATTGCTTTTACAGATTTACATAGGTAATCAGGTTTAAAAAATACAGAAGAAAACCTCCATATTCAGTACCCTATACCCACAGCTGATCCTATAAACCATTATCCAATTTGCTTCAGTGGTGGGGCGCAATTTTCAGTGAAAACGATGCAGTGCCGAATCACAAAAAATGGCCTGTCAGGAAGTGGGTAAATCCTTCCGGGGCTGAAGTGGTTAAAATAACTCTGTCACTTTAAGAATAGAAGCATTGCTTTGGCACTTCCCTATAGTGGGAGAGCTTGCCCAGCCCGACCGTGGTGCGTGGAGATCCAATACTGCCCAAAATTGTTAGAGCTTTGCCCGTTCAGAACAGCAAACATTTAGCCATTGCCGAGGTGAATAAGTACTGCTGGAGTTATGATCTCTAGGTCACTATAAAGTGAACCTGTACTCAAATTAAGGCAGGCCATTCTTGTGCAAATGTCTTTCCTGCAACCCGTGGGTTTTTGCACAATTCCCCCATCAATGCAGACAGTGCTGAAAGGGGCATCCCTTCAGCCAATTGTCTGCTCCTGGTGGGGGGGTCAGGTGGGGAAAGGAGTCCCCCCTGGGAGAAGACAGCGATTATTGCTAGCAGCTATAGCGGCTGCTAGCGATAATTGCAAGACAATCTGGCAGGCTGGTTGTACCCAATTTGATTGATCAATATTCAGCCTGCCCATTAACAGTTTGAATCATGTATGGCTAGCCTTAAAGCTATACCACTCTTTTTGGACCAATGTTTTGCAATACCAGAATGGAGCACTATTATCCAAAACCTACTAAAATGTACTCGCTCAATTTTGGCAAGAGAAACAGCCAGTAAGTTACACACTAGATGGTACCTTACCCCATACAAAATAAACAAATGTTATCCATTGGTATCTCCCACATGTTTCAGGGGATTCCCAGATCAAGGTACCATTTTACATACCATCTGGAACTGCAAAATTTTGAAACCCATATGGCTACCAGCGGCTGCTAAGATTAAACATATTATAGGCAAAAAAATTCCCCTTACCCCTCAGATGTGCTTATTGTTTGTCCCTATACCTAAAGTACCCACACAGTATATCAGACTAATACACACACTATTTAACTCAATAAACTGGATGATAACTTTTAATTGGCATTCATTAACAGTCCCTTGGTCCCAAGTATTGAGTAGAATGGAACAAATAAAACTTTCAGAGCATATCGACCATACATTCTTTGACACTATGCACATTTTCAAAAAAAAAAAGGTCCCCATGGGACATACCACTTCCTTAATCATCACCTTATATAGCCTAATAATGCATATCATTATAGAACAAAATAGTGTTTTAAATTATGGGAAAGGGGGGAAAACACTGCGCTAACACAATATGTGAAAACAAAAAGGCATAGCTGCTAACCCTCAAACAAACAAAGTTGAACAAAATGGGGATAATTAGTGTAGCGCTAAATAATGTGCAAAGAAGTTGATGTAAAGGTGCGACTAAACATACAAGTTGCCAATAATGATGAAAAGCAAATGAAAAAGTAAATAATATGGGGGTGTAAAGTCCAAGGAAATATAAAACTGAATAGAGACTATGTTAAAAGAATAGACTTCCGTAAACTTTCCCACTGGAGTAGTCCTTTATGCAATGCAAATACATATGTGTGAATGGAAGTCTTCCTGTAGGGTGACACCAAACAGAAATGGGGACCGTGTGGAGCAGCGGGAGGGGCAGAAGTGGATGGTTGTCTGAAGTTTTCAACGATCGACTATATACAAATAAAAGATGGGTACTCTTACCGATGGAGTTGGACACACATATCGTACGACAGTGAGTCAGTCAGGCTTGAGGTCCCGATTGGTCCCAATCGGGCTCTATGTATGGATGTAGGATGGATAGATCCTGGTTTGGAGTCCTAGCTTCCTCGTCTCCGAACTCCAAATGGGCAGGTGCTCCTGGTGAGAGGTCCTTACTTGTCCGTCTCCAGACTCCAAAAAAAGGGGCAGGCGCTCAGGGTTCGATGTGTCCAGAAGGGGGTTTTAAGAAGAGCTCATGGTAATGGTATATGGAAAAAAGAAAACAAAGTGGCTCCGGATGGTGCAGGTCAAAAAACAAACCAGTAGGTTTATTGAAATGGTCATAGAGTATATAAATGACACAAAAATAAAATTGATCACGAAATAAAAAATGAAGGATAAAAGCAATGTACCCCACATTGCTTTTATCCTTCATTTTTTATTTCGTGATCACTTCCTACAGGAATTTAGGGTTTTATCCCTATTGTGGGGTCATCAGTATGGTATTTGTAAATTAAAATCATATCCCCTCTCAAGTCTCCCTTCTCCAGAGAGAATAAGTTCAGTGCTCGCAACCTTTCTTCATAACTAATGTCCTCCAGACCCTTCATTAGCTTTGTTGCCCTTCTTTGCACTCGCTCCATTTCCAGTACATCCTTCCTGAGGACTGGTGCCCAGAACTGAACTGCAAACTCCAGGTGCGGCCGGACCAGAGTCTTGTAGAGTGGGAAAATGATCGCTTTATCCCTGGAGTTCAGGCCCGGACTAGCCATAGGGCAGACTGGGCATTTGCCCGATGGGCCAGGGCCCCCCACTCCGTGGCATGTTGATGATCAGACCGCACAGTGGGAGGTAAGCGCGACCGCGGCCTGTACAGGGTTAACACCGTAGGTTTGGTTCACTCCTGAGACACTGTTGAACTATCCTGCAGCATTCCTTGATTTCATGTTTAGGTACTTTGTGGTTTACCCTACCCACTCACTAACCTCTACACCGCTACCCTTGTCTCATCATGCAATATTGGTGAGACACACTATTTCTTTCCTTTCTTTCTATTCACCTGGCTTTCTCATCATTGTTATATGGTTCTTTGGGATACCATTCATATACATAGTTACATAGTAGGTGAGGTTGAAAAAAGACACAAGTCCATCAAGTCCAACTTATGTATGTGATTATATGTGAGTATTACATTATATATCCTTGTATGTTGTGGTCGTTCAGGTGCTTATCTAAAAGTTTCTTCAAACTATCAATGCTCCCCGCTGAGACCACCGCCTGTGGAAGGGAATTCCACATCCTTGCCGCTCTTACAGTAAAGAACCCTCTACGTAGTTTAAGGTTAAACCTCTTTTCTTCTAATTTTAATGAGTGGCCACAAGTCTTGTTAAACTCCCTTTTGCGAAAAAGTTTTATCCCTATTGTGGGGTCACCAGTATGGTATTTGTATATTGAAATCATATCCCCTCTCATGCGTCTCTTCTCGAGAGAGAATAAGTTCAGTGCTCGCAACCTTTCTTCATAACTAATATCCTCCAGACCCTTTATTAGCTTTGTTGCCCTTCTTTGTACTCGCTCCATTTCCAGTACATCCTTGGTGCGGCCGGACCAGAGTCTTGTAGAGCGGGAGAATTATCGTTTTATCTCTGGAGTTAATCCCCTTTTTAATGCATGCCAACATTCTGTTTGCTTTGCTAGCAGCAGGTTGGCATTACATGCCATTGCTGAGCCTATCATCTACTAGGACCCCCAGGTCCTTTTCCATCCTAGATTCCCCCAGAGGTTCTCCCCCCAGTGTATAGATTGCATTCATATTTTTGCATTATTTTACATTTTTCTACATTAAACCTCATCTGCCATGTAGTTGCCCACCCCATTAATTTGTTCTGATCTTTTTGCAAGGTTTCCACATCCTGCAGAGAAGTTATTGCCCTGCTTAGCTTAGTATCGTCCGCAAATACAGAGATTGAACTGTTTACCCCATCCTCCAGGTCGTTTATGAACAAATTAAATAGGATTGGTCCCAGCACAGAACCCTGGGGAACCCCATTACCCACCCCTGGCCATTCCAAGTACCCATTTATCACCACCCTCTGAACTCGCCCTTGTAGCCAGTTTTCAATCCATGTAATCACCCTATGGTCCATGCCAATGGACCTTATTTTGTACAGTAAACGTTTATGGGGAACTGTGTCAAATACATTTTCAAAATCCAGATACACCACGTCTATGGGCCTTCCTTTATCTAGCTAGCAACTCACCTCCTCAAAGAAGGTTAGTAGATTGGTTTGGCAAGAACGATTCTTCATGAACGCATGCTGATTACTGCTAATGATACCGTTTTCATTACTAAAATCTTGTATATAGTCCCTTATCATCCCCTCCAAGAGTTTACATACTATTGATGTTAGGCTAACTGGTCTGTAATTCCAAGGGATGTATTTTGGGCCCTTTTTAAATATTGGTGCTACATTGGCTTTTCTCCAATCAGCTGGTACCATTCCAGTCAGTAGACTGTCAGTAAAAATTAGGAACAATGGTCTGGCAATTACTTGAATGAGTTCCCTAAGTACCTTCGGGTGCAAGCCATCTGGTCCCAGTGATTTATTAATGTTAAGTTTCCCAAGTCTAATTTTAATTCTGTCCTCTGTTAACCATGCAGGTGCTTCCTGTGATGTGTCATGAGGATAAAAGCTGCAGTTTTGGTTACTGAAGCCCCCCGATTCCCTTGTGAAGACTGAGGAGAAGAATAAATTCAATACCTTCGCCATCTCCCCATCCTTTGTAATCAGATGTCCCTCCTTATTCTTTATGGGGCCAATATGGTCTGTCCTCCCTTTTATACTGTTTACATACTTAAAGAATTTCTTGGGATTTTTTTGCTCTCTTCCGCTATGTGTCTTTCATGTTCTATCTTAGCTGTCCTTATTGCACCCTTACATTTCTTGTTGCATTCTTTATAAAGTCTGAATGCTGATGATGATCCCTCAACCTTGTATTTTTTGAAGGCCTTCTCCTTTGCTTTTATATGCATTTTTACATTGGAGTTAAGCCATCCAGGACTTTTGTTCACTCTTTTAAATTTATTACCCAATGGGATGCATTGGCTATTGCCCTTATTTAATATGCTCTTAAAGCAAACCCATCTCACCTCCGCGTTCTTTGTTCCTAAGATTTTTTTCCCAATTTATGCCTTCTAGTAAGGTTCATAGTTTAGGAAAGTTGGCTCTTTTGAAATTCAGTGTCTTTGTATTCCCCTTATGTTTCCTATTTGTGTGATTTATACGGAAGTCAATTGACCTGTGATCGCTGTTCCCTAAATTGCCCCGTATTTCCCCATCCGTGATCAGGTCTATATTGTTGGTAATCAGTAGCTCCAGTAACGCTTTATTTCTAGTTGGTGCATCTACCATCTAATAATTCCTTTCCCTAGTTTATCAGTTGTGTCATCACCTTATCGATACATTATTCAATTTAACAGATATTTCTTGGAATTATACACAGCATCAATTATTGTCACAGCTGATAACCAGAGACTCCACCTTTATGGTCTTTCACTGGTGTTGGTGCCACCGTATTGCCGCAGTTGTTACCACCTCAGCTCCCCGGGGATGACGTCTCCAGTCATTGATATTATTAACAATTTTATCCACATACTACAGTTAGGTAAGAGTGTTTGGGATCCGTTGCTGTCCCCCTCTTTGTCCTTCTTTTCTACTTCCCCTTTATATTTACCATCATACTATTTTTGTCATTTTTACTTTATAATACTTCCAATCCGCAACTGCTTCTGATGAGTGGCAATATGACTACGAAACGCGTAGAAATTTCCTATGATGCTACGTCGAAGTAACCATGTGCAATATCTTAGATCTCTTATATATATCATAACGAACCATTTCCATCATTATTATCATGTTTATATGTTATCAAGTTGAATTTTTGGGTCTGCATACCTAAGGTCCATTTCAATGTGTATCATGTTGGAATAATTGTGTATATATTTATGAATTGTTTAGGTGATATCTATTGCGACCTATTATATATATATTTTACTGTTTTACGTTATGTATGCCCAATGAAATAATAAACATCTACTATTTTACAATTATTGGTTTCGTTTAATTTAGTTATGTGCCTTATATAAAGTCCCACAAACCCCTCTCCTCTTTTAATACGTATCAGGAATGGAGGTACATGTACTGGAATAATCATGGTCTCATATAAAGTCCCAATCTTTTTTTTTCTTTATTTTCATTTGCTATGTAGTTGCCTACCCCATTCATTTGTTCAGATCTTCTTGCAAGATTTCCACATCATGTTCATTTTATATGTACCATTAACCTCATTTTTTAAGTACATACTTGATATATTGGATGTACCTATGTTTCTGTTACACATTTGTACTAAACTATGACCGTCTACAATAATAAAAATCGTTTGTACACAAAAAAAAAAAATCTATACCACTCTTGCTGGGAATGGATAAATAAACAACAATAGTTGGATACATTGCTTACCTATCCAACTGTATCCCAACGAACACATAACTCTAGGCTTTTGTGCTGTTGACTAGCAACTGAGGGAACCTTAAGTCAGGTTCCAGCAAGACTGTTTGTATCATTTTATATTAACATAAAATGTTCAGTTAGTAGACAGATTTGATAGCATTTGTCTTAACTGTTAAACAGAATGAGCAATATACATTTGAAGTTGCTTTGGAGTTTAGAAAATCCCTTTTATGTTTTTTCTTCCTATATGCCAGTAGAATGTTTTTAGTATACATATATCTATAAATAAATACACATTTCTAAATAAGTTTACAATTATTTCCCATTTTACCTACTAGATGACATTCATTTATGGCAGTTGTTATGCTTTTTTATACATTAGAATTAAGTGACTTTATAAATGTAATTCAAATCTTTTTGTCTAAAAATAACTTAAATAACAGCATACAGTTGATCAGCAAAGACACTTTATTTAAGGGTGGATGCCTAGTACCAGGGCAATCAGAGACATTATTTTGGAATGTGGAATGAGCCAACATAGTAACTTTAAAGTTATGGTTTCAGTTGATTATCAATAAACATGCTCATATACCGAGTGAATACAGCAGTGTTTTGTTGTGATCCACCGCTAAGCTGCTGCACAATAGGTTCTGTGCCGCCATGATCTTCCTCTCTGATGTCACTGAGAGCTGGCTTTCTTTTCTAGGTTCTTATAGCTAGCCTCCTGATAATGAAAGCAGCAGGACAGTTTTAATCAGGGATAATATGAAAATTGGTGTATGCCTAACTTTTACTTTATCTATGGGGATCGGGGGTGTGGTGAATGTGAGTGATGGCATGCATAGTTTAGGCGCACAATGTTCTTGAAGATAAATTGTGTTCTTTCAAACAATGCAAAAAAAAAAAAAAAGGACCTGGGTGGACTGTCAGCAACAAATGACTGATGCGCTCCAATCACCCCAAACTTAGTTAATATAAAAAATAAAATGCATAGACCCCATTTCCTAGAATAAAATAGCTCAGGTGTTGACAATAAAAAGCTAACTGTCAATCTGTTGTTGCAGACAGATATTGGTCCTTAAAAGCATTTTCAGATGTCAGGTCTGTTCACAAAGACTGGCCACATCAGAAAATTTACCCACATAGCCTCCCCGGGGGCATCTGTAATTCTCTGGCTACACCACCATTGCCTAAGAAGAACCAGGAAGTGGGAACTAGTTTTAGGTAAATTAAAAGCAAAAATATTTTTTTAAGAAATTACCGTTAGATGATACAGAGTCTCTTTAACATGTAAAACCTCATTACTCTCACATCTCCAAATCTCAGCACAGCACTTTTCAACCTAATGCCACGTACACACGATCAGACTTTTCAGCCGGACTGTCCGGCAGACTTAGTCCGCCGGACAACCGCCGGACTTTCCAGCGGAGGTCCGCCGGACTTTCCGAACGTGTGGACTTGCCCACACAATCCGCCGGAGTTTTGGCGGAAGTCCGCAGGACTTTTGAAATGGACGGACTTGCCCCACACACGGAGAAAAGTCTGTTCATTTAGAACGTGACTCCAGGTAGACGGGACTAGCGAAGGAAGTGAATGCCGCCGCTTCGATCAGCGACATTGACACCTCGCTAGCCCCGTCACCTGGTATGGATTTAAAGGGGAATACCTACGCCGAAAAAGGGTGTGGGGGTCCCCCCAAATCCATATCAGACCCTTATCTGAGCACGCAGCCCGGCCGGTCAGGAAAGCGAGCGCCCCCCCCCTCCTGAGCCGTACCAGGCCGCGTGCCCTTAACATGGGGGGTGCCCTGGGGAAAGGGGGGCCCTGCGGCCCCCCCACCCCAAAGCACCTTGTCCCCATGTTGATGAGGACAAGGGTCTCTTCCCGACAACCCTGGCCGTTGGTTGTCGGGGTCTGTGGGCGGGGGGGGGCTTATCGGAATCCGGGAGCACCCTTTAATAAGGGGGCCCCCAGATACCGGCCCCTCACCCTATGTGAATGAGTATGGGGTACGATGTACCCCTACCCATTCACCTGGGAAAAAAGTGTAAAGAAAAAACAACACCATTTTTAAAAATACTTTATTGCACAGCTCCGGGGCCTTCTTCCGTCTTGGGGGGTCTTCTCGCTGGACTCCTTCGCTATCTTATGCTATCTCTTTTACTAGCGGAGGAGCCCGGCTTTCTCCTTCGTCGCCGCTGTTGTCTGGGGGTCTTGTTCCGCTCTTCTGTTCTTCTTGCCGGGCCTCCGTTTTCTTCTTCCAGCTCTTTTACTAGCGGTGGCCCGGGCTTCTGTCCCAGTCGATGTCGCCTTCTGCTTCTTCTTCTTTCTTCATCCGATGTTGACTCAACGCTGTCTCCTCTTTTAATGGCTCAGACGTGTTGCGCTGCCAGTTATATAGGGACAAGGGGCGGGTCACTGGCTCATGTCACATGGTGACCCCGCCCCCATATGATGTCACAGCATCCTCCGGGATCACAGTCCGATCGTGTGTACGCGGCATAAGGGACATTCAGTACAAATTGACATCTACTGTACTTTGCTGTACCAATGTATTTTAGCAGCAATACTATGGGGGTTATTTTTCTAAAACTTGGTGCAGCTCTGCATAGAAACCAATCAGCTTCAAGGTTTTATTGCCAAAGCTTAATTGAACAAGCTGGAGTTAGAAGGTGATTGGCTACCATTCACAGCTGCACCAGATTCTGAGTGCAACAGTTTTTGTAAATCTCCCCCTAAGTCCCCAAAGCTTTCCCTATGCCAGCTAAGTACATTGTCAATATGGTTGTAAACCTTTTATAGTAATGGGGTTGGCACATACCAAATTCCCCATTTTTGTAGATTCTAAACCACCTAACCAAGTTCAGAGACCAGAAAGTGCATTATTGGTAGTGGGGTGCTATAGCGAACAGCTACATTAGTTTGCATGTTTGCGAACCTCAAGTAGGTTGAGTTTGCTACAAATCTACGCTCAACCGGAACCCAATGCTAATCCTTAGTATTGACAGTTGTAAGTCTGACAAAATGACATGTTCTGACATATTAATATGTTCCATACTGACATAATTTTATTTCGTTTGCAATTCACTTGTTATATTAAAATCTGTTCCCATAGTGGTTGTAATAATACGGATACATGAAAAGGCAGCTTCTCCAGGAGGTGATACCTGAAAGCAATAAACAAGTATATAAAAGAGTATATTGTAAAACTTTCATGCCCATCGCAGCCCTCTATACACTGAGATGGACACAATGAAGGGAAGTTTTGTTTTTGTATGAAACTTCCCTTCAGTACTTCAGCTTTCAATGTAATTGTGAAAAACAAAAAACAAAGGAAAAATAAAAGGAAATCAAAATATAATTTTACACCATTTATTGGCTTAAAGGTAATGTAAAACATTCAGTCTATGGGAATACTCCACAATAAAAAAAAACATTTCTTATTCTTATTTTTATTTTATTCAAGTATTTATTTTATTCAGAAGTAAACTAGTAAAATAACATTTGAAAAATATATTTTTTTCCTGTTTTATTCAGGTAAATATGAAATATTGCTTATAAATATATACTAATTTCAGCCAACAATTGGAACCCTAGGTTCTTTTTCATGAGTCTTTATTTGTATGGGTGTCACAGGGACAAAAATAAGGGGAAACCTCCCCAACAGGAGCCAACAACAAATCAAAGCAATTTGAAAAGAAATGAACAAGAAACCACTTGGGTGTTAATGTGGACACTCGTTATCCCAATGATACAATCTTGCTTTGTCCCAAGAGATCCTATACATACAAAAAAAAAAAAAATGATTGAACCACAGTTCATGGACTTTATGGGCACAACTAAACAAAGTAAGGTTAACATACAAGACTTTACTGATGCACAATAAGAACTTAAAACATTCACGTTAAAAACACAGCAGCATTCTGCACTCTAGGCTCATTTACACTTGCTTCGCCTTCAACACACATTAAGGCACCTGCTGCTTCAACATGCTTTTTTTATTTGTTTTTGGTTCTTCTGTGGTGCTTCGATGGTGCTTTGGTGGTGTTTCAATGGTGCTTCGGAAGTGCTTTTTTAAGCTTTATTGAAGCTTGGCAGATTCCCTGTGTGTGTTGATATCTCATACCTGCAATTTCTCCAAAACAAAGCAAAGCTAAACCTGAATAAAAGCCTCTCAAAAGCTTTGGGTGCTTCAAGCGAGCTTTGCTATAGTCTTTGTTAGAGGCTTTGAAGACGCTTTGATTTAATTTTTGAAGCAAAGCAAAAGTGTGAACAGAAATGTAAGCTAACTATTTTATTTAGTGACAGGCGCTTTGATTGGCACTCAGAGTGCACTAAATGCCAATGTTTTCAAGCAAGTGTAAACAACCCCTAATCGCTGAGGGTGGTGGCCCAATTCCAATCGACCAAAATGTCTGATTACAGATTAGACATCCGAATGGTATAGCTAGTACAAGGTTCCACCACCCCTTCACAGGAGGCTTGACATGTTTTGTGTATTCTGCTTCCCCAGGAGCAAAAGGTGCTGATATAGAAATGCTACTTAAAAACAAAGATGAAGGGAACAAATAATAGTGCATACGGTAATGTATAATTAATGAACACCAACATCAACAAAAGAAAATTGCATGAGTGTAGTTATTTATTGCACTTACAAATGGCGTCGGCCTAAACCAAAGTCCCAGGTAAAGGAACAATAAATGCAAGGCCAGGGACCATAAATTATCAACATCAAATAGGTATGTAATAAAATCTAGGAAGAAAAACATACAGTCATTACACAGCACTTGACCCTATAGTATTAAACATACTCCCATACCACTGTGGTTTGAATTAGCAATTTGATTGAAGATTATTTTGGTGCATAAATATTATTATGTGTCATTGGCATTTCATAGACATACAAATATATTTGCAGCATTTGGTATTTAAACAGCACATGTATGATTCGTTACATATCGATCATTTCTATGTGAACATTTGTGTAAAAATTCTAAAATAAATAATTACTTATTTTAAATAATTAATTATCTTAATTCCAGACGCATGTTGCCTTGTGTTGTCTACATTTTTTCAAAAAGAACCAAGAGCAGCTGTGTAAAATCTTCACCAAAATGTTTTCCCACGAGCTCTCAATGTTTCAAATACTTCCACAACATTCCGTGGCTAGATGTAGTCTTCACCAAGCAGTATTCTTGTAAATCTATTGACCATGATGATAGTTTAAAATGGAATTAAACCAAAAAGTAATATGTCCCAGCTTACCAATTCTTAAATCTGGTGTCTGCATTTGTTTTCATTTTGATGCTTTTTTTTACCTTTCTTTTCACCTGGTGATTTTGCCAGTAACTCACTTCCTGTCTAATGCCCCATACACACGGTCGGATTTTCCGATGGATTCTGTCCTATCGGACAATGTTGTCGGAAATTCCGACCGTGTGTAGGCACCATCGGACAGTTTCCATCGGATTGTCCGACGGACAAAGTTCTATCTCCTGCTGGAAAAATTTTCCGACAACAAAGTCCGATCACACCAATTACGATCGTGTGTAGCGAATTCCGACGGACAAAGTGCCACGCATGCTCAGATCACATTACAAGACCAAAGCTATTGGCTACTAGCCTCTACGTAGTCCCGTCGTAGGCAACAAACGTCACCACGTTCAGAATGATCGGATTTTCCGACAACAAAGTCCGACCGTGTGTATGCAACACCAGTGTCGGACTAAATCCGTCGGACAAAATCCGATGGATTTTGTTGTCGGATTTTCCGACCGTGTGTATGGGGCATTAGGGTGTCTCCAATCTGGATGGAGGAGCAACAGAAACACCTCTGGACAGCAGCAATGTCAATCTGGGGGGAAGGTAGTGTTGGATGCACTAGCAGTTTAAGATAAACGTGACTAACAAATTAAAGCAGAACTCCAGCTAACAAAAGCCGTAACAGCAACAGTTTTTTTTTTCCTTCTGAGATAAATGTTCTACATAATTGAGTAAAAGCTTATCATTGTAAGCCAGTGTAAAATGGTTTGACTAATCACTTTTACTGCCACTTTTGCTGTACAATTTAGTCTGTAAAAGGAAGTTAAAAATTAACAGATTTACTGGCACATATGGTAACACAAAGATCTCTGTGCCAAAATTCAAACATATTTCATGTGCGATTCACCAGACCAAAAGGTAATCAAAACCTATTGATTTGAATGGCACACATTAAGGTCAACGTGTCAGTTCACACACTCTCTGTAAGATGTTGCTATATTATGATATTTCTGATCTCATCCATAAATAAATAGATAAATGATCCTTAAATATTATATATATATATATATATATATATATATATATATATATATATATATATATATATATATATATATATATATATATATATATATATAACATACGTTTAATACAGTCTAAAGCCCCATACACACGGTCGGACTTTTTCATGGATGTTGTCCGACCGGACAAAGTGCTACGCATGCTCAGATCACATTACAAGACCAAAGCTATTGGCTACTAGCCTCTACGTAGTCCCGTCGTAGGCAACAAACGTCACCACGTTCAGAATGATCGGATTTTCCGACAACTTTGTCCGACCGTGTGTACGCAAAACCAACATCAGACAAAGTATGACGGACAGGATCCGACCGACCTGGTCCGCGGATTGTCCGACCGTGTGTATGGGGCTTTAGCAATACAATGCATCAAATAGGCATGCTTCAGCTGGCTATACATGGATTGAAATGTGGCCAGTTCACCAGGGACCAGCTAAATTTCTATCCAAGTATGAGCAGGGAGGTTGTACTCAGGTTGGTCTACCAAATGACTTGTGTACAACCGTGCCAAAAGTTGGGAGTAGCCATATTGCACTGTGTGGGAGGGGCTTCGTTTTTTGTTTTTTTTTAATAGTTTTTTTATATAAATGAAAAAAGGGCAACATTTTTTTAACCCCCCCCCCCCCCCCCAATATTTTCTACTCTCTGTTATAAAACATATCAAATAAAACATTTAAGAAATCTAATTTCTTCATAAATTTAGGCCAGAATATATTCTGCTACATGTCTCTGGTAAAACAAAATCCCAGTAAGCCTAGGTTCACACATATGCGTTTCCCGCACCGCTACAGACTGTAACGCTGATCAGTGTATTCTGAAAGCGGAGGTCTCCCCGCTGTCAGAATACAATAGCTCAATGGGGAAGATTCCCCCCAATCCATAGGTGATAAAAGATTATTTTTTTGTGCTATAGGCAGCACTTAAATTGCTGCAGCAGAAAATACAGTATGCTGCAAAAATCACTGAGCCACTTGCTGCAAAAAATCCATGGGGAATTACTGATTATATAAATTATTTATTATCAATTGCTATCAGCTGTCATCTGTCAACATACTAAGGCCCCTTTCACACTGGGGCGGTGCGGGCGTCGGCGGTAAAGCAGCGCTAAGTATCGCAGTGCCTTATCATCGTTTTAGCAGCGGTATTCGGCCGCTAGCGGGGCGGTTTTAACCCCCGCTAGCGGCCGAAAAAGGGTTAAAACCGCCCGCAAAGCGCCGCTACAGCTTTCAATGGGTAGGAGTGGTATAGGAGCGGTGAATACACCGCTCCAAAGATGCTGCTAGCAGGACTTTTTTTACCGCTCTGCTAGCGCACCGCTCCAGTGTGAAAGCCCTCTTTTTTCAGGCGCTATACAGGTGCTATTTTTAGCGCTGTAGCGCCTGAAAAACGCTTCAGTGTGAAAGGGGCCTAACACACTGCAGCATCAGTGTCAAGAGGTGACGGCACATGGTTTTGACATGTTCCTGCAAAAAGAATGACTATGACATGCACAGAATCTGAAGATACCTTGCTGCCGGGGAGAATGGTGTGCTTTGATCCCAAGAAAACAGCACAGAGACAGTGGCATTACTTGCAAATTTTACTAATGTATTTATTATAAAAAAAAAAAATTCCTACTGAGGTTATATCAAGTCAGAGCATAAGAGAAAGGAATAGTTAAATGCTCAAGATATTTGATAATTGTTGGGTTACTGTTATATATCTGTGCTGTCTGAAAGGCAGAATTGGACTTTGAAAGGAAGAATGAGCAGCATAGCTCTCTACTGTCCCTGATTTGGAGGGACTGTCCCTGATTTGGAACAAAGTCCCTCTGTTCCTCTTTCCTCCTTATTTGTCCTTCATTTTGGTTTGAGCTACACTCACCAGCCACTTTATTAGGTACAACTTTTGCTTGGACCGTGTTGTAACCTCCTTTTGCCTTCAGAACTGCGTTAATTCTTCATGGCATAGATTCA
This sequence comes from Lithobates sylvaticus, assembly GCA_028564925.1. Classification (NCBI taxonomy): domain Eukaryota; kingdom Metazoa; phylum Chordata; class Amphibia; order Anura; family Ranidae; genus Lithobates; species Lithobates sylvaticus. Next base: position 128,534,471 of record CM053030.1, on the reverse strand, counting down.
ACAAGGTGTTGGAAACATTCCTCCGAAATTTTGGTCCATATTGACATGATAGCATCACCCAGTTGCTTCAGATTTGTCGGCTGCACATCCATGATGCGAATCTACCTTTTCGCCACATCCCAAAGGTGCTCTATTGGATTGAGATCTGGTGATTGTGGAGGCCATTGAGTACAGTGAACTCATTGCCATGTTCAAGAAACTAGTGGTGAGATGATTTGAGCTTTGTGACATGGTGCATTATCCTGCTTAAAGTAGCCATCAGCAGATGGGTCCACTGTAGTCAGAAAGGGATGGACATGGTCAGCAACAATACTCAGGTAGGCCGTGGCATTTAAACGATTCTCAATTGGTACTAAGGGGGCCAAAGTGTGCCAAGAAAATATCCCCCACACACCATTACACCACCAGTCTGAACCATTGATACAAGGAAGGATGGATCCATGCTTTGATGTTTACACCAAATTCTGACCCTACCATCTGAATGTCGCAGCTGAAATCGAGACTCATCAGACCAGGCAACATTTTTCCAATCTTCTATTGTCCAATTTTGGTCAGCCTGTGCGAATTGTAGCCTCAGTTTTCCTCTAATCGCTGACATCAACAAGGCATTTTCGTCCACACAGCTGCCGCTCACTGGATATTTTCTCGTTTTCAGACCATTCTCTGTAAACCTATGATGGTTGTGTGTGAAAATCCCAGTAGATCAGCAATTTTTGAAATAGTCATACTAGCCCATCTGGCACCAACAATCATGCCACGGTGAAAGTCACTTAAAATCCCTTTCTTCCCCATTCTGATGTTTAATTTGAACTTCAGCAAGTCGTCTTCACCACGATGCCTAAATGCATTGAGTTGCTGCCATGTGATTGACTGATTAGCAATTTGTGTTACCAAGCAATTTTAACAGGTGTACCTAATAAAGTGGCCAGTGAGTGTATATAGTTGTAAATGTAAAATGTACTACTTATCTGTCAAAAGGTGTTTTACAGGACTAAACCTTTTATTTCATTTTTAAATTGCTGCATTTGTAAATTTAAAAAGCCAATATAAAGGAATAGTAGTGGTAAAAAAGCTCTTGTGGGTTTAACCAATCATTTTTTGTTTTGCACAATACTCTTTTAAGGAGGGCATGGAAGGGGGCGTTTCCTATGCCTAAATACTTTTGCTAATAGGTGCCTCTCATTCCCATCTCAGAAAGTTGGTAGGTATGAAGCAGTTGGAGGGCAACCTGTAAAGTTAAAAGTCACCCAAAGTTGGAAAGACCTCTTTATTCCACCTTTGTGAGGTGGCATTCTTAAAAGAATGCTTTACCATCTAACTCCACTGGAGAGATATGCCATAGTGGTAATGTGGTAAGCTAAGTGTTGTACACTTTATAAAAAAATAGAAAAGACATGGGATGTCCATATGTGTAGAGATAGTGATCCCAATCTAGAAAGGGCAATATACTGTAATGCATTGTACACACGACCGGTTTTGCCATCGGAATAAACTCTAAGGCCCCTTTCACATCGGGGCGGGAGCCGCGGTGACGGTAAAGCAGCGCTATATTTAGCGCTGCTTTACCGTCGTTTTAACCGCGGTATTCGGCCGCTCGCGGTGCGGTTTTACCCCCCCGCGAACGGCCGAAAAAGGGTTAAACACCCCCGCAGAGCGCCGCCGTAGCGGCGCTTTGCGGCGGTATTGCTGCGGTTTTACCGCGGTGTCCCATTCTAATCAATGGGAAGGAGCGGTATAGGAGCGGTAAATACACCGTTTTTTCCACTAGAAATTCTTCCTGTCGGAAAACTTTAGAACAGGTTCTCTATCTAAGTGTGTCTGAATTTTAGATGGAAAAAGTGGGGCATACACACGGTCGGAATATATGATGAAAAGCTACCATCGGATTTTTTCTGTCGGAATGTCTGACCATGTGTACACGTAGTAGTGATCTCAGTAGTGAGTCTCGGTGATCTCAGTGACCTACAAAAAGGGACATAGGTGTAAATGTTGATCTCAGAGACCTACAAAGGGGGACATAGTTATAAGTAGTGATCTCAGTGACCTACAAAAAGTGACATAGGTGTAAATGTTGATCTCAGTGACCTACAAAGGGGGACATAATTATAAGTAGTGATCCCAATTACCTACAAAGGGATATTCATAGTGCAGTGCATTCATACCAGGAATTTACTAGTGCTAACCTAGCTTGGAATATAGTGACAATGTATAAATTTGAAATGTGAAAATAAGTAAAAAAAAATTTTCTACTGCTGAAAGGAAATAACCTATGCACAATGATTCTATAAGGAACGTTTTTTTTTGTGTCTGTCTCCTATAGGCACAAGCATGCCTTGTCTGGTGGTAAATTCAGCTCTGTCCAGAGTTCTTCTCTAATGAGCCTCTGTGTATCCCTCATTTGCTTGTCTTTCACTTTTTTGGAGCCTCAGAAATCAGTCACTATCTTTGTGATATCTTAACACCTTTCCAGACATTAGGGATTCCTCTCTATCTCTGTGTTCAATATCCTTTTTTATGCCTTTACTGCAAAGCTGTAAAAAGGATCAAAGATATCTGAGGCATAATTTTGTTTGAAAGAGGTGCTGTGCTATCTCTAGAGATATATCCATTTAGATAGATTAGTGGAGATTTACTTACAATGCACTAGCCACAGGTGAATTGCTTCATAACCCAAGGATGTTTTAAAGAATCGCTATATCACCTTAAAGTGTATTTCCACTTTTTAGGCAGATTGGGATAACACCTTCATTATGTTTGTTCACTTAGCATAACTTAAAAAACTGGCAAACTACAAGTTATCTAGTTAGAATTTAGATCTACTTTAAAGAAACCCTGTCATCCTTCTACACTTAAAGTGGTAGTAAATTACTATTTTTTAATTTATACCTACAGGTAAGCCTATAATAAGGCTTAAGACTGGTACACACTAATAGTTATTTTTTTTTGTTTAATCCAACTGGTTGAACGAAAAAACAAAAAACTGACAGCTCCAGTTAGAGCTTCTATACTACTGAACCGTTGTTAGTACCACGATTTCCCCCACTGAGCTGTTGTGTTCTGACAGGGGGATGGCCCTCCTGCCAGGACACTTTGGTTAGCGTTCTCTGCCATTGGCTGAGAGCGCTGATCGGTAGCCAGTGCTCGCCCGACAGAAGCAGGCTGGAGTGGCTGAAATACACACGGCCGAATGTCAGCCGGTTTTTATTGAACTGGCCGATGACTTTAGGCCCATGTGTAGTAGGCATTACCTGTAGGTACAGTAAATATCTTTAGGAGATATTTACTTTAGCAGCACCGATGATTTTACCAGCACATGTGCACTGTTCTCTCAATGGATGATGTACCCTCCATAGAGAGAGCCGTGCTGCGACCGCGAGTCGTGACATCATCACGGCTCCACCAGTCAAACGACGGCTGCCCACGAACCTAGAAGGTAGACCGAAGAATGGGTGAAGATGGAAGCCATGTCAGCGGTGACAGAGCACTGCTGGAGGGCTTCATTTTTAGATAAGTCTTTCATAATGTGCTAGTATGCGATGCATGACATTAATTTGCAGGGAGATTTTTTTTTTTTTTTTTTTTTTATTCTCAGTTTACTACCACCTTAAAGTGTCATTAAACCAACATCATTAAAAACTGTCAGTATATGCTGTATTACATGCTGTTCATACTCACCGTGGGATTTGTTTTCCGTTTTCTCCAAAAAAACTGGGTAATGCTGATGTTCTTTGTCCCCCTTTCCTTGTCTGTGTCCCCACAGCAGCCTGAGATTGTGTAAACCAGCCATTGCCACTACTACTGAGCATGTTCCAGTTTCAGTTCCCTTCTAAGCTCCTTTCTTATCTGTGCAGCCCACTTGAATCTAGAGTCATACATGTGGGCGTATACAACCTGGATAAATGACAGCCGGCTCCCTCCCTATGCCCTGTAATTATAAGCACATACAGGACACAGACACAGGCTGGATGGGGGGATCTGGGGGCCCTCTTGTTAAAGGGGGCTTCCAGATTCTGATAAGCCCCCGCAGACCCTCACAACCACCGGCAATGGTTGTGGGGATGAGGCCCTTTACCCCCCCATGTTAAGGGTATGTGGCCTGGTATGGTTCAGGAGGGTGGGCACTCGCTTTTCCCCCCTTTCCTTTCCACACATTTCTTTGAAAAAATGTTGGCTTTTTTCTTTATTTTTTCAATAGCCGGGTGCCAGCAATTGCAACCGCGAGTCATTTTAAATGTGATTTGACTCATTTTGTTTTCTTTAGAAATGTAATTTTTGCTACAGCATGTTCTATATGTGCTACAGATGCACCAATTTACAAGCAGACAATGGGGACCTGCCAGCAACTATATTTAAAGGAATTTATTAAAAAAATTGCATTGATACATGAGCCCCAGGGCAGTACCCTGACCCCCTTTTTTCTCCAATTACTTTCATTTGAAGCGCCTTCAAAATAGGCACTTTTGATTTTTCCTGTTCGGCTCCCATAGACTTCAATGGGGTTCACCATGCAGGTTAGAACTTTTTGCAGTTGAACTCCTGAACAGGGGGGTGTTCAGCCCATCTATACTGGAGAAATGTATCTTATGAAATAGGATGTAACAGTTAGAAATTTCCATTTCATCTGCTTGCTTCTAACTAAATTTCAGAGACACTGGGGAAGGATAAAATACAGAAACCTCTCTTGTGATTAGTCTACAAATATTCATAATTAATACATTAAAAATATATTTGGTAGAGCCAGCATATAAAATATGTGAATGTTGCAGCATTACTTTAATGTGTATCTAAACCAAAAATATTTTTAATTACTTTTGGATAATGTGGGAATTAGTTAGTTTTTTTTGCTGTCCCTGTCTGGGAATTACACCCCAGGTATTTTTTACTAGTGACTATTGTCACTGAGCCAGAAAGTGATGGGAAACTCCAAATTCTACAGTTCTCACCAGAACAGATATAAAGAAGAAGGATTCCAATGGAGATACACCTTGAAGTGACAACTGTCTAAAAGGGGATTTCCCCTCACTTTGTAGAGGGATTTTCTCTTACTTCCTGCTGTGTCTCAAGAAAAGGAGGTTGAAGATAAATCTCCTCAGTTAGACATAGCCAGCAAAAACAAGAGAAAACTTGACATGGGTTTTAACCAATCCCCACTCTATCCAAATGAAAAAAAATACACATAAAAATATGAGCTCTACAAAAATGCATTATACCTACTTATTAAAGAGCCACCTTTCAGATACCCAACTGGATCTTCTGGTGCTTGGGTTCCTACATTACAAAAAGGTGAAAAACCTTAAATTACTTTATTTATTTGGTGACAGAGTTTATTTGTTGACTGTGTGGGAATTACGCTGATAAATATTGTCTGTGGCAGCCTCCATGTGACATTTTAACCCAGGTTCACAGCCTTGATTACAGTTCAGATCTTTTTTAAAGAAACTTTGATGTTGAGGTCTTCATTCATCTGCTGTTTGTTATTGTCCCATGTGTTTGCCTTTCACTGAGTATAGGTTTCTTTGAGACAGGCATTGGAAAACTAACTCACCTTATTGGTTACATCATTGCTTGATTAGACAGGAGAGAGAACCTTAAAGATAGACCTTGTTTGGTGAGTGACCATCATCTACCCAGTGTAATCACTTGCAGTCTACCATGAAACAATGTAAACATTACTTACTATAAACGGCAGGGTCAGTACAAGTGCACCAGTCATTCTAGCCATCCCATCTCATTATGTAAACTCATTTCTTTGGGTGCAGGATCCCACACCAAGTTAACATTAGGGGCACAGATTGTCTGTGTTTTGGGTGGTTGTTTTTATATAAAAAAAAATATTTTAGTCATATCCTTGGACATCCCCACTGGTGGTATTTATTGTGATAAAATTCTAAAAGCCTATAGCCAAATACTGTCTTATAAGGTTATGCTTGTTGAGATATTGGACACTGATGGGAAGCAAGTTTGGTGTCCAGATTTCAACCTTCAGATCTAAAACCTTGCCAGCCATGTCTTGCATGGGTTTTAATTGGTCACCTATCAAGCGGTTAAATAATTGGTTACCAACAATCAGATAGTTGCATGTACAACAAGCAAAATCAGATGCAATAAAGCTAAAGTAGACAAACCAGCTTGGCTTAACAGTCAATGAATCTAAGCCTTTCCTCTACAGCTCAAGCCTGACAGCTAATACAAGGCAAACATCTAGCTATGCTGTTTAGTTTTTCCCCTCCATTAGATTTCTTATCTCTGATTTTTAGGTTATTTGAGTCTGTAAAGAAAGTGGACATTTAATAAGCATGTCAGTGATGCCTCTATCTCCTCCTAAAGTGACTTGGTCAATAAAATGTTTACTGCATAGCTCATCAAACACAAACCTCTGACAATCATAAATAAACCAGGCTTTTCAGTATCGCTTAGCCACAAGTAAAGTTACTATTTAACTTGACCAAGTTAAAGCTTGAAGATGAAAGTAAAATTGCCCACAGACTTGAGATTACAATTGGCCTATGCAACTTATTTTAAGTAAGATGTTGGTCAAATCTTTTTTATGCTATTCAGTAAGACCAAACACTGGTATCCGATCTCTCTGGAACTGGTGGCTGACTTCTTAGATTTATTGAGTCACTGCTTTTCTTTCCCCCCAAGATAATCCTGAAGCTTACTGTATCTGGCCATGTCCTTGTCTGCATAGGCTTTAGCATGGCCTTTTGGACACATTTTTAAGTCAATGATATGTTGGTCGTTATAGCATCTGACAATCTTCTAAAATATTGTTAATGCATCGTCTTTAAAACAACAGCCTTCTTTTAAAATTGACTGTAAAGCAGGATTCAGCTGTCACACTGACAGCCCAGACCTGCACATTACACTGGGAGAGTTGAGCAATCTACAGGTCTGGGATGTTGGTTTGATAGAATAGTCATGGACAGTGAAGGAGACAGCTGGTCTCCTCCATGAATCAGCTTCCTGCCTATCAGCACAGTGCCTGAATTGGGAGCCTCTCCTGCCTTTCTAATGCAAATGTACAATATTCTGATTGTGTATGAAATGAAAACATTGCGAGCACCCCTTCCCCCTAGTCTCTTAGCAGCTCAGTCCCCCCTCCCAGACCTTTTTCTCTGTGTTTCTATTAGGGATTAAAAAGCGGGAAGACTGCTGAGCCACTTCTTATGCCCCGTACGCACGGTCAGATATTCCGATGGAAAAAGTCTGATCGGATTATGTTGTCGGAAAATCCGATCGTGTGTGGGCTCTAGCGGACTTTTTCCATCGGAACTTCCGACGGAAAAAATTTGAGAGCAGGATCTCAAATTTTCCGACCAACAAAATCCGATCTGACTTTTTCCGATCGTGTGTAGGGAATTCCGACAACAAAATCCGATCTGACTTTTTCCGATCGTGTGTAGGGAATTCCGACGGACAAAGTGCCACACATTCTCAGATCACATTACGAGACCAAAGCTATCGGCTACTAGCCTCTACGTAGTTCCGTAGTACGCAACGAACACCACCACGTTCGGAACGATCGGATTTTCCGACAACTTTGTCCGACCGTGTATATGCAACACGAGTTTCGGACAAAATGCGTCGGAAAAGATCTGACGGATTTTGTGGTCGGAATTTCCGACTGTGTGTACGGGGGCTTAGCGAGGGAAGTGGGTCAATATGCTGAGAAAATTACTTGAACAATTTTAGTGCTTCTGTAGCAAACTTTAAGGAGTAATTGTTCCACGGTGCCTACAGTTACAAAGACCGGTGAGGTTTGTAAGGAATATGTAAATACTTGGATGTTGGAGCATGGCCACAAATTTACTTTAAAGCTGTGACCCCCTCCCAACCATACAGTAAGGGTTAATTGTTTGTTTAGTCTGTTGGGTGAAAGCAGAGGACTCCCTACCTTATTCCTTGCTCCTGCAGACTTCCTCCCTGCTGGATGACCGGTTACACAAAGCTGCTCTTCTTCGCTGGGACGACGCCCTCGAAGCAGCAGATGACGAAGAATCATATCTCCTGGTACTGTTGGACCTCAGTGCAGCGTTTGATAATGTGGACCACAATACTCTACTCATCCGCCTCACAGAAGTAGCAGAAGTCACAGACTCAGATCTACATTGGTTCGCGTCCTTCTTAGGAAATCGTTCTCAGACAGTGAAACTAGGGGCATTCACCTCTGAAACCCGGGCAATCTCTTGTGGAGTCCCTCAAGGATCACCCTTGTCGCCAGTACTCTTCAATATATACATCCGCACACTCCTCAAAATAATCAGAAGATCAGACCTCTGCTTCCACTCATATGCTGACGACACCCAATTATATTTTCGGATCACTGGACAAAAAGACCATCATCAGCAATTAGAAAAATGCCTCACCCTGATAGACGACTGGATGACCACTAGCCCCCTTAAACTCAACGAATCGAAAACAGAACTTCTTATTCTACACGCAAACCAAAACTCCCGAACCAAGATCCCTTGGACACCACCTACCATCTTTGGACAGACCATCTCCCCAAGGACCAAGGTCAAGAGTCTCGGAGTCATTTTTGACTTAGAAATGTCAATGGATGCACAAATAGGAGCAGTAGTCAGTGGTTCTCACCAGGAGGACAAAGCAGTGGTGGTTGGAACAGTCATTAATTCACAGTCATTAATGCAAACTCCCTTTACATAGGATTACCCCAATATCAACTTGCGCACTTACAACTTATACAAAACACGGCGGCAAGGCTGATAACAGGAAAAAAAAACTGGGAATCCATCTCCCCTTCCCTGAGAAACCTACATTGGCTAACCGTAAAGAATCGGGTCATATTCAAGACCCTCTGCCTCACCCACAAATGCACCCATGGAGACGCTCCTCAATACCTTCTCGAGAAAATAAAACACTACACACCCAATCGCAGTCTTCGATCGTCTAACCAAAACCTCCTCCTCATTCCCAAATCCCGCTACAAATTAAAGGGGGAACGGAGATTCGCTGTCCAAGGACCACGGCTATGGAACGCTCTACCAACCTACATCCGCATGGAAGAAAACCATCAGGCCTTCAGGAAAAAACTCAAGACCTACCTCTTCTAAGAAGGTTGACAACAAAGCACCAATACAGCGCCTTGAGGCGATTCAGTTCGCATTGTAGCGCTATACAAATCATTAATTCATTCATTCATTCGCTGGTCATATGACCAGCAGTTCTGCATTGTACACCAGAACATCGAAGACACTCCTTCATTCTAGGATTTAAAGGGAGCACAGACTATTGTGGGGGGGGGGCAGAAATTCACCCCCTAGACTAAATGAGCTTGTAAATCCTACTATCTGGGGGTAGGGGAAGAGGGGTGCACAAGCAACAGGGGTTCATGTTTAAGGTGCCCACAAAAAGCAAGGGATGGTGTAGGGAGGATCCAGTACAGACAGGCTCTGCCATTGTTTGGCTGTCACAATGCCAATGGCTAGGACAAGGTTCTCTAATATATTTAACTGTTATTTCCCTTGAGATCTGATACCTGCTATTGTCTGTAGGTCACCAAAAATGAGATCACCATGCTAGCTTGGGTCGATAGGTAGCTTGAAATACAGACTGAAAAAAAAGACTGATACTAACTAGCAGTGATGTAAGTAACTGAGTTAAAATAAACTGAGTTACCTAACGCAGTTACTTTAGAGGGTAACGAGAAATCTAACTGATTACTTTTCCCCTCATGGTAACTCAGTTCCCATTACTTTGGCTTAGTTACCCCAATTACATCTACCGCCACTAGATGGCAGTAATGTAATTCCGGTGTCCTGCCGAAAAAGTTCCCCCGCCGGATAAGGACCCCCTGTACTGCGCAGGTGCAGAGCTTGCGCAGTACGAAGGACTACGGAGCTTTCCGAAAATTGCCGAACATAAACAGCTCTGAGTGAACTCTACACCGCGCAGGTGCAGTTAACATGTAATTGTACGAGGCGATGCCGCACGCTTCTGATGCTCGTGCTACTCTGCAAGGGGCTTCTATCTTGTAAGTAAGGGGTGGGTCTAGTATTACTGTAACCAAGGGGTGCATTTATTATTATTGTTATATATCGAGTAGCCATCCACCCCTTACACAATATAATAATAATAGACCCGCCACTTGCTTACACGCTATAACAGATCTGCCCCTTGGTTAGAGTAATAATAGAGCAGCCCCTTGGTTACACGATATATAACAATAATAATAAATGCGCCCCTTGGTTACAGTAATACTAGACCCGCCCCTTAGTTACACATATAGAATATTTTTAAAAAAAGTCAGTTACTTTGCTGAGTAACTAATTACTTTTCCAATGTAGTAACTGAGTTACTAACGCAATTACTTTTTGGGAGAAGTAATTTGTAACTTAACTAATTACTTTTTTAAAGTAAGATGACCAACACTGCTAACTAGTGCTAAAGAAGTACAAAGAGCAGTGCTTACTTATTTGATATTCAATAGCAAAGAAAAGTTCAGTTTTCCTCTCCCCCTTTTTGTGCTATTGTCTTAATAAATGATATGGGAACTAATACTGGAAGCTGTAACTCTAATACTATTTTAGGAAATTCATAATGCTGCCGAAGAGAGACAAATGAGTTATTAAGGAAAAGTGTGGGAGGCACGAGTCATCAAGGAAAGGTAGTGTGAATACAGTAAGGAAATGAAATCATAGCTTCTGGGACACAGCAGCACCAGCCTTGAGTACTGTGTAGTGCAAACAGAGGACACTCCACTGTGTGGCCTTCTTCAAAGACCTCGGAGAAACTTTGTCCTAACAAAGGGTTGAGGTATTTCTAGGTAGAAACAATGGAGCTAAATCATGTTTAGACCCGAAAACAATTTTTTTTTATATTTCACAATAACGGTTATTATTTGTAGTGGCTGCATTTGTTTTCTTTTTTTTAAGCTTTCTTTTTTTCTTTCTTTTTACCTGATATAAGTGTGTGAATAACACACTTTCTGTTCCTTCATGTCTAAGCTTTTTTTCTACACAGTATCTATAGGGGCAGCCTTGGTTGTCCCAAAAATTGGACTCATCTCTATTACATGGTGGATTGAAGGGACTAGTAGTTTACACACAAAACTCACAGGTCGTAACAAGGACACTGCATATATGGCAAGATCAACAGCTATTTTCTTTACTTGTTGAAAATGTTCGTGGCCTGAATAATGAAAACGAATGTAGCCATCACGTCTAAAAACTGGTAGGTTTCAATATTTGAAACTATTGGTTTTGGATATATACACTTTAACATGGGTACCCAATAAAAAAAATTCTATTGCCACTAAATGAAAACAAATCTTAACTTTGATTTAAACTTGCAAACACACCCTATTATTACCAGTCCTTAAAGTGGAACTTTCATTAAAAAAAAAAAAAGCAAACAGACAAGCTTTTTAATAAGATATGTATTATGCTTTAAAGTATTCCTACCCGCCTATTAACACTGTATGCTGAGCTGAGCACACATAGCTCAGTGTACAATTTCAGCATCTGCGTATATGTGGGAGTGACGTCACCTTGACCTGGGCAATCAAAAGATTTGAAGATTGAAACCTGGAAGAAAACTGGCCTTATGCCGCGTACACAAGGTCGGAATTCTCATCAGAAAAAGCTCTGATGGTTTTCCCGTCGGAATTCCGACGGAATTTCGCTCAAACTGTCTTGCCTACGCACGGTCACACCAAATTCCGACGGTCTGTAACACAGCGGCATAAAACACGTTCGACAGCACTATAAAAGGGAAGTTTAATGCTTCCGAGCATGCGTCGGAATTTTGCGTGTCGGAATTGCATACACACGATCGGAAAATCCGATAGAAAGGTTTTCCGTTGGAAAAATTGAGAACAGGTTCTCAATCCAAAGTTCGTCGGAAATTCCGACAGAAAAAGACCGATGGGCATACACACGGTCGGAAAATCCGTTGAAAAGCTCCCATCGGACTGTTTCCATCGGAAATTCCGACCGTGTGTACGCGGCATAAGATATCAGCAGCTGGCATCGAGCTCCTGGACACCACTTCGCTGGAGCGGAGGTATGTGTAGTTTCCAAGAGTTTGCAGAATTAAAGTAGATCTAAACCAAATCACCATAATGCCCTTTAAGTTTTAGATTTCAATTCAAGTAGAAAACAAAATCTCTCTATACAAAAAAAGGCACATGTGCCATCCGCAACAAGTATAGTTGCGAGCAAGTGTCAATAATAGTCATATAAAATTTACACCAGTATAACTACAAAAAATGTGTGATTCATTTTTACCAGGCATATACCGTATATACTCGAGTATAAGCTGAGTTTTTCAACACATTTTTTTGTGCTGAAAATGCCCCCCTCGGCTTATACTCGAGTCAAGCACTTTTCTGCAGCAGAAAATTACATTTTCCGAAACCGACTTTGGGGCCCCATATCCTGAGAACACTTGGTGCTAGGAACCACAAATTTGGTATTCAAACCCAGTGGAACTAGCACTACAACATATCCAAGTGACCCCGAGATACAGGGCCCCAAAGTCGGTCAACTGTGTCAATCTGCAGCAATGTCATTTCGGGACCCTTTGGGTCCAGAGACCCCAAATCTTGTCTGCAGCTAGGGGGCAACTAGGAACCCTTAACTACCAAGTTTGAAGTTTGGGGGACCTATGGCTGCAAATGGGCACAGTGAGGCATGCAAATGGGCACAGTGAGGCTGCAAATGGGCATTGTTGACCCTCTTTTCCACTTACAGTAGCTGTGCATTTCTTACCCTAGGCTTATACTCAAGTCAATATGTTTTCCCAGTTGTTTGTGGTAAAATTAGGTGCCTCGGGTTATATTCGGGTCGGCTTATACTGAAGTATATACGGTAGTCCTAATATCATAGGTTTTTTTTTTTTTTTTTTTTTAAGTGAATTTATAAGCTCAACAATCAATGATAGCCACATTACTGAAAATAGTGGAAGCTTTGTTTCCTAATGTGGTCCTAAATAGGTACAGTTAGCATCCATTTCCGGGGGAAAAAAAAGGAGGAGAGGGAGCCTTGTAGGCCTATTTGGAATATCTGAAAGCATAACATAGCCAATAAGTAAAGAAAAGAAGAGAGAATGTGTTGCCAGCTTCAGCAAAGAAAGTAAAGAGAGCTTTACTTTACCCCAGGATTCTCTAGTCCTAAAGGAAAAAGTTTTTATCCGCAGTTTTAAAAAAATAGTACCTGGTGATTCTGCCAGGAAAATCCTTGTTTAGGTACTTCTTGTTATAGGGTGCAGCTGTCTCCCATTTATGCTCCTGCCAAGTGAACGTCTAGTGTTCATGCCAACACATTTTACACCATTACCAGTATCAGAAGCCCAATGCAGGGCAATGATATGCAGCTGACACTGGAGCAAGTGCTTGCAGACAGCAAGTAGCTGAAAGAGTTCAAGAAGATCAGCAGTACTTAGGTGAAAAAATAGTATATGTTGTCCAAATAGAGTAGAGATCTACTTTATGTCCTCATTCACATGGCCACTTTGGGCCATACACTGACAAAAATGAGCATACAGCTGGATCTTGAATCATCCATGGTCACTCAGCCTGTACAAACCAATGACAGGCACTATTGCTGTTTGCACATAAGGGCATGTAAGGGCAGCTTCACACCCAGTGGTCATCAACCCTGTCCTCAGGGCCCACTAACAGGCCAGGTTTTATGTATTACCTTGGGGAGATGCAGACTAGAATACTGCAATCACTGAGCAGCAAATGATATCACCTGTGATGTATTTCAGTTATCTTGCAAACCTAACCTGTTAGTGGGCCCTGAGGACAAGGTTGATGACCACTGCACTAAGCCACTGTGCTTTCGCCTCAGTGCAGTGTACCAGTGGTTTTGGTACAGGTTAGCTGTGCTTTTCCATAGACTTCTATTATTTCCTGCGGTTTAGTGAGTTTTCTGAAAGCACACCAAAAAATCCTGCATGCAGGACTTTTGGTGTGCTTTCATAAAATGCGCCACAACCGCAGGACATTCTGTTGATCCCTGCTGAACAGACCAAGATTCAATCCATCTATGGCTAGCTTTAGGTAGGCATACCTCCCAACTTTTTGAGATGGGAATAAGAGACACCTATCAGCAAAAGTATGCAGGCATACGACACACCCCTTGTCACACCCCCGTAAAGGAGAATTTTACTAAAAAACAAGATTGGTTGAACCCACAAGTGCTTTTTTTTACCACTACTATTCCTTCATATTGGCTTTTGGAATTTACAAATGCAGCAATTTAGAAATCAGTTGAAAGCACTGGGAAGCACTTTTTGATAGATAAAAAGTGCATTTTATATACATATATAGATCAGACCAAAATTAGGGACAAATGAGGAGGAATGAGGGACAGAGGGACATTGCTCCAAATCAGGGACAGTCTCTCCAAATCAGGGACAGTCTCTCCAAATCAGGGACAGTTGGGAGGTATGGGTAGGCACTCACAGGGCATTTCATTGGAGAAATAGTGGAAAAATAACAAAATGTTATTATGACAGTAATTTGAGTCTCAGCCCACCTTTCTCGAGGCCTTGGCGGGCTGAGATTTGGTGAAACCAAACTTTTTTATTGCTTCACTTTTTTTCCATTGCAAAACCTTATAAGTGTTTACCTTACCTTTACTTATACAGTATATACAATATGTTACAGTATGTGAGCTGTCTGCTTACTTGCTGTCTTACCTGCTAAATGTTTGCTTAGCCAATATCATAACCAAGGAATCCCTGCTGGTTCAGTGACCACTATACTGCAGTTAACCAGTGCAGCTTTGGTCACCAACCCACGCCGAGGCTACTGGCTGGACAAGGAAGGAGCATACCTGACTGATGTCTGATGATTAATCTGCTATGTTTCTCCCAGCTCCTGTCAGACTTCAGTGACAGATTTCCAGCACTGTGCAAAGAAGTAGAGCATGAATGGATTTCAGGGGATTACAAAAAGCTCATACAAACACGAAAAAAAATGTACATTTCCCTGTGCTGTAGCCCTTTAAAATTACAGGAAGTATAGAAAACAATACATGGTAATCCAGCCAGAAAATAGATGATGCAATTATCTTTCCTGCAATCATGTGTTGCAAGAAAGAAAATCACTAGATTTCCCCATTTACACAGTCAGTACTAATGGGGGAATCCTTCCCGTGGAGATTCTGTGTTCTAGTTGGGGGAGCCAACCCTCCTGGGAGAACACACTGTGATTATTGCTAGCAGCTATAAGTGCTGTCAATAATCGCATGAAAAATCCAACAGGCTTGTTGTACTCAAGCTGATCGATTGATCAATTTGGATACAATCAACCTGCCCATACATAGTTGGAATCTTGGCCGGTTCAGCGGGGATCAACTGGGATCTAACCGGGATTCAACTGTCTATGGCCGGCTTAACTTCTTCTTGCTGGTTGTCAATGCTGCCTCTGCCTTGCAGAAATTCAAAAGCATCCCCACCCCTCTCTGTCCCTGGCTACGTAAACTCAGTGAGGTTGATTTTACTAAAATAAGAGAGCATGTTAACTTTTCAAAGTACATTTACACTTAGCTTAGTGAGTGAGATGAAGCTGTACTGACTTCACAATCATCCAGACACATGCAAGCAAACATCCTGATTTCTGTTTACTTGAATATGATTAGGTATTCTTTGCAAGATGAATTTTCACTTAGATTCATTCCATTTACTAAGCAAAGAAAAAATTCACTTTGCAAATTGTAAAGGCTCAACTTCTTTAATAAGGCAGACCATAGACTGTGCAAATTTCTTTCCTGCAACCATGGGTTGCAGGAAAGAAATTCCCATAGTTCCCCCATCAACATAGACAGTGCTAACAAGGGAATCCCTCCTGCTGAAATACTGTCTGTTCCCGACAGGGGGGCTGGGGAAGCCACCCCTGCCGGAAGAAGACAGTGATTATTGCTAGTGGTTATAGCGGCCACCACCAATATTAGCAAAATAATCTGGCAGACTGGTTATACCCAAGTTGGTACATTCACCCAACTCACACACTGTTCCAATCTAGGCCAGTTCCTGCTGAACTGGCTGAGATTTGAACTGTCTATGGCCGGCCTAGATCAACCCTATTGTTTTTTTTTGGGGGGGGGGGGGTTTCCCCAGCAAAACAATACTGCTACCTGGACTCCCAGGAAAATGACCGCACACACTGGGATTAATTTACGAGAGCATTTTAGGCTGCTCACATTGCAAAGTGAATTTTCACCTAGCTTAGTGAATGAGGTGAGGCTGTGCTGACTTCAATCATCCAATCATAATCTAATCCATTCCTTTTTTTTTTTTTTACTTGCACTTGATTTGTTATTCGAAATGAACACAGCTCAACCTCATCCACTAAGCTAAAATGAAAGTGGATATGCTGTACTCCTTTTTGTACCTTAATGTGTAAGCTCCTGGGAGATGTAGTTCTGAGGGTGTGCTTACATCCACCTTGCTGCAAGGAAACCAGAAATTACGTCAACGGTCACAATGACGCGTAACGTGAGAAGCATCGCCTACGCGAGAGAAATATCAACAGGAAATGGAGGCTAGAGGGCGGGCTTAAATACATAATAATCCTCCTACAAATTCAGGCTGACCTGCAGTTAGCCTTCCCACAAATGTATTAAAATTTTCATTAGATTATCAGAATTAAAAATGTTTCAGACAAGACTGTGGTTCTTTCTTAGGCAATTACTCCATGCACACAATCAGCAGAATGGATGGAGGAATCTTTCCTGCCAGCCAGGGCTGCCATCGGGGGGTACAGCCCATACACTTGTAAGGGGCCCCAGAGTCTGGATGGGCCCGGCCGACTGGCAGGGATGTGAAAAAGGCGGGGCGGGTGCAGAGGAGCTCCTGTATGTGTGTGAGTCGGCAGGCTGCTGCTCTGTCATGAGCTGACATCGGGCTCTTTGCTGCCACCTCTGGCCATTTCCTGCATGTGCACCCCTCTGCATGTGGAAACAAGAGCTGGGACTAGGACCACCTTACAAGTAAGGGCTGTTGTGCATGGGGGGGGTGTGTGTGTGTGTGTGTGTGTGTACATGCCTGTGTGTGTGTGTGTGTGTGTACATGCCTCTGTGTGTGTGTGTGTGTGTGTACATGTCTTGGTGTGTACATACCTGTGTGTGTGTGTGTGTGTGTGTACATGCCTCTGTGTGGGTGTGTACATGCCTCTGGGTGTACATGTCTTGTGTGTGTACATGCCTCTGTTTGTGTACATGTCTTGTGTGTGTAGCCCTTTACGTTACACAGCCCCCCACACACTCCTCTGGACCCCTTTACATTACACAGCCCCCTCTCCCCCACACACACCTCTGGACCTCTTTACTTTACACAGCCCCCCACACACTCCTCTGGACCCCTTTACATTACACAGCCCCCTCTCCCCCACACACACCTCTGGACCTCTTTACTTTACACAGCCCCCCACACCCCTGGACCCCTTTACATTACACACACCCCCACACCTCTGAACCACTTTACATTATACAGCTCCCCCCACACACACCTCTGGACCCCTTTACATTACACAGCCCCCCACACATCTTCCTACCTTATTCTGGCATGGAGAGGGGGAGACACAGCAGAGCGTAGCAGGAGGCAGAATTGGATAGAGAAACAGCAGCACTGAATAGACAGCCAGAGCTGCCGGAGTTAACTGGTCCTAGCAACCAATCACCTGCAGGTTAACTGTCTTGGAAAGTTAACTCTGGCAGCTCCCACTGTCTATTCAGTGCTGCTGTTTCTCTCTCCCGTTCTGCCTCCTGCAATTTAAAGCGGAGTTACACCCAAAAGTGACCTAAATCCAATTAAGAATCTGTGGCAAGACTTGAAAATTGCTGTTCACAGACACTCTATATCCAATCTGACAGAGCTTGAGCTATTTTGCAAAGAAGAATGTGCAAAAATGTCACTCTCTGGATGTGCAGAGCTTGTAGAACATCCCCACAAAGACTTACAGCTGTAATTGCAGAGAAAGGTGGTTCTACAAAGTATTGACTCAGGGGGGGGCAGAATACAAATGCACGCCACACTTTTCACATAATTATTTGTAAAACTTTTTGAAAACCATTTATCATTTTCCTTCAACTTCACAATGATGTGCCACTTTGTGTTGGTCTATCACATAAAATCCCAATAAAATATATTTACGTTTTTGGTTGTAATATGACAAAATGTGGAAAATTTCAAGGGGTATGAATACTTTTTCAAGGCACTGTAAGTGTCCATATATTAACAGTATTTGTAGCTGCTGACATTTAATTTTTTTTCCCCCAGGCTGGAACGTCTTTTTAAGTATCACAGATATCAGAAGCTGTAAGTGCCTGAATGCATTTACTCAACTGAAAGGTAAATATCAATTTTGGAATTCACCAGACCTTAAAGTGGTTGTAAACCCTTACAGACCACTTTGACCTACAGGTAAGCCTAGATTAAGGCTTACCTGTGGGTCCAAGAAATATCTCCTTAACCACTTGCCGCCCGCCCATTGTCAAATGACGTCGGCAAAGTGGTTGTAAAATCCTGACAGGACGTCATATGAAGTCCTCAGGATTTTGAGCCGCTGCGCGCCCCCGGGGGCGCGCATCGCGGCGATCGTTGTTGCGGGGTGTCAGTCTGACACCCCTCAACTATGATCTTGGTAAAGAGTCTCCGACGGAGACTCTTTACCACGTGATCAGCCGTGTCCAATCAAGGCTGATCACAGTGTAAATAGGAAAAGCCGGTAATCGGCTTTTCCTCACTCGCGTCTGTTAGACGCGAGTAGAGGAGAGCCGATCGGCTGCTCCTCTGACAGGGGGGGTCTGTGCTGATCGATTATCAGCGCAGCCCCCCCGAGGATGCCCACACTGGACCACCAGGGACGCCGCCAGACCACCAGGGATGTGCAATAAAAAGGTATGCCACCGGACCACCAGGGATGACACACAGTACCCCCAATGGATGCTAATCAGTGCCCCCAATGGATGCCAATCAGTGCCCACAATGGGCATCACTGATTGGCATGCATTATTGTTTGGCACTGATTGGCATCCATCAGTAAAAAACAATGCTGCCTATCAGTGCCTATCCGTGCCACCTATCAGTGCCTATCCGCGCCGCCTATCAGTGCCCATCCATGCCGCCTATCAGTGCCCATCCATGCCGCCTATCAGTGCCCATCCATGCCGCCTATCAGTGCCCATCCGTGCCGCCTATCATTGCCCATCCGTGCCGCCTATCCGTGCCCATCCGTGCCGCCTATCCGTGCCCATCCATGCCGCCTATCCTTGCCAATCCGTGCCGCCTATCCATGCCAATCTGTGCCAGCTATCAGTGCCAATTTGTGCCACCCATCAGTGGCCATCCGTGTCGCCCATCAGTGCCGCCTATCAGTGCCCATCAATGCCACCTCAGTGCCACTTCATTGGTGCCACCTCACCAGTGCCCATCAGTGCCGCCTTATCAGTGCCCATCAGTGCAGACCTATCAGTGCCCATCAGTGAAGGAGAAAACGTACTTATTTACAAAGTTTTGAAACTGAAACAAAAAAAAAACATTTTTTTTTCAAAATTTTCGGTCTTTTTTTATTCGTTTAGCAAAAAATAAAAACCGCAGAGGTGATCAAATACCACCAAAAGAAAGCTCTATTTGTGGGAAAAAAATGAAAAAAATTTAATTTGGGTACAGTGTTGTATGACCGCACAATTGTCATTCAAAGTGTGAGAGCGCTGAAAGCTCAAAATTGGTCTGGGCAGGAAGGTGTTTAAGTGCCCTGTATTGAAGTGGTTAACCTACACGGTTAAGGAGATATTTCACAAAAAAGGGCACCGCTGCGCACTGGGAGCGCCGCAAGTAAAGGCTAACATGCCGTCAATGACGGCTCCCGCGCGCATGCGCCGGAGTGACGTCATCGCGGCTCCGGCCAATCACAGCGTCGGAGCCGCGAGACCCGGAAGTCACTCCGGGATACATGGCAGCGGCAGGGATGAAGAAGGAGGACTGCTTCGGGGGGCTTCGTTCTCAGGTAAGTTATCCATAATGAGCTAGTATGCTATGCATACTAGCTCTTTATGCCTTTGCCTTGCAGGGTTTATTTTTATTTTATTTTTTTGTCCTGGTTAACTTCCTCTTTAAAGGATAACTAAATCCAAAAACAAAAATGTAATATATTGCAGCCTACCAGTCCTGAATGCTTTCTTTTTTAATTTTTAGGCTAAGAAAAGTTTCAGCAAGTATAGAAAATACAGATATATCTTGCAAGAAATGCAGTGTCCGTGCCTTTGCCTATAAGGTGGACTGGAAGCAAAAACAAATGTTATTTTCAAGTGTAAACTACTAATCCCATCCCTCCCTCCCCATGTGATGAAGACAAAGTACAGCCTGGCCATCCCATGGTTGCCCCCACAGATACAATGGAGTAGTAGCCACCCAGGGACAGGAAGTGTGTTATTTTCAGGATTACCAGGTGAAAATAAAGGAAACAAGCTTGATAGAAGAAAACTGTTGAAGGTACCTTATCTAAGAACTGCTAAAATGTCATATATATTACAGTTTTATTTTTGGGGTTAGAAAAACTTTACAAAAAAGGATACTAGTTTACACACTACTGATTACTTGGCAATGCCAGTATGACTGCATGGCAACTGCAGATCAAATACAGGTTAAGATGGCAGCTTACTTGGCTTTTAAAGGATAGAAAGGTTTCGTTTTGCTTTAACATCATTTTTCTTCCTGTGTGAGGGATTAACTTTAACCGCTTAAGGACCAAGCCTCTTTCTGAGATTTGTTGTTTACAAGGTAAAACCATTTTTTTTTTCTAGCAAATTACTTAGAACCCCCAAACATTATACATTTTTTTCCTAACATCCTAGAGAATAAATGGTGGTCGTTGCACCGTATTTGCGCAGCGGTCTTACAAGCGCACCTTTTTTTGGAAAAAATACACTTTTTCTAATTAAAAAAAAAGACAACAATAAAGTTAGCCCAAAAGATAATGTTACGCCGAGTAAATTGATACCCAACATGTCACGCTTATAAATTGCGCCCGTTCGTGGAATGGCGACAAACTTTTACCCTTAAAAATCTCCATAGGCGATGTTTAAAAAATTCTACAGGTTGCATGTTTTGAGTTACAGAGGAGGTCTAGGGGTAGAATTATTGCTCCCACTCTACTGATCACAGAAATACCTCACATGTGTGGTTTGAACACCGTTTTCATATGCGGGCGCTACTCACGTATGCGTTCGCTTCTGCACGCAAGCTCGTTGGGACAGATGGTCATCATATCATATTTTTGCGCAACTTATTTTTTATTTTAAAAATGCATGCACCTGTAAAATGGCAACAAACTTCAGTACCCTATATTTTCCATAGGTGACCATTTAAAAATGGCCCTTTAAGAGCTATGGGTGGAAGTGACGTTTTGACGTCACTTCTGCCCTGCATTGTTATGGAGACGGGTGGAGCCATCTTCCATTCACTCGTCTCCATGCCCAGCAAGGGTGAAGATCCGATTGCCTCCGCCGCTGCCGATGGCTCCGGTAAGGCCCCTTTCACACTGGGGCGGGAGCGGCGGCGACGGTAAAGCAGCGCTATATATAACGCTGCTTTACCGTCGTTTTAGCCGCGGTATTAAAACCGCACCGCTAGCGGCTGAAAAAGGGTTAAAATCCACCGCAAAGCGCCGCCGTTGAAATCAATGGGTAGGAGCTGTATAGGAGCGGTGAATACACCGCTCCTATACCGCTCCAAAGATGCTGCTAGCAGGACTTTTTTGACCGTCCGTCTAGCGCACCGCTCCAGTGTGAGAGCCCGCTGGCTTTCACACTGGAGTGAATGGGGCCGGATTTTTTCAGGCGCTGTACAGGCGCTATTTTTAGCGCTGTACCGCCTGAAAAACACCCCAGTGTGAAAGGGGCCTAAGTGGTGGAGGGCACCGTAGCGCGGCGGGGCCTCTCCCGTCGCCGATAAAAGTGATCATGCGGCAAATCCACCACAGAGACCACCTTTATCTGAAACCAGACCGCTCACTGAAGAAGAGGATACCGGGGTTATGGGAGCTAGCTGCTGCCATAACAACGATAAGTAAAACAATGGTTGGCGGTCCGGAAGTGGTTAAGCATTCTACTGCCACTGATGTACGTCATATGTTGGTAACAGTAGGGGGTTTTATACACACTCCTGGCACGAAGCACTTAAAAACCCCAAAAACCTAGCCCCCCCCCCCCCCCCCCCCAGTTACACTCATGTGTAAATGTAACTGTACGCTCAGGGGCATATACTCATGAAAAGTTGATTGTGTTACACATGTTATATATCGCTGTGCATGACAGAGTAAGAGCAGTAATTCTAGGGTCATTATTCATGATTAACTCTAAACTAATGACCTGTAGGGGCTTTTAAATGGTCATCTATGGAAAATATAGGGTACTGAAGTTTGTTGCCATTTTACAGGTGCATGCATTTTTAAAATAAAAAATAAGTTGCGCAAAAATATAAAGGTAGTGACATATAACACCTGAGTGCAAGTAAAAATGTGGAGAAATATAAACCCGATTGTCCAGTTAGCTAATATGAGTCTCTGGAGAAAGAGAGTTCTTTCATAAAGCCCGATCAAAAACGGGTAATATTCTCAGCAGTTACATCCACGGTGACATAAGATCCGGACACCCAAGAAGAAGTGAGAAGGTAGGATAGGAAAGATCCTCCACCTTTAAAATCACTGCTGCTTACCAGATGGATAGATCTCTTGTTAGGGAGATCTACAAGCGCCTGTGGCTAATCCGCCCCCCCCCCCCGGGTCTCTGTGCTTGGCAGCAAGTATCCCCAGTTCCTTCTCATTAGATATCCCTCGTGTGCACCAACGGTCAGTCAGTCCCCATGCAAGGATAAAAATGCTTCCATAGTGTAACCCTTTAAAACATTTTATTAAGTAAAAAGACGAGATTGCACTTACAATTTGCCGTAGATAAAATAGTGTGTCACAAAATAGTCGAGCCAGCTGTCTCCTGATCGCTGCCCGTTACTTCCGGGACTTTGCCTTCTCTCGGTGACGTCAGCACGCCGCTCCTCCCCATTTTTAAGACTTGTCATGTTAGGTATCTATTTACTCGGCACAACCTCATCTTTTATATTTTACTAAAAAAGTGGGTAATATTTTGTGTTTGTGTGCCCTAATGCAGCGTACACACGAAGGGACTATCCCGCGGGATTGTCCGCTGGACTCGAGTCCGCCGGACAATCCCCTCGTGTGTGGGCCTTCGACGGACTTTTTTTCCCAAAAGTCCGGCGCACTAGGTTTTAAGTTTTGTTTTAAAATGATCTGCTGGACTTGGCAGTCCGGCGGACAATACGGCCGTCTGTAGTATGGTCCGGCGGACCAAAAAGGACGCATGCTCAGTAGCAAGTATTTTTCTAGTATTTTTCTTTTTCTAGTCCCGTCGTACGTGCTGTACGTCATCGCGTGAACCGCCGGACTTTTAGCGTGATCGTGTGTGGTCAAGTCCGTTCGCTTTCAAGTCCGCCGAAGCACAGCTGGAAAGTCCGGCGGATTGTCCGCTGGACTAGGTCCGGCGGACAAAGTCCCTTCGTGTGTACGCGGCATAAGAAAAACTTTGGTGTATTTTTTACTAAGATTTTGTTATGATTTCATAAATCATTGTACTAATATTGTGGGACATAAACAATTGGAACAATCACTATTTTATTCTGCTTTCAGAAAATGTTTGGGGGTTTTATGTAATGTTCAGGCCTCAAATAATTTTTTCAACCATGGCTTAACCATGCCAATCTCTTCTTTAACCCTGAATAATTCTACCAAAAACTGAAGTTCACTGAAGAATATAATATATGTATACAGTTTAATAAATAATAGGAAAATATATATACGTATGTACTCGATTATAAGCCGAGTTTTTCAGCACATTTTTTGTGCTGAAAATGCCGCCCTCGGCTTATACTCGAGTCAAGCATTTTTCTGCTGTAGAAAATGAAATTTTCCGAACCGACTTTTGGGCCCCTCTCGGGGCCACTTGATGTTAGGAACCCCAAATTTGGTGTTTGGGGTTCCTAGCACCAAGTGGCCCCCGAGATACGGGGCCCCAAAGTCGGTCAACTGTGTCCATCCAGCAAGGTCATTTCGAGACCCTTTGGGTCCAGAACCCCCAAATTTTGGCTGCAGCTAGGGGGCATATAGGAACCCTTAAAGTGGTTGTATACCCTCCATTACAACTTGCAACTACAGGTGAGCCTAGATTAAGGCTTACCTGTAGGTACAATAAATATCTCCTAAACCTACACGGTAGACAACGGTGCATTCACAGGGTTAATCCCCATTCACAAATTCGGCTTGCCGAATTTGAAGTCTCCTGCACGCATGCGCGGAGCGACGTCTTCGCTGCTCTGGCCAATCACAGCGTCACAGCGGCGCTGTGATTGGCCGAAGCAGCGATACCCAGAAGTAACCTACCAGGTATCTGTGAAGAGATGGCTGCGGCTAGAGGGGGAGACGAGGACGGCGTGGGGGGCCCCGATCTAGGAGTAATGCCTAATGAGCTAGTATGCTAGTCATACCAGCTCATTATGGCTTTGTCTTGCAGGTGGTTTAAAAAAAAAAAAAAAACGGGTATACAACCACTTTAACTACCGAGTTTGAAGTTCGGGGGACTTATGGCTGTAAATGGGCACAGTGAGGCATGCAAATGGACACAGTGAGGCTGCAAATAGGCATTGTTGACCGTCTTTTCCACTTACAGTAGCTGCGCATTTCTCAGCCTAGGCTTATACTCGAGTCAATACGTTTTCCCATTTTTTGTGTGGTAAAATTAGGTGCCTCGGCTTATACTCGAGTATATACACTATATACTTCGCTCAAGAACCACACAATATATTTTGTTATTCTTGTATAAATTACATTGATTGTACTATTTACGGCATATGTTTTGTACTATTACTTTGTACCAAATAGAAAAGTTTATAAACAAAAAAAAATGTTTCAAAATGTGTGCAGAAAATGGCCCTGGCAAGGAAATAAACTAAAAAAAAAAAAAAAAACAAAGCTGCAAAACACAAATATAACAAATTTTTGTGCTATTTAAATTATTTAACACAATGAAATCAGCATTAGAGTGAAACTACCGCAGGAAAGTTTTGCAAGCAGAACTGATGTGAATCGCACCTGTAAGCCTTTTCTTCAATATGACTTCCTTACATGGAGCGCAGCAATCCTCCTCCTGGGAAGGAATAATCGCACACCTGCAGAGGAAGCTGGTCCCAAGTTTCTGTTCTTATCAGTTCGGTCTCACTGATAGAACTCATGTATAGATGTACTGTGAATACATTATGTACACATGCTGACACAATAAGACAGCCTTTGGGGAAATGTCCTCCCCTGTGAGAAGGAAATGATGGTTCCTGCAGATTTCGCTTACTTATTATGTACTGTCGGTAACCCCGGTGAAAGACATGACTACAACGTTTTGTGTACAAAGCATATATTGAGCAGATGACAGACATACAGGTGATGGTAATTAGCAGATTGCTGCTCAAACACTAGCAAACAATAACAGTGAAAATTAATTGAGCCTATGCTACTTATAAAAAAAAAAAAAAAAACCTAAAAAAATTAATAAATGGCACCCCGTAAAAGAAGACCTTACCTTTCCAGCGAGCGCTGAGTGGAATTATCGTTCTCTTGCATAGCTCATGGTGTCATTGCTATCCATTACTTGTAGTTGTGTCAGATAGCATATTTCCCCAATGAGTCCGGTGCTTTCTCCAGACAACTCCCACTATTGTGTTCTGTAGTGATATAGCAGTCAGAAAATGTAATAATCCACAAAAAAAAACATAAAAAATAACACAACTCTTTCAGTTGTTGATATTGTACAATGCTCATATTATTAAAACTTTTATCTTGTTGAAACCATGGTGTAGTTTAACCACTTCAGCCCCCCGGAAGGATTTACCCTCTTATGCCGTGTACACACGAGCGGATTTTCCGTCAGAAATATCTTGGCTGGTTTTTCAGACGGAATTCCGCTCAAGCTTGGCTTGCATACACACGGTCACGCAAAAGTTCACTGAACTTTCGACCATCAAGAACGTGGTGACGTACAACACTACGACGAGCCGAGAAAATTAAGTTCAATGCTTCCGAGCATGCGTCAAATTGTTTCCGAGCATGCGTAGGAATTTTGCGCGTCGGAATTGCTACAGACGAACGGAATTTCCGATCTGAACTTTTTCCGATTGAGAACGTGCTCTCAATCTTTTGCTGGCGGGAATTCGGCCAACAAAGGTCTGATGGAGCATACACGCGGTCGCATTTTCCGACCAAAAGCTCTCATCGGTCTTTTTCTGTCCGACCAGGCCATTTTTTGTGATACGGCACTGCGCCGATTTACCGGCACGGTCGTGCGACGTTGTACCCAAACAAAATTGATGTCCTTTTTTTCCCCCACAAATAGAGCTTTCTTTTGGTGGTATTTGATCAGCTCTACAGTTTTTATTTTTTGCACTATAAACAACGACAATTTTGAAAAAAAAAAAAACAACAATATTTTTTACTTTTTGCTATAATAAATATCCCCAAAAAATCTAATAAAAATGTATTCATCGGTTTAGGCCGATATGTATTCTTCTACATATTTTTGGTAAAAAAAAATCGCAATAAAAAACAAAATTTATAGCGTCTACAAAATAGGGGATAGACTTATGGCATTTTTTAATTTTTTTTACTAGTAATGGTGGCGATCTGCGATTTTTAGCGGGACTGGAACAATGCGGGGGACAGATCGGACACTTTTTACACTCTTTTGGGATCATTGACATTTATGCAGCGATTAATGTTATAAAAATGCACTGATTACTGTGTAAATATCACTGACAGGAAAGGGGTTAACACTAGGGGGGCGATCAAGGGGTTAAATGTGTTCTCTGGGAGGTGTTTCTAACTGTGGGGGGATAGGACTGACTGGAGGAGGAGAGAGATCGCTGTTCCTAATCACTAGGAACAGCAGATCTGTCTCTCCTCCGCTCTCAGAACAGGGATCTGTCTATTGGTGGTGGCCCGCGGACATCGCAGCCGCTGGGTTGGGTCCGCGCATTGGGTCCCCCGCTTGCTATGACTCTTAAAGGAGCTGAGGTACGGCGATTCGTGGGAACGTGCCGACCTGCCGCTGTATAATGATGTTGGCTGGTCAGCAAGGGGTTAAAGTTACAAATGAAAGAGCTTTCAAAAGTCTATCCAACCTTGTTAGTTTATTTTGGTGCGAAGGGATAAATGGCAACACAGGCTAATGGTAAGGGAACATGAGATTGTATTATGTATTTTTGTTTATCTCAGCTTAAAAGAAAAATGTTGGGATGAAAAAAACTCAAACATTTATACTCAGCTAGGTGGATGCAGCAACTGTACCCTGCCGTCTCTACACTGATCACTGAACGATCAAAGGCTGCTGTCAGTCAGCGGCTCTCTGCCAAGCCCAACCCCTGAATAACAACCCCACACCATAATCCCCCCTCCACCAAATGATTTGTACCAGTGCACAAAGCAAGGTCTATAAAGACATTGAGGTGGAGGAACTTGACTGGCCTGCACGGAGTCCTGACCTCAACCCGATAGAACACCTTTGGGATGAGTTAGAGCGCAGACTGTGAGCCAGGCCTTCTCGTCCAACATCAGTGCCTGACCTCACAAATGCACTTCTCGAAAAATGGTCAAACATTCCCATAGACACACTCCTAAACCTTGTGGACAGCCTTCCCAGAAGAGTTGAAGCTGTTATAGTTGCAATGGGTGGGCCAATTCAATATTGAACCCTACAGACTAAGACTGGGATGCCATGAAAATTTATGTGCGTGTAAAGGCAAGTGTCCCAATACTTTTGGTAATATATTGTATATCATATTATCATTTATTTTACAAAAAAGGTAGCATAGTACAAAAGGTCACCAAAAGACACAATAATAACAATAATGAAGTGTACAGTCTGTCTGGTGTGTATTGGTCATCCCTCTGAACGAGGAGTTGATGTGAGCTGCTCAATAAGGTCATTATGGATAGAATTATGACCTCATAGTGTCCCAGAGAGCACAGGGGGATTGTATGATAATATTTATGTTGTCAGGTGTTATTCACCCCCAGCAGTGAAGGGGGCACACCCAGGTATTCTCCCAGACATTCACACCTCCCCTGTCACCCCGATACTTCTCAATGACAAGTTTCTTCTCAGCTACCACCCAGCTCTTCACTCCCTCGCCATTAATAAGAAGCGTCCTCAGTTCTTCTAATACACAAATACACCATCGCTGCCACACAAATACACCATCGCTGCCCGTATTCCTCAGTCTCAGGGACAAGTCCGTCTCTTCACATTCAGCACCGCTACGGGTCCCGACTACATCACTGTGTACAGGACAGACACTGCCCGACTGCGCCCCCTAGGGGCCGCTTTACGCCCATCGAAGCGACTGATATACAGGAGTGCAGGGACAGTATACAGATTAATAGAGAATACGAGGGAAGGACACAGAACAAGCATGTACAGAGCAGTGATTACAGGAAGAAAGACACAGAAATAGATAGATAATAGATAGATAGATAGATAGATAGATAGATAGATAGATAGATAGATAGATATTATACATAGAAGGGATATATATAGATAGAGAGATAGATAGATAGATATTATAAATAGAAGGGATATATATAGATAGAGAGATAGATAGATAGAGATGGATATAGATGATAAAGGATAGAGAGATAGATAGATAGATAGATAGATAGATAGATAGATAGATAGATAGATAGATAGGTAGATAGACATTATAGTAAGTAAGGTTAGATAGATAGATAGAAATATAGAGATAGATGGATATAAATGATAGATAGATAGATAGATAATTAATAGATAGATAGATAGATATAGATGGATATAGATGATACAGATAAAGGATAGATAGATAGAAAGATAGATAAATAGATATATAGATAGATAGATAGATAGATAGATAGATAGATAGATAGATAGATAGATAGAAATATATAGATAGATAGATAGATAGATAGAAATAGATAGATAGATAGATAGATAGATAGATAGATAGATAGATAGATAGATAGATAGATAGATAGATAGATAGATAGATAGATAGATAGATAGATAGATAGATACATAGATAGATAATATATAGATAGATAGATAGATAGATAGATAGATAGATAGATAGATAGATATAGATGGATATAGATGAGATCTCACTGAGATCTGTCAGCTTTTTCTGGTACCCGAGTTACGAATGTGACTTCATAATGGCGGTCCAGCCCCAAGTTGTTATGGGGTATATTACATTAATACAGTTTTTTCTCTATAGAGCCTTAAAGGATAGATAGATAGAAAGATAGATAAATAGATAGATAGATAGATAGATAGATAGATAGATAGATAGATAGATAGATAGATAGATACATAGATAGAAATAATAGCTAGATAGATATGATACAGAGAAGGGATAGATAGATAGATATATAGATAGATAGATAGATAGATAGATAATTGATAGATAGATAGATAGATATAGATGGATATAGATGATACAGATAAAGGATAGATAGATAGAAAAATACATAAATAGATAGATAGATCGATAGATAGATAGATAGATAGATAGATAGATAGATAAATGATAGATAGATATGATACAGAGAAGGGATAGATAGATAGATAGATAGATAGATAGATAGATAGATAGATAGATAGATAGATATAGATGGCTATAGATGATACAGATAAAGGATAGATAGATTGATAAATAGATAGATAATAGAAAGATAGATAAATAGATAGGATAGATAGATAGAAATATATAGATAGATGGATATAAATGACACAGATAAGGGATAGATAAATAGATAGATAGATAGATAGATAGATAGATAGATAGATAGATAGATAGATAGATAGATAGATAGATATAAATATATAG
This sequence comes from Lithobates sylvaticus, assembly GCA_028564925.1. Lineage (NCBI taxonomy): Eukaryota > Metazoa > Chordata > Amphibia > Anura > Ranidae > Lithobates > Lithobates sylvaticus. The sequence goes on along the minus strand of CM053030.1, from coordinate 128,504,528 downwards.
ATAGATGGATATAGATGATACCGATAAAGGATAAATAGATAGATACGATAGATAGATGATTTGTGTTGTAGGGTTTGCTCTCTCCCCCAGCACAAGTCTCCTGGTTAATCTGGGTGATTATCTCATGTAGAATATTCTCTCATGGATCTTCTATGGGACGGTGTACACATGAGGAACCTACAACCTTATCCATATATCCAGTCTGTGTAGAAGATCGGACTGTGCTCAGTATGGAAGGTGTCTTACTAGGCCCAGTAAAAGATGGAGATTGGTTATTCTGGCTCACTGAGATCTGTCAGCTTTTTCTGGTACCCGAGTTACGAATGTGACTTCATAATGGGGGTCCAGCCCCAAGTTGTAATGGGGTATATTACATTAATACAGTTTTTTTCTCTATAGAGCCTTAAAGTGATTGTAAGGGTTTTTTTTTGTTTATTAAATAACAAATATATCATACTTACCTCCACTGTGTAGCTCATTTTGCACAGAATGGCCCCGAACCTCGTCTTCTGGGGTCCCCCATCGGCTCTCTCAGCTCCCTGCATCAGATAACCCCCTCGGAGAAGCGTTCTCCTGAGGGGGTTACCTTGCGGATGTGCTCCCGAGTCCACCATAGTCGCATGACTCGGCCCCGCCCCACGCGTCATTGGATTTGATTGACAGCAGCGGGAGACAAATGGCTGCGCTGCTATCAATCTATCCAATTAGAAGCCGAGAACCCCCGGGCAGAGGGACAGCGCGTCCCCGTGGGTCAAGTTCCAGGGCTCAGGTAAGTAAAACACCTTGCAATCTGGACATGCATTTTACAAAGTAAACAGTCATAATACCAAACCAGCTATACATGGATCAAAATTCATTGCTAAACTGTCCGAATTTCAATTAATGTATGAGCACCCTGGTTGTAGGTGATCCATCGGTTGACTTCTGTGCAACCAGCCTATCAGGTTTTTCCCAATCATTCAGTGCCGTTGGCTATAGCAGGTGTATTCCAGCAGCGGGTAGGTCTACCCGCCACAATAGCACAGCAGGAGGATTTCCCTGTCTACATCGAATGTGTGAATGGGAGAACTGGATCTTTTTTTTTTTTTTTTTTTTCGTTCAAACCGCTGGTTGAATAAAAAAAAAAATGATGAAGGTTACGGACTGCCTTAAAAAGGAACTTTACTCTACCTGACATAAAAAACATAAATCACTAACATTTGTCCTGTCCCAGAATAAAAAAGAAAACACAGTAAAACCTTGGATTGCGAGCATAATTCATTAGAGAAACATGCTTGTAATCCAAAGCACTTGTATATCAAAACAAATTTCCCCATAAGAAATAATGGAAACTCAAATGATTCGTTCCACAACCATTTATTTATAAGTCCTTCAGTTTATAGTTCATATAAAAAGAATATAACAATGTGACCAGGTTGTGTAACCATAAAATGTCCATCCACAAATGGAAGTCTCCACAAGGGGATTAGAAGCAAAATCCAACAGAAGCTACAGAATATAACAGAGAAGAGAGGCGCCTCTAAGTGTAGCAATGTGTTGCTAAATGTTGTACCTTCATTAAGACCCCTTTCACACTGGGGCGTTTTTCAGGTGTTTTTCAGGTGCTTTAGCGTAAAAAAAAGCGCCTGTAAAGCGCCTGAAAGAAGCCTCATCTGCAATCCCAATGTGAAAGCCCGAGTGCTTTGCAGCGCTTTTGGAGCGGTGAAAACACCGCTCCTAAAGCGCCCCTTCCCATTGAAATGCCTGCAAAGCGCCTGAAAAGCGCCTGCAAAGCGTTTTTTGCAACATCGCTTTGTGGGTGCTTTTAACCCTTTATTTGGCCACTAGCAGGGGTTAAAAGCGCCCCACTAGCGCTCAAAAAACATTGGTAAAGCGCCGCTAGTTTAAGCATTTTTCCGGCGCTGGCAGTGGGAAAGGGCTCTTAAAGCACTTAGGCTTTCACATTGGGATTGCAGATGAGGCTTCTTTCAAGCGCCTGAAAACGCCTGAAAAACGCCCCAGTGTGAAAGGGGTCTAAATGTATCCATATTGCTACACTTAGGCCCCTTTCACACGGGGCGTTTTTCATGCGGTACAGCGATAAAAATAGCGCCTGTTCACCGCATGAAAAAATCCGGCCCCTTTAACTCCAGTGTGAAAGCCGGCGGGCTTTCACACTGGAGCGGTGCGCTAGCAGGACGGCAAAAAAAGTCCTGCTAGCAGCATCTTTGGAGCGGTATAGGAGCGGTGTGTTCACCGCTCCTATACCGCTCCTTCCCATTGATTTAAATGGGAAACCGCGGTAAAACCGCGGCAATACCGCCGCAAAGCGCGGCTACGGCGGCGCTGTGCGGGGGTGTTTAACCCTTTTTCAGCCGCTCGCGGGGGGGTAAAACCGCACCGCGAGCGGCCGAATACCGCGGCTAAAATGACGGTAAAGCAGCGCTAAATATAGCGCTGCTTTACCGTCACCGCGGCTCCCCGCCCCAGTGTGAAAGGGGCCTTAGAGGCGCCTCTCTTCTCTTTTAGGCCCCTTTCACACTGGGGCGTTTTTCAGGCGGTACAGCGCTAAAAATAGCGCCTGTACACCGCCTGAAAAAATCCGGCCCCATTCACTCCAGTGTGAAAGCCGTCAGCATTTTTTACTGACAAAACATGGGAAATTTACTGGCGGAGCACATTTTTTACTGGCAACCTGAGAAATTACAGAACTCCTGTTGAAAACTAAAACAGTGAATATTTGAACAGTATAAACATGATATGGAAACACTGACAATACCTAGAACAAAGTAATTTGCTTGATTTACACTTAAAAAGTCAACACAGAATGAAATTATCAGCCTGATATTTACTGGCAGTTGTAAAAAAAATCACAGATTTTTACAAACTCTCAGTAAATTTATTGGCGGTTGACAACCCTGATGAAGACATTGCTTCATCATTGGCAGCAAACAACCATCGGCTGGAACCGCATATAGTCATAGAGATAAAATGTCACCAGCATGCCGGTGTCTTGCCGAGTTGGTTCCCCTGGCGGATTGGTTCCTCTCTGTACTGCGCAGGCGCAACGCTTGCGCAGTACGAACGACTAGGCATCTTCCGGAAATTGACGAACCTAAACAGATGCGAGTGCACTGTACACCGCGCACGCTCCCGATGATCGCGCTAATAATTATACACATATAAAAAAAAAATATATAAAAACACATAACCCTTTTTGCATTTTTCTCCCATACATTAAATCAGTTTTTTTGTGAGTTCTTGTGATGAGTATGCTGGGATTTACAGTCCCCTCAGCAGTTGGAGCACCACTCGGGTGATTTATTTATGAGCAGTATGGGAAATGTCATTACATCCTAGACCCGCCCCTTAGATAGACTCCCCTTGCAGAGTAGCGGGAGCGTGCGGCATCGTCTCGTACACCGCCTGCGCGTGCGCGGTGTACACTTCACTCGTATCTGTTTAGGTTCGGCAATTTTCGGAAATTTCGCTGCGCATGCGCGGTACAGATCTGCACTAATCCGCCAAGGGGAACCATCTTGGCAGAACACTGGGATCTACAAAACTGAGTCCAAAATTTTTAATCAACGATCACCTTTTCGGAGCCATGCAGGACCCCTTCATCAGGCATGTGAGCTTCCATATGGAATGTCTACATCACATATTCCAGGAGACAGATCTCACACATGCCCAGCCACACCATGGGGGGTGTTCTGCCATACTGGTAGAGGTCGCTGAGCTTGTGTGGGCATGTGCAGGAACCTGCAATGCCATCCTCTCCTTGGTGAAGATTAAAACGTTTTTTACTATTTATAAAATGTGTTGGGGGTTCTTTCTAAAATAGGCGAAGTTCCACTTTAAGTAAATGGAATCCAATGCCACTGATCTATTAAAGGAGACTGTTCACTCAGTAAGGAGAATGTTCACTTTGTAAAGAAAATGTTTGCTCTTAGTTTCCTTTATTTACTTTAAAATAAGGTGAAACTACATCCACACTTATTATGCAATTACTGTGCAAAGAAACTAAACATAGGGGGAGATTTACTAAAACTGGAGAACTCAGAATCAGGTGCAGCTGTGCATGGTAGCCAATCAGCTTCTAACTTCAGCTTGTTGAGTTAAGCTTTGACAATAAAACCTGGAAGTGGATTGGTTCCTATGCAGCGCTGCACCAGGTTTTGCACTCTCCAGTTTCAGTATTGTAAATGAACCCCAGTGTGTTTCTGCAGGTCAGGTTGGTTGATATTCACTAAGCTGTTAGCAGTCACTTATCCTTCTGTAAACATTCCCCAGTGTATATTCATATATGTGTGTGTTAAGTAGAAATAAATACATATAGAAATATCTCTTAGTGGATTCCACCATACTAAGTCTCCCCAGGTCTGAGATTGCTGCATTGTATGTAAATTGGGCTCTTTGAAGCAGAGAAGTCAGTCTGCTGGGTGTACTTTGGGGCTGCCACCCATTGTCCTGCCTATCTCTAGACAGACAATAAGAACAGAAGACTGCCTGGTGTTCTGTGTATTACCTGGTCCTGGGAAGTTCTGACACCTAGTAAAAAAAAATAAAAAATAGTAATAAAATAAAACTCATAATCACTTTTTTAAAAGTGGCAGCAGGTGGATGGATCCTGCAGGATGACTCTGTCATTATTTCACATGACATGTGCAGAGGAGACACATGAAATCAATGAAAAGCATGCAATGCCACCAGGGATACATGTAATACTCACACCAATTTAATGAAACATACAATAATAAATATGGGTACACGTCATGATGAATATAGAATATGCCATGATGAATATAGAATATGTCATGATGAATATAGAACATACAATGACATCAGAGATACATGTAATTTTATTTCAGACCCATGTAATAGGTACATGCCATGATGAATATTGAATATGCTATGATGAATATATAGAACATACAATGACATCGGAGATACATGTAATATTATCTCAGATCTTTGTAATGGAACATACAAAGATGAATATGGTACATGCCATGATGAATATTGAATATGCTATAATGAATATAGAACATGCAATGCCATCAGAGATACATGTAATATTATCTCAGGCACATGTAATGAAACATACAACAAATGATATACATGCCATGATGAATATAGAATATTCCATGATGAATATATGGAATATACAATGTCACCGGAGGTATATAATATGATCTCAGACCCATGTAATAAAACATACAATGATATGGTACATAATGAATATGCCATGATGAATATGGAAAATACAAAGTCACTGGAGATATATATTATCTCAGACGGTCCCATGTAATGAAACAGACAATGATAAATATGGTATATGCCATAATGAATATGCCATGATGAATATAGAGCATACAATACATGTAACATTCTCAGACCCATGTAATAAAACATACAATGATATGGTACATAATGAATATGCCATGATGAATATGGAAAATACAATGTCACTGGAGATATATATTATCTCAGACGGTCCCATGTAATGAAACAGACAATGATAAATATGGTACATGCCATAATGAATATGCCATGATGAATATAGAGCATACAATGCATGTAACATTCTCAGACCCATGTAATGGAACATGCAATGATGAATATAGGACATGCCATAATGTATACATAATAAGATACAATGATAAATATAGTACATACACCGATGTATCATGAACACGCAATTATATCTGAGACACTTACAATGATGAATAAGGAACATAAAATTAGGTTTGTTCCATATTCCTCATGATGATGTATGATGCATGATCAGAGTTACATGTAATATTATCTCACACCCATATAATGGGCCATACAATGATAAATATGATACATGCTATCATATAGAACATATGATACATATGGTACATGTAATATTATCTCAGACCCATGTATTGGAACATACAATGATAAATATGATACATGCCATGATATAGAACATATGATACATATGGTACATGCAATATTATCTCAGACCCATGTATTGGAACATACAATGATAAATATGATACATGCCATGATATAGAACATATGATAAATATGGTACATGTAAAGATGAATCATGAACATCTATTGATAGCTGAGACACATGCAATATGGAACATACAATGATGTATATGAAACATGCAATAATATCTGCGATCCATGTATTGATGAATATGAACATGCAATAATGAATATGAGACATACAATAATGAATGAGCAACATAATACCTGAGACACATGTAGTAATGAATATGGAGCATGCAATGATGAATCTGGTACATAATACATAAGACCCATGCAATGATAAATATATAGAACATACAATGATCTCTGAGACACACATTCATATGTGAGATCCATGAAATGATCCCTCAGAAACAAGCATTATATCTGAGCCCCATACAATGATAAATCAGTGATATCTGCGACACTCGCAATTATTTATGTGACCCAGAAATATTATGCAATAATTAATGAAGACCACCTAATGATACCCGAGACACATGCAATCATATCTGTGTGAGCCATGCTATGATATCTGCAGTGACCAAGGATCAGGACATGTAATAATAATACCAGAGACCTTCCAGTGATATGTCATAGTCACACATGTATGATCGGTGATCTCCATGCAATGATCAGTACATGTAATATCTTAGATCCATCCAGGGATCTCTGGACACATATACAGATGGCAATCGGTGCGATGTATGTAATTCCGATTATTATCTCACTTATCCATAGATTGTTCCTGATCACATGGCTTCTTCCCATTAATCTCCAATAACCTGTAATATATCTGTGCAGAATTTGAATTCTTCATTTAATTCTAGAGTTCGATCTTTCTATTGTTTACATTAAAAAATGGATGTGATTGTGAGAAATAAATGACAGAGTAATGCAAGGTACTAATAATAATAATAATAATACAAATGTTACATTCAGTACATATAATCGCTGCCACCTCTTTTACAATTGAATAAAAGGAGATATTTCAGAACCTCTTGCCATGTAAAGATCAGTTGTGTCCTGTGTGTATTTGTGTGTAGCCGGTGACTGTATATATATATATATATATATATATATATATATATATATATATATATATATATATACATGATGACTATCCTGGATGGGGGTATTAGGAATAAAGAAGGTTATTATTAGCACCGATTAATAGAATGAAAACAATCTGATCGAAGCTTATTTCTGCTTTAACAAAGGTGACAAATCTGCCAAAGGTGACGAAAAGATGTATAAAGTGTGATGGGAGTCGGAGGGATGATTTCAGGGCAGTAAAAGGAATATTCCACATCGAGCGGCGCTCATCGGTGCAGGTGTCACTTTCAGTGGGCGGGGCCACATCCACACGGCGCCAGAAACACCAGCCCAGTACGCCCACCCGCCCTTCACACCTTTGCCGGGCAGCCCCGCCCCCGCGCGCTGATTGGCCGGCAGCGCGGTTATAGACGGTAGGGGGTGTCCTCAGAGTAGACAGGAGTCCCAGCAGAGCGAGAGCTTCACACAGCGATCCTCCACTCCAGACATGAGCAGCCCTGATTGTGGCTACGCCAGTGACGAGCAGATCCAGGGCAAGAGCTCCGTGCTGCCAATGATGATGCCCGGCCTTGGCCAGTGCCAGTGGACTGACACCATGGAAGCCAAAATCAAGTGTGAGCCGGGGACTGCCAACAGCAGCAGCAGCAGCAGCAGCAGGGGCAAAGCCGAGGCTCGGATCCGCCGCCCCATGAATGCCTTCATGGTGTGGGCGAAAGATGAGCGAAAAAGACTGGCCCAACAGAACCCGGACCTACACAATGCCGAACTCAGCAAAATGCTAGGTAAGACTTCTCCCATCTACACTTCATTCTCACACAAATCGGCATTTTTTATTATAGCTTATCATACATGAATCAATCTTTACTGCTAATCATAAAATCAATTATTATAAGTGCTCATCATACATGGAAATCTAATGATCATACATGTAAATCTAATGATCATACATGGGAATCTAATGATCATACATGTAAATCTAATGCTCATACATGGGAATCTAATGATCATACATGGGAATCTAATGATCATACATGTAAATCTAATGATCATACATGTAAATCTAATGATCATACATGTAAATCTAATGATCCTACATGGACATCTAATGATCATACATGGAAATCTAATGATCATACATGGAAATCTAATGATCATACATGGAAATCTAATGATCATACATGGAAATCTAGCCTTGGTATACATTGTTCTTATAATTCATCACCTTTACATTCTAATCCTTACACTTCTCTCTAGTTTTAGGTTTATTCCTATATGACACTTCGATTTCTTTTTAGTTACAATGTATTGTTGCGGTGTAGTTACCATTAGAGCCCTTACTTGTATTTTTGTACATTTGGATACAATTTGATCATTTTGTTCTCATTTTTACCTATATTGCCAACTATTATTATTTGCAGTCTGGTTGGGACATAAGACAATTGCCCCGCATGATGGCTTTTAACAGTTCTAAACAATTGAATTTTGTTAATGAATGATTAGCATTAATAATTAATTGACACATTTACTATAATTCTTAGACATATACTTCATTTTAAATTACTATAATGAATCGTTTGGCTGTGAGATGTAAATATGGTGTTTTGCTCATATTACATTCTATTTGTTCATATTACATTCTATTTGTTAATATTACATTCTATTTGTTCATATTACATTCTATGAATTCCCTACATTAGACATAGAGCTGTTTGTATGAAAAAAACAACAATAACAAATGAAATGATTTAAAGACATTAAAAAAAAAAACAACAATAAAAAATGAAGTGATTTACAGACATATAGAGCTGATCATACTATGCAGTTATAACATTAAGTTATAATATTGCAGTTATAATATTAAGAACACTACTTATACATGATCATTATTAGGCACTTATAAACGTCTTTATATCAATCGGATTCTAATAATTATTATATTGCAAGGCTATTTAAAAAAAAAAAAAAAACTTTGGAAATATTTTCTTTATTCTCTATTCCAGTGGTCTTTTTTTGTATTGAGCTGAACATACTATGCAGCTATAATTATTATTATTATACAGGATTTATATAACGCCAACAGTTTGTGCAGGTATTTACAACATGAGGGCAGACAGTACAATGCAAAATAGGAGGAATCAGATATTACCAAGATACCTACATATATATTTTATACAGGCAGTATAGAGTCAATACATCACAAAGATTGTAATTGATCTTTTTTTTAAAAAAAAACATAAATTTGTAGCATATAAATATATTTGTTGCTAAGGGAAACATTTATGTTAACTTTAGGCTCCAGGCACAGAAAAATGTCTGTTCTCTCGGGAGTAAAAAACGCTCATATAATTGAGCATTTTTTGCACAAAGTTTAGACGAGTTTAGGAGAGTTTTTTTTTTTGCCTCCAAGCTCCAATCAGAAACGGGAACCAGAAGGGTTATTTTTTTCTGCCTCAATACTCAAAATATGCCTCTTAACGCCCTAATGTACATGGACACATAGGGTAACATTGAGCTACTTCTACAGGCAGAACACAAAACTCCTGTAGAACCAACGTTTTTTAAGCCAGTGTGCGTGGAGCCTTGTACTTACTAATAATTATGTAGTGAATTCTGATGTCTACATTGTACAGGATATCTTAAATAAAACCTTTGCGGCACATTATTGGGATAACATTTTCTAATCACTATACAATTAATTTATAATTATTTTATAGTTTATATTTAATTCATTTATTAATAATCAATGCTCTAATCCAGTGGTCTGCTGTGTATTGAAATGGAATGAGAATTGGTATGATATGGATGTATATGTACTGGTTTGTTCTGCTTTATACTAAACACTACAGGCATACCCCACTTTTACTACATTTTTGTTGAAAAATATACTATATTTATAATATATATAAATATATACATATATAAAGCAAAACAGACTTGAACAATACTAATATATATTTTTTATATACTATATATATATATATCATCATCATCTCATAATAATTTCTGCTTCAAAAAATATATACTGCATATATATATATATATATATATATATATATATATATATATATATATATATATATATATATATATATATATATATATATATATTTTTTTTTTTTTAAGCAGAAATGATTATAAGATGATGAGATGTAGTAATAATAATTATTTTTATGTCATATATATATATATATATATATATATATATATATATGATATATATAATTGCTTTCTGTTTTTTTTTTTTTTTTAATGCTTTATTTATATATAAGATACAGAAAAGACCAAAAAATAATATTATAAAATGTTACTGCTATTACACTGAATTTGCTATTGGTCATAAAGGTGTTAGTCCACATTATGTGTTGTCATGTGCTGTTCTCATCATCATGCTAATTGTCTGGTTTCTCTTGATTTGCAGGAAAGGCCTGGAAGTCTCTGACCCTGGCAGAGAAGCGTCCATTTGTGGAAGAAGCAGAGAGACTGAGGGTGCAACACATGCAGGACCACCCCAATTACAAGTACAGACCAAGGAGGAGGAAGCAGGTGAAGAGGATGAAGAGGGCAGACAATGGATTCATGCATATGTCAGAGCAGGCTGACCCAGTAGTCCTGAGTCCTGATGGGAGGATGTGTGTGGACAGCTTTAATCTGGGCTACCCTGAGCCACCCTACCATCACCATCACCACACTCAGAATCCTCAGAGCAGCCACTACAGGGAGTCTCAGGTAATGGGTGCCCATTATGAGAGCTACAACTTACCCACCCCTGAGTCTTCTCCCCTGGACATGGCAGAAAATGACTCTGTGTTCTTTACTTCTTCAGTCCAGGAAGAATGCCAGGTAATGCCATACAGCTACAGTGCTGCATACGCTTCTCACCAGCAAAGTTCTGCCAACAGCATGCTTGCCAGGCAAATGGCACAGACTGAACAAATGGGGCAAGGCAGCCCTGTGCAGAGCATGATGGGATGCCAGAGCCCACCACAAATGTATTATAGCCAAATGTACATTCCCAGTACTGGGAGACATCATGCTGTGGCACAAAGTGGGCAGCCATCTCCTCCACCAGAATCCCAGCAGACCAGAGCAGAGCAGGTGCAACAGCCTGAACTGATAGCAGAGGTGGACAGGACTGAGTTTGAGCAGTATCTAAGTTATGTGCCAAAGTCAGACCTAGGAGTGCATTACCATGGACAGGAGCAGCCTGGGATCAATTCAGAGAATGGCCTGATATCCTCTGTACTGTCTGATGCCAGCACTGCTGTCTACTACTGCAATTATTCCAATGTATGAGAAACATTTCACATCCATCTGCTGCAATGGTGTCATCACAATGATTTCCAGCTGAGGAATCATATGCCCTTCAAGTCGTTTCAGACTTTGGACTGTATAGGAAAAAAATATAAAAATGCTATGTAGCAATTAATTTATGTAAATTATTACATATGAACTGCTATGTCTTTACCAGTTGAATTCATTGAGATCAAATTACATTTGATCTTCAGTCTTCATTGAATGCAATGCAACCTAAGTTCATTATTGTGTACATGTACACGAACCCTTTGTATAAAGCAATGATTTGTTTTTTTTTTATATATGACAGATTATTATTTTTTTTTTTTAATGATTTTATTTTGCACTTTTACAAATAAAAGATTTAATATGACCAGTCTTGTCATGCTTCGCCTTTCTCCTAAAATGACTAAGATTACATGTTTAGTGATAGAAAAACAGGTTATTATTATTATTATTATATAGAATTTATATATCACCTACAGTTTGCACTGCAATAAAGAATAAAAAAAGACAGTACTGTTACAATACAATTCAAGAGCTTACAATCTAAAAGGAAAGGTTTTTCCAGTTATATATACAACATAAAACAATTCTATTTTAATCCACATTTTTATAGAAAAGAACTAAGCTACAAATTGTGGTAATGTCTTAAAAAATGTTCTAACTAGTTCTTGCTGGTATATTGTTCAGATTTTGTGCTTTAACATTCAAAAATAATAGGGTACATTTTTTTTTATTGTAACCATATCATTTACTGTATACAAGTCTTTAATTTTTCAGGGATCTGAAAGGTGAAATCTGATTGGTCACTCAAGGTCATTATAGTCCTCAAAGCATAATTGCTCTCCACACTTTACTTTTAATTTGTAAGTACACCGGCTAGGGGGTATTTAAGTCTACATTTATTTACCCTGTTTGTGTTTATGTTTACAGATTTTAAGTTTTCCTTTTCTGATATCTAGTATATCCTTAAAATGTCAGCTATTTGTTTATTATAAAAAAAAATGTTTATTGCACTATACAGCTTACAAATGCTTTCATATATGTACTGTAAGTTGATACAATGTATTTCTTCATCATTCCAAACATTGCCACAGATGATCTGAATTCCATATAAAACACTCATTTCATAGGTACTGATGAACCAGTAATTGGTAAACTATTTTTCAATGATGATCTCTTATAGGGAATAGCTGTTTGTTTCCCCTGTTAGCCCCCGTACACACGGTCGGAAATTCCGACCACAAAATCCGTCTGATTTTTTCCGACGGATTTTGTCCGAAACTGGTGTTGCATACACACGGTCGGACAAAGTTGTCGGAAAATCCGATACTAATGTGGTGATGTTCGTTGCGTACGAAGGAACTACGTAGAGGCTAGTAGCACTTTGTCCGTAGTAATTCTCGACACACGATCGGAAAAAGTCTGATCGGATTTTGTTGTCAGAAAAATTTGAGATCCTGCGCTCAAATTTTTTCCGCCGGAAATTCAGACGGAAAAAGCCCGCTAGGGCCCCCACGCGATCGGATTTTCCAACAACATAATCCGATCAGACTTTTTCCATCGAAATATCCGACCGTGTGTACGGGGCATTATTATGTTCTGATGATGTTAACATTGCAAAGACAGCAATGCCCACATAAATCCTTCATATAGGCTACATGTGTTCATTCTTGATACATATCATTCAGCAGATGATGAGACTTAATATAGTATTGCGCTGGGTCCCCATATAGGGTTAGCAGAGACAAGTCATTGAATCTACAGCTGTTTAAGAACTACAAGTTACAGCATGCCCAGCAACTAGATTTCAGGGATGGCATTAAGAAGCTTGACAAAGTGCAAAATTAAATACACTTGCAAAAAGCTAGGACACTTTATGAGGAGATGGGTGAAATGTATTTCCCATAGAAACCATGAAAATATTATTAATGAGAAATAGGAAATGACAACTGGAATCTGATTGGCCAGGAAATAAAGTTTTTGATTTCTGAAATGCCCCTTTTTAGGGATGATGAAAGAGGCATTGTCTTGCAGTGGCGGCTGGTGGTTTTCTATTTGGGGGGCGGCAAACATCCACCAGCACTTACCCTATCTAGGTGGCTGGCGCATCGGGCAGCAGTGGGCAAATCGGGCTTCGGCGGGCAGCAGCTCCTGTGTCTTCTCCTCGCTTCCACCATGCATCTCCTTACCTCCTCTTAGGCGTCCAATAGGATTGCCTGTCCTTTCAGCTAATAGGGTGACGTGAATCAGACCCGCTTCCCGATTGGCCTGGAGAAGGATCAGTGTTGCAACAGCGAATATTCATGCGCTGTTGTAACACCTGTGTGGGCTCATGGCGCAGTGCTCTGCGTCACAAGCCCACCCTATTTTGAAGCCTATTCAGGTGCTTAAAAAAAAAACCCTGCCGCTGTAATTCATGCATTTGGCATCCTGAAAGGGGCCAGATGCATGAATAGGGGGTAGCGGCCGTGGATCAGAGGGCATCAATTAGGATGTGACAGCCGTGGATAGAGGGGGTGGCGCCCGGGCGCCCCTAATGGACGGGCCGCCACTGTATTGTAGCAAATTAGCATTAAACAAATTATATATGGAGCGAGAGAGAGAATTTTATATTATTATAGAGATTTGCTTTCCATAAAATGTCTCTGAAGGCTTAAGGCATGGGTGCTCAACCTGTGGCCCTCCAGCTGTTGCCTCAGCTTTTGGGAGTCATGCTTGTCAGCCTTGCAATGCCTCATGGTATTTTTTGTTCTGTGACAGCTGGAGGGTTACAGGTTGAGCACCCATGGAGTATGTCCATTAAAACTTTTTTTTTCCTAGTTTTGGATAGAGTAGGGAAGGATTGGAGGCCCGTCAGGTTATACTGCTATCCAGGGCTCTACTAGAGAGATTTCCCTTTAACTAATATCATGGTGACAAGAGTTTCTCCAGGCAGGAAGCAAGGAAAAAATCTTCAACACAGACAGAAATATAAAAGGCCTCTTTTTTTTTTTTTTCAAGAAGTAGGCTAGAGCTCTCTCCTTGTTTTTTTGCTGTCTGCAATTGAAGTTCCAACCCCTTTCCGCTCTATATAAATCAAAAGAAAAAAGTTTTACCTAATGGTTTACCTCCTGTAACTATTTCAGTAAATGAACAAAGAAAATCTTTGTTAAAGGAACATCTATTGAGATTTAACTCTGGACAGCTCTAAAACGTTAACAGTATAAGGGCCACAGATAGCACAAATAAAACTGACAAGGGTTATAACTAGGGATCGAATGATATCGTTTTTTTGGTGCCGATACGATACTGATATTTCGGCCACCTCTCAGGCCGATATTGTCTGCTGATATTCTGTACATTCAAAGAAAATATGTTTTTACACTTTAGAAAAAAAGTTTTTTTATCACTGTTATTGCTGTCACAAGGAATGTAAACATCCCTTGTGACAGTAATAGGCAGTGACAGGTACTCTTTATGGAGGGATCGGGGGTCTATAGGACCCCAAACCCCTCCCCTGCACTTGAAAGTATTCAAAACATCAAGATCAGCGTTTTTGAATACTTTATATATTTTAAAACTGGCGTCTTTAAGATGCCAGTAATCCGGGAAGTGATGACATGACATTGCTTCCGGGTTACTAGATCTGAGACCCGAATGAAGCATCAGCTTTGTTCAGGTCTTCAGCCAGCCGGCAGACATGCCGCTGGTTGCTCGGGCCTCCCGATGGGATGGGAGAGTCCGGGCGAGCGACGGAAGGTGGTGGTGGTGGGGGGGAGATGTCCCTTCCCGCTGCTTGTAATAACACCCGAGCGGGTGTTGAGCTGCATCGGTTGTTATAACAATAAAGCCGACCGCCTGCTCTAAAGAACGGTACTGGGGTGATGCATGCAGCTGCATGCATCACCCCGGTAAAACCCCTTGAATCAATATCGGTTCAATATCGGTGATAACATTTGTGTCCGATACTTCAAAAAAAGGGGAATATCGGCCGCCGATAATCGGTCAATCCCTAGTTATAATCCTCCCTTACTCTATCTGGAATTAAAAATAGACTATTTCCTTTAGTTCCACTTTAACCCTTAACTTAAAGTGGAAGTACAGACTAATAGAAGTATGCCTAAAAACATGTCCCCCTCCTCCTCTTACCTATGCTGTATGCTTTTGTAAATCTGCTCCGGTGCAGTCACGTGATCCAGAAGCTGCGGCTCCCCTGTGTCCGGGAACACCCAAAGATGGGGCTGAATTAACGGATTTCACTCACCAGCTTCCATTACCCCTCTAGTGTCAGCTCTTCCTCCCCTCCCCTGCAGCAGTCACTCACTGGCACAGGGAAGCCGGAGCTTCTCAATCACGTGACTGCACCTAAGCGGATCAATAAAGAAGGTATTTCTGCGGATCTATTTTATAAACAGTATACAGCATATGTAGGAGGAGAGGGAAGGCAATGTTTTTAAGCAGCCTTTACTTCATCTTTAAAGTATAACTGGAGTCAAAGCTTTATTTTTATTATACGTAGATAGAGTGAAGAGGGATTAAAACACTTCTAATGCCGCGTACACACGGTCGGAATTCTCTTCGGAAAAAACTCTGATGGTTTTCCCGTCGGAATTCCGACAGAATTTCGCTCAAACTGTCTTGCCTACACACGGTCACACCAAATTCCGACGGTCAATAACACCGCGGCATACAACATGTTCGACTGCACTATAAAAGGGAAGTTTAATGCTTCTGAGCATGCGTCAAATCGTTTCCGAGCATGCAACGGAATTTTGCGTGTCGGAATTGCATACATACAATCAGAAAATCCGATAGAAAGGTTTTTCCGTCGGAAAAATTAAGAACAGGTTCTCAATCCAAAGTCCGTCGTAAATTCCGACAGAAAAAGACCGATGGGCATACACACGGTCGGAAAATCCAATGGAAAGCTCCCATCGGACTGTGTGTATGCGGCATTACTGTCTGTGTCCTCATCACAATGATTCACACTCTCTATTTGTTCTGGTAAAATTATCACCAAAAGTGAAAGTGAAAGAAAATCCTACATTTGTGTGGTCACCAGAACAGGAATAAAGAGGAAATCTTCCAATGAGGACACTAGATGACCCTGATGACTATGTGGAATTTCCCTCACTTTGGAGGGATTTCCTCTTCCTGTTGTGGCTATGACAGGGATTGTGACTCTTCCTTACACTATCCATAATGAAAAAAAAATGCCTTCAGTTCAACTTTACTAAAAAACAAAAAAATACTCCCTGACTCTTAACACTAAATAATGAAGCCATGGCCTTGCCAACATCAGAAAGTGTAGATCCTCCCTAACTTCCCAGTTGTTTTTCCCTAAGATAGCCAGTGGCCCCATAGGCAAAATGTTTGTTTGTTGGCCAAATAGTGCATGAGTAGGCAGACAATGTCTAATGTTTGTAGGCATTTTACTGGGCCCTCAAACTTCCTTGAAGTGTAAACTGTATATGGGGTAGCATATTGGCTTACTGGTTGGCACTGCTGCCTTGCAGCACTGGGATCCCCAATTCAAATCCTGGTCAGGACGCTATCTGGATGGAGTTTGCATGATTTTTCTGTGCTTGCCTGGGATGTTTTCTGAGTACTGCGGTTTCCTCACACACTCCAAAGACATATTGGGAGGTTAACAGACTCCTGTGTAAATTGGCCTGAGTATGTGTGTGCATGTGAGATAGGTACCTTAGATTGTAAGCTCTTTGAAGACAGGGACTGATGTAAATGTACGGCGCAAACAAACTGAAAAATTCTCAAAAATACTGAAAAACATCAATTGAAGCCTCACTGTGCCCATCAAATGCAGCCACCGTGCCATCAATTGCAGCCACTGTGCCCCTTAAAATGCAGCCACTGTGCCATCAATAGCAGCCACTGTGCCCATCAAATGCAGCCACTGTGCCATCAATTACAGAAACTGTGCCCATTAAATGCAGCCACTGTGCCATCAATTGCAGCCACTGTGCCCATTATATGCAGCCACTGTGCCTATCAATTGCAGCCATTGTGCCATTAATTACAGAAACTGTGCCCATCAAATGCAGCGACAGTGCTATCAATTGCAGCCACTGTGCCCATTAAATGCAGCCACTGTGCCTATCAATTGCAGCCACTGTGCCATCAATTGCATCCACTGTGCCCATCAGATGCAGCCACTGTGCCCATCAAATGCAGCCACTGTGCCTATCAAATGCCGCCACTGTGCCCATCAAATGCTGCCACTGTGCCATCAAATGCCACCACTGTGCCCATAAATTGCAGCCACTGTGGCCCATAAAATGCTGCCACTGTGCCCATCAAATGCTGCCATTGTGTACCATCAAATGCTGTCACTGTGTCCCATCAAATTCTGCCACTGTCTGTGCCCCATCAAATGCTGCCACAGTGAACACCCCCCCACCCACTCGCCGTCTGACAGGCACATACCCTATCTTGGTGGCGGGTCAGGCAGTGGGTGACGGCGGCGAGCTGTGGGACCTTGCAGCAGGTCAGACAGCGGCGAGCTGTGTCCTCCATGCATCTCCTCCCTTCCTCCTGATAGGCGTCCAATAGCAGCGCCTGTCCTTTCAGCCAATCAGGTGACGGGTAACAGACTCGCGCTTCATGATTGGCAGAGAGGCGGTTCAGTGTTAGAAAAAACATTGTTTACTGCAATCAGAGGCTCCTTCACTTCCTGTCTGGTAAAAATGACCCCAGGACAAGAAGTGCGGTGAAATCTCTCTAGCAGCAACACAGATACAAGTGAAAATGCTTTATATACGGTTAAGTTGGTGAAAGATACGCTGTCAGATTTTTATTGTTGTTTAATGCATCCAATGCATTAAGGTGAAAAATCTTCTGTGCTGCAGCTCCCCCCAGACCCCCCTTTTTCTTACCTGAGTCTGATCCGATCCAGCGATGTCACTCTCCTCATTCGAAAGATTGATAGCAGCGAGACCCGTCGGCTCTCGCTGCTGCCAATCAAAAGCTGTGACATGGGAGTGGCGGGCAGGGCCGAGTCCTGCTGTCTGTGTCAATGGACGCAGCAGCAGGACTCGGGAGTGAGCCAGCACGGCTGCCCCCATGGAAAGCGGTTTTCCGTGGGGGCACCTGATGAAGAGCAGAGGGGCTTGGAGCTTCGGCCGGGGACCCCAGAAGAGGAGGATCGGGGCTGCTTTGTGCAAAACCATTGCACAGAGCAGGTAAGTATAGGCATGTTTTTTTTTTAATCAAATGTTTAGAACCACTTTAACTTACTGTCTGGGAAAACGTTGTCCCCAAAACAGAAAGTGATAAAAATCTCTTCAGCAGAAATAAAGTAAAACCTAGCAGGGGTTCCAGTTTTTCCCCATTCTATCTAAAACCAAAAAGAAAAAGTTTTTGGTACAGATAGACTTTAATTAAAATCAGGCTACTTTCCTGAGCCTGGTAACAATATACAAAAACTCTTCAGGGCACAGAATTTACCACCCATAGAACGAGCAGCACACCACATTGAATCAGCTCATTGTGCCCTTCTTGCTATCAATGTCTCCCCTTTCTTGGGCTGATCCGCTCCTCCAAGCTTTCATGTGGGGGCCTTATGCAATATGGTTTGCTCCTCTCTAGTTAGGAAGGTGTGAAGTCTCCATGGAGGAAGAATATTCTGCTACACACAGCCCACAGCTAGTGCACCTGTTAATGATAGAGTGGGGGAACCAGCAGGCCCTGTCCTTGATGTATGGTAAGATGATCCACATTGCCTAGTTACAAGAAAAAAGTATGCTGATTTCCATGGTAGTAAATGTTACACACAAGCATCGTTTTCTGACCTGTCAGACAGGTTCCTGCTAGAACTGAACTCAACTGTACATCATGTGTAACTGTTTACTTGTAACCAACCTAGCTGTCACCTCTTGCCCTCTATCACAATATCATATACTTATATGAAACATGTCACATGTCACAGCATACGACCCAATTTTTGTTAAGGTAAAAAATATGATGTAAAATAATAGATGAAAATAATGATGAAAATATGAGTAAATTGATACCCAACATGTCATGCTTTAACGTTGCGTGCACTCGTGAAATGGCAACAAACTACAATATTTCAAAATCTCCATAGGCGACACTTATTTTACAGGTTACCAGTTTAGAGTTATAGAGGAAGTCTGGCGCTAGAATTATTGCTCTCGCTATAACGTTTGCTGTAATACCTCACATGTGTGATGTAAACACCTATTACATATGCGTGCCTGACCTACATATGGATGAAGGCACTTTAAAAAATATATATTATTATTTAAAAAATATATACTTTTTATTTTTACACTGTACCTTTAATATATACAGGCATACCCCACTTTTAAGTACACAATGAGGTTTATTTACTAAAGTTGGAAAGTGCAAAATCAGGCTCACTTCTGCATAGAAACCAATGAGCTTCTAAGCCCAGCTTGTTCAATTAAGCTTTGGTAATACAATCTGGAAGCTCATTGGTTTCTATGCAGAAGTGAGCCTGATTTTGCACTTTCCAGCTTTAGTAAATAAACCTCATTGTGTACTTAATAGTGGGGTATGCCTGTATATATATATATATATAAATATATAATTGTTATTCCTATCACAAGAAATGTAAACATTCCTTGTGATAGAAATAAGGAATGACAGGTCCTCTTTATGAAGACATCCGGGGTCTATAAGAGCACAGAGCTTTCCTCTATCCTGTAACATAAGATAAAGAAAAATTTAACATTGATCTCATGCTTTACAAAAAAAAAAAGGAAGTGTTTGCACCACAACTAGTATGAAGCTGAGGATAGAGAATGATAGCTTCCATTGAACGCTCAAACACACATGAGGGTGTATATATATGTAGCACCCTCTAGTGCTAGGAGTGTAGATAGTTTCTTTTTGTGAAAGTGTAGGTACATTTTTGCAGGCTTGGCTGGCAGCCAAGCCTGTCTGTGTTTTGTCCTGGGTTGGGCAGAAATCCAGGGTGAGCTGGATGACTCACAGGCAGAATCACTGAGACCTCCCCCCTATTTCTCGAATGCTCTGGAGCCTTCTAGAAGAATGGGAGGGGAGGTAAGGTTGAGCTGCCTGGAGTATTCTGAGGGCCCTGACCAATCCCCAAATTGGATTGGCAGGGGCAGGCCCCCTCAACTATTCAGGGGCAGCCCTGCTGGGGAGGAGAGTTTGGGTGAAAGCTGGAGATGGAGTTTTAGGCTGTTGTGACCTTTAAGGGAGCTCCCCAGTCTGAGGGAGGGGGGGTGACCTTGGACCTGGGCTCAGGTGCGGACTTGACCTACCCAAAACCACAGAAGTATCCTGGCCAGGAGGCACTGGGAGCAAAGAGGCCAGCGGG
The DNA here is from genome assembly GCA_028564925.1 of Lithobates sylvaticus. Classification (NCBI taxonomy): domain Eukaryota; kingdom Metazoa; phylum Chordata; class Amphibia; order Anura; family Ranidae; genus Lithobates; species Lithobates sylvaticus. The sequence goes on along the minus strand of CM053030.1, from coordinate 128,483,863 downwards.
AGAACACTGCCGGGCAAGTATCAACGAGCAACAGGAACAGCCAGGAGGGCTGGTGAGTGACACACAGTCCGAAGGTCTGAGAGGCACGCCTGAGAGGACTGGAATAGAGCAGTCTGGGATGCGTGCAGAGCCAGTCAGGAGGACTGTGGTGGAACGGGTAGTGGAAAGGGGCAGCTGCAGCCAGGAGAGCTGGCAGTGCCTGAAGAGGTGGTACTGGGAGCAGAAGCCAGAGTCAGTGTCAAGTCCCCACATCCATGCTAGCTGGTCCTGGGAGTGATAGTGGATATCCCATACTGTATGTACCCCATTCCCATCCAAGTTAAATTCCCATAATAAAAACAAAGTGCAAGGACTTCTTCTTGACTCAGTGTGTTAGGAAATTTCTATGATTGGCTGTGTAGGGTGGGAGATGAACCACATTCACCAGCGGCCCCTAGAGGGGTGTCAGTAGGAAAGAGGTTGTCAGTAAGTGGATGGTGTCAGTCAGTATAGCAGTAGACGAGTCAGTAGGGCAGAGGCTGATGTTATTATAGCAGTGGATGGTGTCAATCCATAGAGCAGTAGACAGAGTCAGTAGGGCAGTGGACTTTGTCAGTAGAGCAGTGGACGGTGTCAGTGGGGCAGAGATTGGTGTCAGTAGGGCAGTGGACAGTGTCAGTGGGGCAGAGATTTTTTATTATTGTTTTTATATATTTTTTTAGAAGCCCTGTTGGGGTGCTTTGGAGAAATATCAGGGTCTAAACAGACCTCGGATGTCTCACTTTTGAGACAGAGATACCCCACTCCCATTATTATTGTCCACTGGACAGTGAATGAATGAAAAGTGCTCTGTGCTGAGCGATTTCCCATTCATTCAAAAACTGAAGCATAGTAAACAGAGTTTGTCAGAAATTTTTGTAAATTCTTTTTATTGTTTTTCTCAAAGGTAAAGATTGGTTCACAAAACAAAGCCCATACCCTGGCTCAAAAAATAACACTAACACACTGTAGACCAACTAGTGACACAGAACAGAAACACAATAAACAAAGACTTTAAAACTTTACACTGCTCGTATCCACCAGATAAGTAGGATAAGTAATATAGCAAATCAATTTCAACAAACACCATTCTTAGGATGGTAAGGCTGGGTAACACTTGTGCGATGTTAGACATTGCATGTGATTTGCACCGCACTGCTGTGCAGATCACATGCGATGTCTGTGCGATGCAAATTCAGCCATACAGATTGTATGGCTCAATTTAAAATGGTGCAGGACCCTTTTTTTGGTCCACACTGGAATCGGTGTGCACGGGTGTTCACACCTATGTGATCCGATTCCTGCATCATTTGGCAGTTCGCACTGCGATCTTCGAAATGATCTGGGAGTGTCATTAACTTTGCATGGACACCCACAGCGGTTTGCAGATGTCAGTGTGATGTCAGGCGTTAACATACCTTATGTTGCATGGTAATGGGCACTACATTGAGGCAGCCAATTCATTTTGAAGGAATACCAATACATTAGATTAGACGGAAAAAAAGTGCCTGCACTGTATATTTCCCATAAAGCACACCACTTTGCACAAAAGTGCATTACCATGTGTTACATTGTGCTGCAACACAGGTGAGTTGTGGAGGCGTTTTGATGTGCCATCCAAAATGCTCATCAATGTACGTAAGGTCCACTACAATGCATTGCAGGTTTGCGCATGGTGCTGCAACTCATAGGTGTGAAGCCAGCCCACTTGACGCCAAATCACGCAGCTGTATGCCACGACCCCGGTATTTTTTTTCCAGCTGGTGATACTTTTTCATCTAAAAGCAATACCAGTGGCTGATTAGCAGTCTCTATGGTCTAGGACAGTGGTCTCCAAACTGCTCGGGGGCCAAATGTGGCCCTTTGCTTGCCTTTATCTAGCCCAAGGGGCACTATTCCTCTTACTGATACCAATAGTGGGCACCCTTCCACCCACTGACACCAATGATGGGGCATTATTCCTCCTACTAACACCAATGATGTGGCACTATTCTTCCCACTGACACCAATAATGGGGCACTATCTCCCCCCATGGAAACCAACAATGGGGCACTATTCCTCCCACTAAAACTACCAATAGAGGCACTAACCCACTGACACCAATGATGGGGCACTATTCCTCCCACTGACACCAACAATGGGGCACTATTCTTCCCACTGATACCCATGATGGGGCACTATTCACCCGACTGAGACCCGTGATGGGGCACTAATCCTCCCACTGACACAAATGATGGGGCACTATTCCTCCCACTGACACCAACAATGGGGCACTATTCTTCCCACTGATACCCATGATGGGGCACTATTCACCCGACTGAGACCCGTGATGGGGCACTATTCCTTCCACTGGCACCAACGATGGGGCACTATTCCTCCTACTAACACCAGTGATGGGACACTATTCCTCCCACTGACACCAACGATGGGGCACTACTCTTCCCACTAAAGCCAACAACAGAGGCACTATTCCTCCCACTGACACCAAGGATGGGGCGCTATTCCTCCTACTGACATCAATGATGGGTCACTATTACTTCCAATGACACCAATGATGGATCACTATTCCTTCCACTGACACCAATGATGGGGCTTTAGAAAGTTTGGAGACCCCTTGTCTATGAGACTGGAAGTGAAGGCATCACTGGCTAGGGCAAATGTAAACACTTCCTTTTTTTTTTTTGTAAAGCATGAGATCAATGTTTAATTTTTCTTTATCTCATGTTACAGGATAGAGGAAAGCTCTGTGTTCTTATAGTCCCCAGATGTCTCCCTAAAGAGGACCTGTCATGCCTTACTTCTATGACAAGGAATGTTTACATTTCTTGTGATAGGAATAAAAATTATATATATATACAAATATATATATATATATATATATATATATATATATATATATATATATATGTATATTAAAAGTACTATGTAAAAATAAAAAGTATTTTTTTTTTAAATAATAATATATATTTTTTAAAGGTCCCCCTATCCATATGTAGGTCAGGCAAGCATATGTAAATGGTATTTGCACCACACATGTGAGGTATTACCGCAAACGTTATAGCGAGAGCAATAATTCTAGTGCCAAAATTTGTTTGTTGCCATTTCACGAGTGCACGCAACGTTAAAGCATGACATGTTGGGTATTAATTTACTCTGCGTAACATCATATTTTTTACCTTAACAAAAAAATTCATTAAAGTGTATTTTTTCCCTAAAAAAATTCTCCAGGGCTTAGAAAATGAGGTAAGGCTTCACTTTGCAAAGAGTGTTAAAAGACATTTTTTTTATTGCATTTTAGTGTAAATATGAGATCCAAGGTTTTTTTGACCCCAGATCTCATATTTAAGAGGACCTGTCATGCTTTTTTTTTACATTCCTTGTAATAGGAATAAAATTGACACAATTTTTTTCTTTCATAAAGAACAGTGTAAAAAAAAAAAAAAAAGTTAAATAAATAAGAAAAATGTAATAATTTTAACATGCCCTGTCCCACCGAGCTCGCGTGCAGAAGTGAACGCATACGTGAGCAGTGCCCGCATATGAAAACGGTGTTCAAACCACACATGTGAGGTATAACCGCGATCATTAGAGCGAGAACAATAATTCTAGTCCTAGACCTCCTCTGTAACTCAAAACATGCAACCTGTAGAATTTTTTAAACATTGCCTATGGAGATTTTTATGGGTAAAAGTTTGTCCACGAGCGGGCGCAATTTTGAAGCGTGACATGTTGGGTATCAATTTACTCATCGTAACATTTTCTTTCACAATATAAAAAAAAATTGTTCAAACTTTACCGTTGTCTTATTTTTCAATTCAAAAAGTGTATTTTTTTCCAAAAAAAGTGACCGCTGCGCAAATACGGTGGGACAGAAAGTATATATTGCAACGACCACCATTTTATTCTCTATGGTGTCAAAAAAATATATATAATATTAAGTAATTAATATAAGTAATTTTCTAGCAAAAAAATATGATTTTAACTTGTAAACACCAAATCTCAAAACGAGTCTCTGTCCTTAAGTGGTTAAAAGAATATAAATTTTTTATTGTTTCACTTTAAGCATTATTAAAATCACTGCTCCTGAAAAAACGGCCGTATTTAAAACTTTTTTTTGCATTAATAACTGTCCCCTGGGGCAGTGCCCAGATCCCCATAAACTTTTTATGGCAATAACTTGCATATAAGCCTTGAAAATTAGCACTTTTGATTTTTCATGTTCGTGTCCCATAGACTTTAACGGTGTTTGCATGTTCGCACTCATTTTTTGCCTGTTCTGCTGTGAACCGAACCGTGGGCTAATCCCTGGTGCCCATCAGTACCACCTATCAGTGCCCATCAGTGCAGCCTATCAGAGCGCATATCAGTGAAGGAGAAAAAATTACCTGTTTGCTAAATTTTATAACAAAATATAAAAAAAGCTAGTGGTGATTAAATACTGCCAAAAGAAATCTCAGTTTGTGTGAAAAAAAAATGATAAAAATTTCATATGGGTACAGTGTTGCATAACCGCCCTTAATGCACGGGCACCGCCCCCTCTCTCCTGCTCCCCCTCTCCTGCCCCCCCCCCTCTATCACCAATAGATAGATTCATGCTATCATGCGCTGCCACACCCTATTCAGGCGCCCGGCCCCTTTTCGGGCACAGGGCGCCTGAATTACAGCGGCAGGGGGGTGTTTTTGAAGCACCTGATTAGAGCCATAGGCTCTAATATGTTTCATGCTGGATGTTCGCAGGTCACTCAGCTGTGTTAGAAAAGCGAATGAATATTCGCTTTGCCAACACTAAACCACCTCTGCGCCAATCAGGTGCAGCTATTGGACGCCTATCAGGAGGAGAGGATGGGAGATGAGGACGGCAGGAGATGCATGGAGGACCCCGCTTGTCGCCGCCACCCGCTGCCCCACCAAGACAGGGTAAGTGCAGGGCAGACGTCGAGCGGGCGGGGGTCACACTGGGGGCTTTCAAGGGCACATTGGCAGCATTTGATGGGAACACTGGCAGAATATGATGGGCACACTGGTATCACTTGATGGGCACACTGGCAGCATATGATGGGCACACTGCCAGCATATGATGGGCACACTTGCAGAGTTTGATGGGCACACTGGCAGCGTTTGATGGGCACAGTGGCAGCGTTTGATGGCACAGTGGCAGCGTTTGATGGGCCCAGTTGCACCCCCCCCCCCCCAAAAAAAAAATTTTGAGCACCAGCCGCCACTGACCCGCGCAATTGTCGTTATAAGGGGGACAGCGCTGAAAGATGAAAATTGGCCTCGTCAGGAAGGGGGGAGGGGGGTGGGGAAGTGCCCAGTAAGCAAGTGGTTAAGAATTGTCATGGCACAAACATGCTTTTTCTATTAGCCAGGCATGCATGTTCATGTATTGTACAGAGTCCCCCCAGAACTGGCCTGATTACAGAGAAACAATATTGACATGCCAGGCAAATAAAAACTAAACAATTAAATACTTATTTCCTTTTTAAGGTAAGGGGTTATGTTAGTCAATATTTATTTTCCATGTGATATATTTTTTAGATGTGAATTTGCTTGTGACTGTAGTACTGCTGCTGCTAAATAATTTCACTGTCCACCTTCCAGCACCTATTGCCAGCTTTAAGATAAAGGTATCTGTTAGCTATATGCTGTGCATTGTGGGCACGCTGGTTCAGCTTGGTCGGATGATGCATCTACAGCTCCAGGGCCAGAATGAGTGATAGGCAAGGTGGCCACCCTGAGGCACTGCGACAAGAGGAGGGGCACAAATAGGACAGGACCTGCAACTTCTGCTGCTTCACAGCTCTGGGGGCATGCTTTGGCCTGCTTTGACCTTTTAAACTTTTGTGCTAAAGGACCATGTCCTGGCATTAAGCAGTCTATTCCAAATGAATGGTCTGCCTTAACACAATGCATTTTAACTAAGCCATGTTAACATGTAATGAGCTCCTAAAGGGCCCTAGGGGAGTGAAAAAGGACTGCACTATCACAATGCATGTTCATTTTATAAATAATGTATGTTAACATGCAACACGTTCCTAAGGACCCTAAATGAGTGAAATGAATTTGCAGAGCCTAATAGAATGAATGTTCATTAGACTTTTTGAATTAAGTGAAGTTTTATCCACTTTGAATACCCTATCCTGTGCAGGGTAAATTAGATTTTTTACTGGCTGATTGGATGATAGAAGTGAACACCTTATTCACTAAGGCCTCATTCAGATGTGTGGCAGTTCTTTCCGCCCTTTTGAAATATGATCCACGGTGGATCGCTTTTCAGAGGGTGGTTGACAGACAGCTGGGATGTGTCACCTATTCACCACCTGTTTTATCCCTGAGAAAGTAAACCACCTTGTCGCAATACATGCAGTTGCAGGGCAGTTGTGGCGTTGCCCCATTCACTTCAAAGGCCTGCAAAACGTGATAAGGGTTTAATTTTTTCTGAATGGCTGCATATCTTTCTTTAGGTCCAGCTGCCTGCTTTCTCGCCCCAGGCTGCCCGAGTGAATCAGCCCTAAGACTGGCCATACATTATACAATTTTCTTGTACAAGTTTCCTTTTGATTTACCAAAGCAATATAATATGAGGTCAAACCCAAGTACTTTAAATTTGTATGCAATCAGGCAGCCCTTGCACTACATAGTTGTAGGTGCACATAAAGGAAATTGAATAGAAAATTGTATAATGTATGGCCAGCCTAAGAGCCCTTTCACACCAAGGGCGTACTGCAGGCGCTATAGCGTTAGAAATAGCGCCTGCAATCCGCCCTCAAACTGCTGCACCATTGTCTGAAGTGTGAAAGCCCGAAGTGTGAAAGCCCGAGGGCTTTCACAATGCAGCGGTGCGCTGGCAGGGCGTCACAAAAAGTCCTGCCAGCAGCTTCTTTGGAACGGTGAAGGAGCGGTGAACTCACTAGGGGAGCGATGTAATACCGCCGGCAAAACGCCGCTATTGTGGCGTTTTGCCGGGGGTTTTAACCCTTTCTCGGCCGCTAGCGGGGGTAAAAGCGCCCTGCTAGCGGCCGAAATGCGCCGCAAATCCGATGGTAAAACGCTGCTAAAAATAGCGGCGTTTTACCGCCGACACTATTGGCGTCGTGGTGTGAAAGGGGTCTTAGGGTATACTTGAACATAATGTGCCTGAACACAGAACTCCCATGGATCACTAAGCGCTTATGGAGTACAGAATTGGGGACTGGCGAGGAGATGGGCAGTGGCGGCTGGTGCTCAATTTTCTTGGGGGGGCCTCACCCAGCTGGCCACCCTCCCAGCCAGCCAACCACCCCCCAGCCAGCCAACAACTCCCCTGGAGTTCGATCGCTGTTTCGCTCGCCTGTCGCTCACCAGGCCCCCCCCGCCAGCCCCGCACTTACCCCACTCAGGTTGCGGCTTCGTGGCTTCCCTCCCTGCGTTTCCTCCTGAATCCCAGCAGTCACTTCCCCTCCCACCCAATCAGGATTAGAACTCGCGGCCAATTGTGTCTTAGGACTACCGGCCAATAAGGTCTCAGGACCCGCTTCCTGATTGACCGGGAGAAGACACAGGAATATTAATTTGCTAATGTCACAAAACTGGGTGGGCTCGGGGCTCAGTGCTCTGTGACCTAAGCCCACCCAAATAGAGTCTCAGGCACTAATCATGTGCTTAAAAAAAAACAAAAACATTATAAAAACATTATAATCCATGCATCCTGTGTCCCGCATATAGATTAGGGGCCAGGTGCATGGATTAGGGGGTTGAGGCCCCTGCACCCCTTATGAGCAGCTGCCACTGGGATTGGGGGACAATTGTGACAATAGGGGGAAAATAATACAAGGCAACCATGTCTAGTGTGAGCAAACCCTAAAAAAAAAAAAAAGAAGAAAATGCTCCAAAAATTTACTCTGTGCCCTTTTCTATAAAGAAGGGAAGACTGGAAGTTGGTTGCTCAAACATTTCCTTGTCAAAAGATTTTTATTAACCACTTGACCACTGGGCACTTAAACCCCCTTTCTAACCAGACCAATTTTCAGCTTTCGGTGCTCTCACACTTTGAATGACAATCACTCAGTCATGCAACACCGTCCTTTTTTTTCACACAAATAGAGCTTTCTTTTGGTAGTATTTAATCAACGCTGGTTTTGTTATTTTTTGCGCTATAATTCAAAAAAGACAGAAAATTCGGTAAAAAAAAAAAATTCTTTGTTTCTTTGTAAATTCTTTGTAAATTAAAATTTATTGCAGAGTATTGGCAGAGTATTGGCGAGTATTGGCAGAGTATTGGCGAGTATTGGCAGAGTATTAGCAGAGTATTGCAGTGTTACAGAGTATTGCACAGCATTGGCATAGTATTGCACAGTGTTGGCAGAGTATTGCACAGTGTTGCACAGAGCAGCGCTGTGGGCACTACACATCCAGCCCACAGCGTTGCTGCCATCTCTCCTCCTCTCTGCTTCTCCCCTCTCACTGTACCGATCGGTACAGAGAGGGGAGGGAGGAACTGGCGTCATGACGTGACGCCAGTTTGTTTACATGTGATCACTCCGTCATTTGACCCGGCGGTTACGGATGTTCCCGAGTGCAAGATTCTGGGAGGACGTCCCACGGACATCCACCCAGAGTAAGCCGACCGCGCTGTAGCCGTCTTTCGGCTATGGCCCCGTCGGCAAGTGGTTAAGTTCAAAGTGATAAGCTTAACATACATGTTAATAGATACATGTTAACATAAGGAATGAAGCTCAATAATTACAGAAGTAGGTAAGAATATAAAACATAAAATTAAATATGATAAATAAATTAAGGATACTAGAAATAGAGATTTTAGAACCTGCTCAAACATTTCCAATCAAAACTGGAATTCAGTGTTTAGAAGTGCATGTTATCTCTATATTGTAGAACATCTACACAATCAAATATTTACCACCTATCTATGGCACCTATTTAAATGAAGTATAACTTCTAAGAAAGTAAATGGAACAGTTATAATTTAAACAAACTAAGGAAGAATGGCCAGCAAATGACTAGGGGTTGCATATTTGAATGTTTATGATTGGTTTTGTTATACTTGTTTTAGAGTAATTACGGTAGTGTGGGTAGTGCGCTGTGAGCGGTGAATACGGTGCTGTAGCAGGTATAGGAGGCCGGGGGTCGCCTTCTCGTGCCGCAGCTCAGGCAGTAATTGGTCAATTAGCGCTCCCCATTAAGAACAATTTACATTAACCAGATTTGGTAAGACACTCAGACAAGGGATTAAAGCGTTTATCTACAGCTTTAATTGACTTATCATATTCATTGGGGACACGAGACTGAGCAGGGCAGTACAATATTTCTAAGTAATCAGAATTACAATAATAATTTATAAAGAGGAACAACCGGCATCTCCCTATTGGGACCCTCAATGTACTGAAGAGCAACCGGGGAACAAACCTGACAACTGCTGTCCAACTGTCACTCATCCTTCATCCCCCGGTAATAGGGATCAATCAGTGCAAACAAAAATCTACTCTTCTTCAATGTCCCTTTGATCCATCTTTCAAGAAATCATACTTTGGTGCAAAAATGGATTAAATAAAGCAAAGTGTTACCCTTCACATATTAAATACTGTACATGTATATACAACAATAGTTGTAGAATGAATATACACTGACCCTTACTGTTCCATTGTCATGTTTGATTCAAAGATAGACTAGAAAAAATTCAGGAAAAGCAATAACAAAATTGGATAATCAGATGGGTTCAAAAAAAAAAAAAAACTATCTTATTATAGATCTTATTATGAAAACAATATCCACCTTCAGTTTTCAATTTAAAAGATAAAATCTGGTTGGCTGGTATGGACAACTATTACTATTATTATTATTATTATTATTATTAATATAATTATATAGCACTTTGTGCAGCACTTTACAGACAGAACAGTTCCAATAGGTCAAGACAAGCCTTGTTCGAAAGAGTTCACACTAGGACTAATAATGAAACACGATATATATATATATATGTATATATCTATATATATATATATGTGTGTGTGTGTGTGTGTATATATATATATATATATATATATATATATATATATAATTTTTTCTATTTTTTTCCTAAGAAGGGAGGAAAGGAAGAAGGGAGAGAAGGTTGGGTAGGTATGTTGAGTAGGTAGGTTCTTACATTAACATTTTCTCTTGACACTCCAAAACCTGGGACCAAAAAGGGTGTGTTTTACATACAGTATATATATATATATATATATATATATATATATATATATATATATATATATATATATATATGTATGTATATATATATATATATATATATATATATATATATATATATATATATATATATATATATATATATATATATATATATATATATATATATATATATATATATATATATATATATATATATATATATATATATATATATATATATATATATATATATATATATATATATATATATATATATATATATATATATATATATATATATACTGTATGTAAAACACACCCTTCTCTATGTAGAGAGAGAGAGGGAGAGAGAGAGAGAGGCGAGAGATGGATATAGATATCTATATATTTAATTTTTTAATTTTTTTATTATTGCTTTATTTTTATTTTATTTTTGTTTTTTTGTGTCTAGTATTTAATATAATATAATCACGGTAATAGAGTTTACCCCCAGCCATAGACAAACAGTTTCACTGGCTTGCTGCGGCTCCTTTTTAGTGAGTTGTCACTTGAACAGACATAGATACCCCAGTCTATGATAGACATATCAGATTTGACGCTGATTTAATCCTCTTATCATTGTCAGCAGTCAGGACTGGGATCAAATCGAATCCCATAGAGATGTCTGGCTAATAATCTACTTTTCCTTCTCTGATGGACTAGATATTGCTTGCCTCAAACTATTACCAGGTATCCATCTTTGTGCACAATGCCTGATGCCCACTAGTATGTTGTGCCCATTGATGATGGTAAACTGTATCCACGCTGAACAGCTGTGTTTTTCCATTCTACCATCGATCAGATGGTACCATCGATCATTATTATCGGAAACCTCCATTCTGCCCCTTAAACTTTGTTCATCCCTTCTGATCAGAAGGGATGAACAAAGTTTAAGGGGCAGAATGGAGGTTTCCGCTAATAATGATTACTAGCCCCTTCCTTACCATGACAATGCTTGGACTTGTAGTGACAGTAGGAGATGTGAAAGTAATCCCCCCACTGCATGGTGCATCAAATGTACATATTTTTATCAGTCACTATATATTGTTTTTTTGTAAAAGTCTGATACAAATATTTGCAGCAAACATATCACAAGGTCAAGATCCTTTGATGTAGCTGTATTATTTTATATTGGATTATAGCAATCTCTATAAAGAAAAAGGGAGAGAAAAGAGGAATGCAAATATGGGGAAGGGAGGAAGGAAGAAAAAAAGAAAGGGAGGAAGAAAAAAAGAAAGAAAGGAAGAAAGAAAGAAAGAAAGGATTAAAATAAGGGAGAGGAGGAAGGAGAGAATATAGAAAGAGAAGGAAGGAAGTAAGGGAGGAAGGAAGGAAGGAAGGAAAAGAAAGATGAGGAATAAGCAAAGGAAATAAATAGATAGATAGATAGATAGATAGATAGATAGATAGATAGATAGATAGATAGATAGATAGAAATATATAGATAGACAGATAGACAATTCCTGGTTATCTGGTGTGTATCTTATATCTGAGATAGATAGATAGATAGATAGATAGATAGATAGATAGATAGATACATAGATAGAGAGGGAGGGATGAATGGATGGATAGATAGATAGATAGATAGATAGATAGATAGATAGATAGATAGATAGATAGATAGATAGATAGATAGATAGATAGATAGATAGATAGATAGAGCGAGAGGGAGGGATAGATAGGTACATAGATAGATAGCTAGATAGATAGATATATAGATAGATAGATAGATAGATAGATAGATAGATAGATAGATAGATAGATAGATAGATAGAGCGAGAGGGAGGGATGGATGGATGAATGGATAGATAGATAGATAAATAAATAGATAGATAGATAGATAGATAGATAGATAGATAGATAGATAGATATTGATAATAGATGTTAGTGTATACACAGAAGGGAAAGCATAGCGGTAAGTGGCCATTATACAGGGAATGCAGGGCCGGTATACATTATTAGATAATATAAATAAAGGATACACACCAAGTGCAATGACTAAACACCAGGGACTAGGACTTATACGTTCAGACTACAGGACAGGACACTATACATTGTAGAGTTTACTTTTTATTGCATGCATTTCATGAATGCATTGATATACACTGTTCATGTATATGGTATTAGTAATGATCCAGCTATGGGAATAAAGGGATGTGTATGTGAAGGTCTATGTGAGGGTATCTCCCCTACTTTCACTAATGATCATAGTAGGTCTCCATAATTCTGCCGCCTTCTCTCGGTCCTCTGCACATCACGTGCCAGTTTCGGTTGACACTTGGCTGCCATTGTTCCTCCATGTTTTTGTGGATTGAGTTGGCTCACTCCCAGCTTCTGCTAGGATAGGGCTCAAAGATGCCACTTTGTGGAATAATAATAGGCATTAAGTGACTTTGGAGTGTTAAGGTAAACGGGGCTCTTAATAATTATGCTAATGGAGGTGCAGGACCAGAAACACCCTTCTTTTCATACTTGGCCCATTTTCACACCTCTGACATTGGATGTAGAAGAAGTCTAGTTCTGCAAGTGTCAAGCCTCCATAGACACAAGGTGATTGGGTTGGTTTCGGGGTAGCCGAGAGCAGACAGGGCCAAGTTTCGGTAGTCAGGAGGACACATCAACTATTTTCAACATGAGTGTAATATGAAATGTATATGGAGCTCAAGTCTGCTCTAATGAAATCTCTGTATGCCTGTCTGCAGACACAATCAGCACAGCTTGTCCTGCTCTGAGGGGTGTACTGATAAGAGCCATTCATGTAGATCTCATATATCTAGCACACATTGTATTATAATATCACCTGAGCAAATATTGATTATCTCCATCCACTTTCACCTCTGCTTTGATGATGTGCTGACTTTGTTCATGTAAGAGGCAGAAATACATCAATAAATCCACAGCAAGCAGAGGTAACATCACGTCACCATCCCTACTATAACACTACTCTGCTAATACAACCATCTTTGCTGATGGGAGTAGTAGGGAGAGTTATTATTATCAATCATACTATTATTGGCCCCATTATTTTAACTATACAATCACTATACCATCACTTGTCTGAATGTCTGCTGGTGATATTACTCTACAAATGTATTGTACTAAGTAACAATATACTACTACTAATAATTTTTAAAATAATAACCATATGTATTTGCAGTAATATTTTATAACTACCTCTACTATCAGTTAATATTACTACGGCAACTATTATTATAAGTAGCTGTTGTAGTAATAGTAGTGTATTCTCTATTTACATGGTGTATACTTTTATGCATTTCTACTAGTCTTACCAGTGAACAGTTACTATTCCTACTAATAGCATTATTACCATCATAAATATTGTTATTATTGATCAGTAGTAATAGAAGTAGTAGCATATGTAATAGTAGCATATTCTATTATATTGATTCATTGTTTTTGTTATACTCCTATAGCTTTACCTCCACACTTCCTATACTAAGACTTCTAAGATTAGTACGAGTAATCGTTGTAATAGTAGGGTATATGTAATTGTCATTATATATTTATATATATATATCTATACAGATATATCTATATAGATATATAGCTATCTATCTATCTTTCTATCTATCTATCTATCTATCAATCTATCTATCTATCTATCTATATATATATATATATATATACACACACACTTTTAACTATTGTTGTTGATACTAATTAGTCCATCTATCTATCTACCCATCTACCCGTCTCTCCATCTATCTATCTATCTATCTATCTATCTATCTATCTATCTATCTATCTATCTATCTATCTATCTATCTATCTATCCATATATAACTAATTTTAACTACTTTTTTAAGATTAGTACTAGTAGTTGTAGGGTATTTGTAATAATTATAATATATATATATATATATATATATATATATATATATATATATATATATATATATATATATATATATATATATATATATATATATATATATATATTGCTACTGTTAACTATTGTTGTTAATACTCATCTATCTATCTATCTATCTATCTATCTATCTATCTATCTATCTATTGTCGATATTGTTATTAACTTATTATTTACTTAGGAGAAATCTGTGGGGATAAAACAATTTTTATGAGCTGAACGCTATTAAATACAGAAAGCCATCTTCATATAAGTCCTATATGAACATAAAAAAATGGATAAAGACATTTTTATGAAAACTGATTTTTTTTATTTTTTAATAGAATTAATTTTATTTAACAACTTGGGATACACTTGGAGAGCACAGCCCTAAACATCATAGTCCCATTCAGTTATATTACATATATATTATTATAAAACACAATTATGACATGTCTACTATAAGTTTGCTGAAGGCTAATGATAAGGTCAATAACATCAATGCTGGACACATGCCAAACACATAATTATCAAAAATATATGCAAAGTGCAAGACAGTGTTTCCCAAAGACAAGGCACAGTCAATTAAAGGTAATACATTTTTTTTTTTTTAGCAGAACTTTTCCAGGACAGATTATTGTCTCAGTCTATGGACTTTGCAGCCAATGTACTGCCAATCAGATGAACAGGACAGATAAATGACATTCCTAGTAATAAACATGGTTCCGATCTTCCATCAATCACTTGTACTGTAAGTAGTCTAGTGATAGAAGACTGTACAGTTTAGAGGCTGAATGATAAATATTAATACAAATAATATTATATGTAGAATTCTCCAAATTGTTATTTACAAACAGAAAACCAGAATCTGCTAAGGAGTAAGAAATAAATACAATGAATCAGACAGTGATGTGACAAGGCTGCCAGTGTAATGTATTAGTTTGTGTTTGAGCATTGAGAAATATTTTTTTTTAGTTTAGAGGCCATAAAATTAAATGAGGGAAAGGGGGGGGGGGTGTTGACTTTGCCCCCTGTACTGTCATTTACATGAATACACTAATCCCCAGAGGTGGGCTACCTGGCCAAGTGTCACCTAACCACGCCCTTCACACCTTTCCCAGGCAGCCCCGCCCCTCCCGCGCGCTGATTGGCCGGCAGCGCGATTATAGACGGCATGGGGTGTCCTCAGAGTAGACAGGAGTCCCAGCAGAGTGAGCATCACACAGCGATCCTCCACTCCAGACATGAGCAGCCCTGATTGTGGCTACGACAGTGACGAGCAGATCCAGGGCAAGAGCTCCGTGCTGCCAATGATGATGCCCGGCCTGGGCCAGTGCCAGTGGACTGACACCATGGAAGCCAAGATCAGGTGTGCGCCGGGGACTGCCAACAGCAGCAGCAGCAGCAGCAGGGGCAAAGCCGAGGCTCGGATCCGGCGTCCCATGAATGCCTTCATGGTGTGGGCGAAAGATGAGCGAAAAAGACTGGCCCAACAGAACCCGGACCTACACAATGCCGAACTCAGCAAAATGCTAGGTAAGACTTCTTCCATCTACACTTCATTCTCACACAAATCGGCATTTTTTTTATTATAGCTTATCAGAAATGAATCAATCTTTACTGCTAATCATAAATTCATTGTTGCTTATCATAAATTAATCAATTATTATTGCTAATCATACATGAATTATTATCGCTAATCATAAATGGAAGAGCTGGGGAAGGGTTCACTGCTGTGACTTGCGATGCCATTTACTTTATATAATGAATTCTGATATAAGGATTTATTTAGGAATTGTTTTATTAGTACGATCGTATAACGTATATATTATAGGATTTGGTAGATATCATAGATATAGCGTTAGAGTTAAGATAATATTCCATAAATGTCTATTTGGAATCATTAGATATTTTAGGATGCAACAGATGTCTCAGATATAGCATCAAATATAACATTCCGGAAATATCTATTAGGATTTGGTAGTTATGATAAATGTTGTAGATATAACATCAACTTATAATACTCCATACTATCTATTGGGATTTGATAGGTACTATAGGATCTGATAGAATTTTTTATAGATATAGCTTCAAATTATAATACTCCATCAGTATCTATCAGAATTTGATAGATATTTTAGGATAAATATCGTAGCTATAGCATCAAATTATAATACTCCATCAGTATCTATTAGGATTTGATACATATTATAGGATAAATATCTTAGATATAGCATCAAATTATAATACTCCATCAGTATCTATTAGGATTTGATAGATATTTTACGATAAATATCGTAGATATAGCATCAAATTATAATACTCCATCAGTATCTATTAGGATGTGATAGATATTTTAGGATAAATATCTTAGATATAGCATCAAATTATAATACTCCATCAGTATCTATTAGGATTTGATAGATATTTTAGGATAAATATCGTAGATATAGCATCAAATTATAATACTCCATCAGTATCTATTAGGATTTGATAGATATTGTAGGATAAATATCGTAGATATAGCATCAAATTATAATACTCCATCAGTATCTATTAGGATTTGCACACTATTTCCACCACCCTGGGAACTCCTGTCAATTACTGAGTAGATGGTTTCTGTCTATGGGACATACTTTACAAAGCTTTAGCACCATCTTTTTATTTAAATCCTTGTTTTTAGCCATTGATTGTCATTTTCAAATTGAATCCTTATTGGATTCAACTAAAGATAACCATCAGTCCTTTGAACAATTAGAAACTGTATAAATGGCATCACTCAAAATCCAAACTTTTATTTAAGTTTGCCAATAAAGAGTGTCCATTCAAAAGAATGTGTGTCAGTGAATACAGGGCCGGGACAAGGGGTGGGCAGGAGGGGCGGTTGCACTGGGCACTGTGGTATCATGTGAGGTGGGGGGGGGGGCACCACAAGGAGATTAGGGGGCAGGAAATGTGTGTTAAAAAGGGGAATTTGGGGGGCTTCAGGGGGTAAGAATTGTTTTAGGAGGAAAAATTTAGGGAGGGTGTGCTAGGAGTTGTGATTTGGGGGGATTTGTGTTGGGAGTGGGGATAAAACACATAATGCCCATACATCTTGGGGGGGGGGGGGGGGCAATTTGGCATGTTCGCCTTGGGCTCTAAATGACCTTGTCCCGCCACTGAGTGAATAGCTAACACAATCATGGGAATCCTGGTAGGCTAGCCCCTTATATTGAGCCTGTGCGCTTGATACTCATCCTTGAGCAGATGTATGTGTTATTGCTGTTATTTTATTTATTTTTAGTGTTGCTAATATGTTTGCCTTTTTCTGTTGTGTAGGGAAATCCTGGAAGTCTCTGCCTCTGGCTGAGAAGCGTCCCTTTGTGGAACAAGCAGAGAGACTGAGGGTACAGCACATGCAGGACCACCCGGATTACAAGTACAGACCAAAGAGGAAGAAGCAGATGAAGAAGATGAAGAGGGCAGATGAGAACCTCTATCCCATTACAGAACTTGCACGCTCTTCAGGACTCAACAATCATGGAATGATGGGAATGGACAATTTTTCTGGAGGCCATGCTGATCATCAACACCCTCAGACCTCTGAGAACAACCACTATACAGGACAACTCTCCATGGGACACTATTACAAAGGATACAATTACCCATCATCTCAGATGCCACAGGCTGCACCTTTGCATTATTCTTCATCACCCACCCAAGTGGAAAATGATATGGTGCCCTACTCCTACAATGGCTCATACTCCTTCTACCAGCAAAAACCCACCAGCTCCTTCTACTGTAAACAGATGCCTCATGTGGGGCAAATGCCACAGAATGTTCCAGAGCAGACCTCCCCACACATGTATTATGGTCAATCCTACATGCCCTCCTCCAGTAGTCATCATCAAGTGGCACCCCCAGAGCACATCTCCCCTTCACCACAGCAGCTGACCAGAGCAGATGACATCAGTCCCAGCCAAATTGTAAATGATATAGATAAGAATGAGTTTGATCAATACTTCACGTTTGATTTCAGGAATGACACAGAAGACTACACTGGAATTGATAACATTAACACATTGCCATCTTTAACTAAAGAAGCAGATAACAGCTGGTACTACAATTATTGTGGAGTATGAAGCACTTACAATCTCTGGACTTTACTTTAAAAGACTAACCAACTGGACATTAATGCAATTGAGTTTCTAGTGCAATGTAACTTTGGATACCCCCCAAACAGGACCGGTTTAATTATTTTAATTATAGCATGACATTTTGTACTTATTTTGTAAATCTACACATTTTTTTACTGGAATAAATTTACTATTTTTTTTGTAGAATGTTGTGTTGGAGTTTTACTTTTCTTGTACAGAGGATAAATTGTCTTGGTCTCCAAACTGCAGCCCTGGGGCCATTTGCTGCCCTTTGCTTGCCTTTATATGACGTTTGGCATTATTTCTGCCACTGGCATCAACAATGGGACATAATTCCTGCCACTGACACCAACAACAGGGCACTATTCCTTCCACTGACACCAACAATGGAGCACTATTCCTTCCACTGACACAAACAATGGGGCACCATTCCTTTCACTAACACCAATAATGGGGCATAATTCTTTCCACTGACAACTAATATGGGGAACTATTCCTCCAACTGACACCAACTATTTCTCCCCTAATACCAAAGATCGGGCATTGTTTTCTCCCACTGGACACAGTCCGTCCCCCCTAAAGTCTGAAGGACAGCAAACTGGCCCTTTCTTTAGAAGGCTTGGAGACCACTGGTAATTAATATTTAGTAAACAAGATTTTAGCTTCGTTGTCTATGGAATTATGATAAAAGTGACACTTAATGATATCCTTATTCCCTAAAAATAATCCATGCACATCCACTACTTAAAAAAAAAAAAAAAAAAAACACGTCAGCTTTAATGGCGCTATAATCAATTTTTATTAAACTGTTTCTTAAAGTGTTTTTCTGCCTCGTTGTAATGTCCTCCATGAGCTCTCAAACATCTCCTTATCGCACTCACGTCCATTTGTTTGGAACAAACAATGCATGTTAAAGTGGTTGTAAAGGCAGAAGGTTTTTTATCTTAATGCATTCAATGCATTAAGATAAAAAAAAAAAAACATTCAGTGTGCAGCAGCCCCCCCACCAGCCCTCCTAATACTAAACTGAGCCCCATCTCTGTCCAGCTATGTCAACGAGTTCCTCGGCCATCCGGGACTCTCCTTCCTGATTGGCAGAGACACGGCACCATTGGCTCCGACTGCTGTTAATCAAACTCAGTTAGCCAATCAGGAGAGAGAGGGGGCCGGGCTGCAGCTCCATGTCTGAATGGATACACGGAGCTGTAGCTTGGCTCGGTTGCCCCCATAGCAAACTGTTTGCTGTGGGGGCACTCAACAGGAGGCACGGGCCAGGAGCTTGAGCCACAGACCCAATAACAGGAGAATCCGGGCTGCTCTGTGCAAAACCAACTGCACAGAGTAGGTAAGTATAACATGTTTGTTATGTTACTAGAAAAAAAAACGAGACTTTACAATCTCTTTAAAGTATTTCTAAAGGCAAAACTTTTTTTTAAAGTTTAAAGTTAGAGTTAAGAGGGATTAGGACATTTGTTTTTTTCATTACTGTCTGTGCCCCCAATTAACCGATTGCCGCCCGCCCACCGTCAAATGACGGAGGGACGGTGCAGCTCTTGTTTTTGGTGGACTTCATATGACGTCATCACCTCACACTGACAGAGTGTGTGGCAAGGAGAGCCAATCTCTTCGCAGGGAACATCAAGACATGTAATCAGGGAACTGATCATTAGTGCCCTGATTACAATAAAGTGCCACCAGTGCCAGAAATCAGTGTCCAACAGTGCCAACAATCAGTGCCCACCAGTGCCAGCAATCAGTGCCCACATGTGCCACCAATCAGTACCCATTAGTGATGCCAGTCAGTGCTGCCCATCAGTGCCACCCATCAATGCCCACCAGTGCTGCCCATCCATGCCACCTATCAGTGACCACCAGTGCCGCCTATCAGTGCCCACCAGTGCCACCCATCAGTGCCGCCTATCAGTGCCACCTATCAGTGCCCATAATGGCTGCCTCATCAGTGCCCATAAGTGCCACCTCATCAGTGCCCATAAGGGCTGCCTCATCATTGCCCATAAGTGCCCCCTCATCAGTGCCCATAAGTGCCCCCTCATCAGTGCCCATAAGGGCTGCCTCATCAGTGCCCATAAGTGCCACCTCATCAGTGCCCATAAGTGCCACCTCATCAGTGCCCATAAGTGCAGCCTTTCAGTGCCGATCAGTGCCCCCTCATCAGGGCACATCAGTAAAGGAAAAAAAATACTTATTTACAACATTTACTGACAGAAACTAAGATAACCTTTTTTTTTCTCAAAATATTCTGTCTTTTTAAAAAATTGTTTAGTAAAAAATAAAAAACCCAGCAGTGATTAAATACCATCAAAAGAAAACTCTATTGGTGTGAAGAAAATGATAAAAATTTCACATGGTTAAAGTGTAGCATGACGGCACAATTGTCATCCAAAGTGTAATAGCACTGAAAGCGGAAAATTGGCCTGGGCAGGAAGGGGGCGAAAGTGCTCTGCAGGCGAGTGGTTAAGGAGATTCACCCTCTCTATTTGTCCTGTTTACCATTATCATTGAAAGTGATAATTCCCTTAATTTACAGGTATTTCTTCTCACTTCCTGTTTGGCTATGGGACAGGAAGTGAAAGGTAAATCTCCCCACACACTGGGACACAGATGAGGAAAAAGACATCTGACAAAAGTTTTGCCTATAGTTCTACTTTAATTGTTTTTTTTTTTTATAATTTATTCTTTATTAATTTTTCCATCAAAAAACATTTTTAACATCATATTAAAAGAAAGGAGAGATAAAGACCCCTCATTGCATGAGTGCAGTGCTTTTACAAACAGTGTTTTTTTAGTCTTTAATTCTTTTTATGCAAATATCTATAGACCCTATCCCAAGAAAGAGAGAGCCACTAAAAAGGATGACTCTTCATAGTAGAGTCATCCTCCCTTATCTCGACCCCCCCTATTCCCCTCGGCACCTGGGGCAGCTGTCGTCAGGTCTTTTTCCGAACTTATATAATTAATAAACTTTAATTGTTTTTTAGTTGTTATTTTTTATGTTAGTTGTTGTTTCAGTTTTCCTTTCATGTTCTTAGCTCCTCTCTATGCACATTACAGATACTGGGGGTTATTTACGAAAGGCAATTTCACTTTTCACTGCAAGTGCACTTGGAAGTGCAGTCGCTCTAAATCTAAGGGGTAGATCTGAAATGAGGGGAAGCTCTGCTGATTTTATCATCCAATCATGTGCAAGCTAAAATGCTGTTTTTTATTTTCCTTGCATGTCCCCCTCTGATCTACAGTGACTTTACTTCCAAGTGCACTTTCAGTGCAAAGTGGATTTGCCTTTAGTAAATAACCCACACTATGATGCATTGGGGGTTATTTACTAAATGAAAATCCACTTTGCACTGAAAATATATACATACTGCATGAAAATTCATAAATAAAATACAAAGTGTGAACCAATGTCTTCAATTAAGCTTTGAAAATAAAACCTGGAAGCTGATTGGTTTCTATGCAGAGCTGTACTATATTTTGCACTCAGTTTCAATAAATCAACCTCAAATAGTGCCACGCAGTCAATAAAGTGCTATAAGGTTAGTGAACTATATATCCCAAAAGAATTCCTCTAATTTCAAAATAAATTCTCTTGCATCCACTCCAATGTTCTCCACCATTTAAAGTGCTCCAACAGAAGTGAATCGTCAAATGAAAAAAACGCCTCCAGTGCTCACACCCCACTGTTTTGAAATGACTCAATAAAAAGGACCTTCTATACACAGAAAGGTCTAAAGCCCTGTACACACGATCGGATTTTCCGAGGGGAAATGTTGGATGTCAGGCTGTTGGCGGAAAATCCGACCGTGTGTACGCTCCATCAGGCATTTGTTGTCGGACTTTCTGCCAACAAATGTTGGCTAGCATGTCTTCAAATTTTCCGCCAACAAATGTGTGTTGTCGGATTTTTCAACCGTGTGTACACAAGTCCGTCGGACAAAAGTCCAAAGTACAAACACGCATGCTCGGAAGCAGAAGTGGTCAGTCTTGTAAACTAGCGCTCGTAATGGAGAATTAACATTCGTGACGTGGCAAATTATGAAATCTCCAAATGCAGCGCACAATTCTCTTCTTCTTTAATGGTATAATAATGAAGCTGCTTTGCTGGTGATACCGATGGAGTTATTGCAAACAAATTTTCAAAGGCTTTTTTTTTCTAGTGATATCAAGAATAATATTATTATGTTTTTTTATTTTTTTATTTGTGCAAGTTTCCACATTATCCCGAAGATACAACTATGTTGGTGTCCCTTGTCAATTTTACATTGTATTTTTAAAAATGTAACTGCCTACTCCCAAACTGTAAGGCCCCTTTCACACCTAAGCGTTTTTCATGCGGTGCAGCGCTAAAAATAGCGCCTGTTCACCGCATGAAAAAATCCTGCCCCTTTAACTCCAGTGTGAAAGCCGGCGGGCTTTCACACTGGAGCGGTGCGCTAGCAGGATGACAAAAAAAGTCCTGCTAGCAGCATCTTTGGAGCGGGATAGGAGCGGTGTGTTCACCGCTCCTATACCGCTCCTTCCCATTGAATAGAATGGGACACCGCGGTGAAACCGCGGTAATACCGCCGCAAAGTGCCGCTACGGCGGCGCTCTGCGGGGGGTGTTTAACCCCTTTTCGGCCGCTCGCGGGGGTTAAAACCGCACCGCGAGCGGCCGAATACCGCGGTTAAAACGACGGTAAAGCAGCGCTAAATATAGCACTGCTTTACCGTCACCGCGGCTCCCCGCCCCAGTGTGAAAGGGGCCTAATTTGAAGCAAAACACATAGCCAAGTATTATTCTACACAATGTTTTTATTGTGCATTAAAAAAAAAAAAATTAGACATGCTATCTGCCAATAGAACTTAACCAAAAAGTACCTTCTATGCATCCAAAAATATAGAAAATATATCAAATCAAATCATTATTCAACCAAAAAAAAAATGTCAAAGCAATAACTCCAAGGCCAATAATAAATAACACGTTATCTCCTCTGATTCGGCAACATGTCTGGTTGACGAACGGCCGTTCAGAAACAAACTGAAAAGCACGAAATTAAAAGCGTGAAAAGAAAAGCGTGAATCAAACCAAACTTCTACTAATACGAAATAAGCAAAAGGAGCCCAAAGGGTGGCGCTAAAGAGCTGAAAAACCACGTAGTACGTCTAGTACATCACTACGTTCGTAATTGTTGGCCAACATTTGTGTGGCCGTGTGTATGCAAGACAAGTTTGAGCCAACACCCTTCGGACAAAATTCCAAGGTTTTGTGTACGAGGCATTAGAGCACTTTAAATGCACAGTGTACTGCCAGTACCCAGTGATCTTCCTTCACTCCACACCACCAGCAAGATTAAGCATGTATTTGATTAAACAGCAGAAGAGGGCTCATCACATAAAACCATTTAGATTTTAACAAAACAAATTTAAAAACAGATTGTGCACTTACATATTAAAGTGCCACATAATTTTCGGCACAATCAAAGCCATCGTGCATTTCGCTGCAGCTGGAAACTGGAGGTTTGGCCTCAGCTGGGCATGGTTTGCCATAGGTGATTTCACATCCGGGACCAAACTTCCTGTTTCACGAAATTTAGAAGCTTCGGCTCCTCTATATAAGGGAGCTCTCAACAACGGCTGTGAATTCCTAGACCTGTGATGTCACCCATAGGCTCCTATGGTCCCTCCATTGTCAATGCTCCCTACTTTCCCCTGCAGTTGCTGCTCTCTGACACAGGTGAGCTGGAGCTGCTGGATCATGTGATCGAATAAAAAAAAAAGGTAAGAACACTGGTCTTTTTTATATAGGGTATGCAGATTAGGTAGGAGGAGTGGGGAGGGAACATTTTTAAGTTTGATATTTTTATTAAGTAAAAGGAAAAATATACATAAACTTAGAATAGGGAATACATCAGTATCTCACAAGAAGAATCAACATAGATAACGTACAGGGAGGGAACATTCTTTAGGAATAATAAGAGTTAGCCTATCTTCCACTAGAAGTGTGTATTTACCTGTTTGCCTATACTTAAAGTGTTACTAAACCCACAACAGTAAAATCAGTCTGTATATGTAGTAAAGGATGCTTGTTATACTCCAATACAAAAAAAGGTCACTGCCCCCACCTATAACTGGTCTTCACAGCAATGAGCACTGGAAGGGCAAACGCGTGTAAAATAAAACCAAAGAATTTCCAAGCTCAACTTACCAACCAGCCTGCGACCAACCGAATTAACCTGTCTAACAGTATGCGTTAAAAACAGGGGTTTAGCTGCACACATTTGCAAATACATGCATAAGCTGCAGGTCACGGCAAGGGACCCTGTATCCTGCAGACCCTAACCCTAATTTTATTGTTTGATGATAAATTGTGATTTTAATTTTTTATCGGTGTTTTCTAGCTGGTCTAAAACACTTTTGACATAAAGGGAACTTTTTGGTTGCTATGGACAATCTCCAGTTTCCAGGCAGAAAAAAAATCTCCAGGGCACTGGGCAGACCACTAGGGACAAAGGGGATGTGTATGTATTCTAATCTGTAAGATTACAGTACTGTATGTGTGTTGTGTTTTTACACTTTTTTAAATTTGGCCCTGCACGCAAGCCCGAGTCTGGCTCGGGGTTACCGCTCCCAGCACAAAAAGCTGGACCCGAGCCAGACTCGGGATTACCGCTAGGGAGGTTAAAGAGAGTTGGGCTCCCTCCAGTCATCTGCACTTAATCTATCCATTAGAATACATGTGCTCCCACTGTGGAGACTCTTTAAAGTAATGCCACGTACACACGGTCGAAATTCTCGTCAGGAAAAGCTCTGATGGTTTTCCAGTCGGAATTCCGACGGAATTTCGCTCAAACTGTCTTGCCTACACACGGTCACACCAAATTCCGACGGTCAGTAACACCGCGGCATAAAACACGTTCGACAGCACTATAAAAGGGAAGTTTAATGCTTCCGAGCATGCGTCGAATTGTTTCCGAGCATGCGTCGGAATTTTGCGTGTCGGAATTACATACACACGATCGGAAAATCCGATAGAAAGGTTTTCCGTTGGAAAAATTGAGAACTGGTTCTCAATCCACAGTCCGTCGGAAATTCCGACAGAAAAAGACCGATGGGCATACACATGGTCGGAAAATCCGTTGAAAAGCTCCCATCGGACTGTTTCCATCGGAAAATCCGACCGTGTGTACGCGGCATTAGAGTTAGGGTCTGCAGCATGCATGGTGCCTTGCCGTGGCCTGCAGCTTATGCATGTATTTGCAAATGTGTGCAACTAAACCCCTGTTTTTAACGCATACTGTTAGACAGGTTAATTTGGTTGGTCGCCGGCTGGTTGGTAAGTTGATCTTGGAAATTCTTTGGTTTTATTTTACATGCTTGTTATACTCACTGTGGAACCTAAGGGGTTTATCCTCTGCATTGCGTAAAAAGGTTGTTTGATCCTTTCTTCTCTGATCCTCCCCTTTTTTCACTGTCTTCTAACCATCTCCTGATAAGTCAGAGCCTTTGGAGTCACTATGGACATGCTCAGTTTTGTGTGTATTGTTGTCCCTTCTGAAATGGTGGAAAAAGGCCCCTGCTCCACTTCCCAGTCCCTGGAGAACACCAAGCATGGACTATTACCTTGTGGAGGTATGCTTAAGCCACTGAATAGAGATAGTTAGGAACCTCTTATTGATAAATGTTCATGTTGAACTGTATTACCAAGATGTCTAGGTAAATGTTGCATGAACTGTTCTAAGCCTGGTCTGCACTAAGCCTGGTCCTAAAGGGGTACATGATGGTTCCTGATGTATGAAAGAACTAGGGTGAGTAAAGCACATATGGGGTAAGAAGCAAAGCCACTACTACAAGGTAAACTCAGCAGGAAAAGTTGCAGGATTTGTCCCACACACTCGCAGATCCCACCCTATGCCGAGGTTTTCCTGCTTACGGGACAACAATCTAAACACCAGGAGATTGAGAGTGGTTGTCACTGGAGCAGGTTTGCGGACCAGTAAACCCTTTATACATGCATATGCATGCGCACACACATTGCCACCACATGTTTTACTTTAAAATTGTATATGCTGTTACAATTCTGACCTTTTATTTTCAAGATTTTTTTATTAGGTTTTTAACTTTTTTTGATAAGAATGCATTACATCCTAAATACATAGGAACATACTGTAGCTTTCACAGAGGTTCCAAAAGGGCATATCATAATCCAAATACAAACAACATAATGTGCATAGTAGGTTTGTTGTGTTTTATTACACTACAAGTGACATTTTGCGTCGTAGTAGACCAGGAGTAATATGAGAGGGGGGTAAGGAAAAAAAAAGGGTGGGGAGGGTAACCCTCTGGGTTGAATGACAAAAAAAACTCAAAGTGTGTACCAGGCTTAAGGGTAAAGGAAGAGTGAGCCTGTAACATTATGCAGATCCAGCTTGTGAGAGATCTGATATTGATAACATTTGCTTAGAGGTTTGGGAACACTTCTTCCAAGGTTATGGTTCTGAACTGTTAACAAGATTACCAATTCTTCATTGGTCTAAGAGCTGTACTATCCATGAGCAGGGCCGGATTTCCCACAAGGCCACCGAGGCCAGGCCTCGGGGCGGCAGGGGTGCAGGGGCGGCACAGCTCCTGCGACGACTTCTCGGCTTTCGTGGATGCCGCCCCCCCCCCCCCCGCAGAGCATCCGGGGCACACAGCACAGAGCGGAGTTCACTGAACCCGCCCCTCCTCCTATGTTTTCCTGTACACAGAGGAGGAGGCAGGGAGCAGCACACCGCTCTGCCACAACAATGCTGCTGACCTGAGGTAGGATTTTAGCCATAGACTCACTCACCGCTCTGCCAGCAGCCCCTCCCGCACACGCGGGAGGATATGCTCTCGCTCTTCTGCCAGGTCTGTGAAAATTTCCGTGGGACTTGCAGAGGAGGGAGGCATGGGGGATGTTTTGGGATGAGGGGGGGGGGGCACAAGAAGGATGAAGCTGGGATGGGATGAGGGGGGGACAAGAAAGGTAAGGATGGGATGAAGGGGGGGACAAGAAAGGTGGAGATGGGATGGGATGAAGGGGGGGACAAGAAAGGTGGAGATGGGATGAGGGGGGGGGCAAGAAGGAAGGAGCTGGGATGGGATGAAGGGGGGGACAAGAAAGGTGGAGCTGGGATGGGATGAGGGGGGGGGGGGACAAAAAGGATGGAGCTGGGATGGGATGAAGGGGGGACAAGAAGGATAGAGATGGGATGAAGGGGGGACAAGAAGGATGGAGCTTGGATGGGATGAGGAAGGGGGACAAGAAAGGTGGAGCTGGGATGGGATGAGGGGGGGGGGGGAAGGATGGAGATGGGATGAAGGGGGGACAAGAAGGATAGAGATGGGATGAAGGGGGGAGAAGAAGAATGGAACTGGGATGGGATGAGGAAGGGGGACAAGAAGTATGGAGCTGGGATGGGATTAAGGGAAGGATGGAGCCAGAATGGGATCGGGTGATGGATAGAGCCGAGATGGGATCGGGGGATGGTTGGAGCCGGGATAGGATCAGGATGGATTGAGCCGGGGTGGGATCGGTCGATGGATGGAGTTGGGATCGTATCGGGGATGAATGGAGCCAGGATTGGATCGGGGTGGCGGATGGAGTCGGGATGGGATTAAAGGAATATATGGAGCTGCCCCCTGCATTCTATAGATTACACACTCCTGTCCCCTGGATTCTGTACATTACACACTCCTTTTTTCAGTCTGTACAATTAAAGCCAGTTATTTTCAGTGTTCTCGTGTGTGGAGATGTTTTTAATCGATCTATTGTAGCAGTCATCGATCAAGGATAAGAATGGTGGTGTGTGTGTGTGTGTGTGTGTGTGTGTGTGTGTGTGTGTGTGTGTGTGTGTGTGTGTGTGTGTGTGGGGGGGGGGGGGGGGATGGCATTGAAGGACCCGGCCTTGGGGTGGCAAAGGGAGTAAATCCGGGCCTGTCCATGAGATGACAGCCCATTGGGCATTGTGAACGTGTAGCATGTAGGGCTTTAAAATAGTAGAGAAGAACAAAGGAATAAACAAAAAAGAGAAGAAAGAAAAGCTGAGGTAAAAAACCCGACCACAACCCTGCCTCCCTACCCACCGATCAGTACTTATGAAGAATAGAACTTGTAAGTAGTGAAGCCACAGATCCCAAACTGTCTCAAATTTTGTTTGTTTATCTTGGAGTATGATAAACAGCTCTTTTTTTTAACATTGTCCAAGTAAGCTTGCACTTCATAACTGAGATATCCAGCATTGGGGCCTTCCATGCAATGGCTATAGCTATGTGAACAGCTAAAAACACATAAAAGATCAGCCTTTGCGTGTATTTCAGAATATTGTCGATATTGTCGGGTTAATTTAAAAGAGGTACATGTGCCTTTTTTTTAATAATATTGAAAATAGTTACTGAGTATATTAATGCATGATGCACCCTCATCCAGAATCTCCTAACCTTGAAACAGGTCCACCATGCATGATACATTAAAACCTCCTTACCACGGCCTCTGAAACACCTATAAGAGACCTCAGGATGCATTTTTGATAGTTTGGCTGGGACCAGATACCATCAAGGCATGACTTTGTAATTAGCCTCCACCAACTGCATGTTCAAGATACCTTTGTGGGTTCTGGAGATCCAGGCATTGCAGTCCTCCTATGTCATTTCTTTCTCCAGGACTCTCTCCCAAGACAGACTATAAGCAAGTTTGCTGGGAGCTCTTGTGAACAGTTTATATAGCGACAATATGCCACCCCTTGCAGACATTTGTTTTCAAAGTCTGTACCATAATATCAACTGTACGCCTTTGCAATTTAGTAAGAAAATTAGTAAATTGACACCAAAGACTAAAGATTGACTGTAGCTTTTGCAATGTTTGGGGAAAATAAAAGGCCTTTTTTTATCAAGAAAGTGGCCACTTATTTAGCCACCATTAAAATTGAAGAGGTTGTGGTCCAAGAGGAACTCAAAATTATTATATAGTGGGGTCACTGGCATGTGAAGGGAGCAGAGTGGATTTAAGGCAAATGACCATAAGAGTAGCGAGTGCAAAAGGAAAGGGGCACAAGATTGTCCTATGGCTCTTGGAGGGTATCCATATCAAGAGATCTTTGGAAAGAGCTCCAAACGTTTGTGCTTCTA